>OZ059798.1:14475514-14911564 GCA_964057025.1 Standfussiana lucernea | reverse complement strand
TATTGAGATCTGTTTGACAGTTAACCTTTTTTTAACCTTGTTTAAGGATAATTATAAATAGTATATTTATTATATAATAAGATAAAAATGTATTTATGTGAGCGAAAGCAATAGAAAAAAAAGATCTCTTAAATTAGATGAACGAATCCATCACGCGGACTCGTATGGATGGATATCGAGTGAGTAGTATCATCGTAATAGAATCGAGTTCCCTTAAATATGTATTTGTTTAGTACTTATTAGTTCCATACTTATTTTACAGTTGACAAGTCTGGTCATCGAATGACAAATGGCAGATAGGTAATAAGTCAAAAAATCGGCTAGGTGCGTACCACATACCTACAGTGAAAGGTTCCGTAGACGGGATGAATATTTATGCACGCATAGTATTGAATATGTCACCGCAAACAACTTTTTTTTCACACTTCTGCGTACTCCTTCAGAATATACAGGCGTGATGTAATATAATGAAATTATATAAACTATACATATAGAAGTGGTTGCAACAATCACGGCACATTTGACGTCATTTATTGAGTTCTGTTATCTATCTCCGAAGATTTTCATTGGACCTTCACCAAACTTAAATGGGACTGCCTCAGAAGAGTACTCTACCGTTTCCTACACCAATTCTTGTTATTGGCTTATTGACCATCAACATTGGTATCAAAAAATCACCAGCATAGGCGAAGTTGATTAAACACGCATTTTAATTAGAAAGGGGTTATCTTAGGGTTGGCTCTAAGATACCCCCTTTCTAATTAAATAGGATTATTGAAATCGACCGGCGCAATTGAGAATTATCGCTGAACATACACACTAATAAAATCTAACATATATTTATTTATTCATGTCCTCCCTTTTCGAGACAGTTAAGAATATTGATCGTATTTCGTATTATTTCTAGAACAAACTATTAAAACCAAGTTATATCTGCGGTTGGAGCAGAAAATATACCAAATCTCACTTTTGTTTAATTAAAAGGGTTTCGGTTTTTCCATTAGGCCATAGAACCCTAAAAAGCGGCGCTTGTTCGTTTTCTTTCTTTCTTCTCACTTTTACTATTGTTCCATATAACTCCAGGAATCGAATTACCTTTAGGGATTGCCAAATTCTAACAAATTTTCAGGGATGTTATTATGTAATTTAATTTTATGACTTACCTGCGTTCTATCTCCCTCAATGGCTATTGCTAACAACAAAACGGCGTTGTCATCTAATGAAGAACCCATCATTTGGACCTCAGACACAGAGAATACGTGCGCTCGAAAAACATGATACGGGGAAATGGCCCGGAAGCCTGGCTGTGCCCAGAGCCAGATTATATTATACGCAAGTTAAATTATGCAATTGCAAATTTGGCCGTAAAGTGTCTCTTGATTCTCTTTTTAACCATTACGAATTCCCTAAGAACGAATTTTTTTCCCCAAGATCGGGAAAAAAAAATGTTACCAACATGCCAATGCAGCCGCCTAGCATTTGCCGCAGCTGCCAGCGGCAAAGCGTCACGCAGTTCCGGCCCTTTGATCTACCCGACACACAGGTGCACGCACGCGTCTTGTGAACTTGTTGCCAGTCTCAAATACTGAGATCGGAATGGATCGAGCTGTTAGGTAAGGTTGAGATGAGCGTTCACCCACCCCGCAGCAGACACCCGCTTGTCAAATGGGTCAGCACCAGTTCCAGGCATCGGAAGTCACATCAGGATAGCGCTGCCCCCCGATGCAAGTGTGGGATTGAACATCGGGGTGATTTTAGTTAACACGCTCCGCTCTCCCCAATGCGGAGGACATTAATTAAGGATTTCCACCTGGAGAAAAGGGATAGGTTAGGTTAGGTTAGGATTTCTCGATCCTATCGAGAAAAAACGCGATGACGCCGCGCTTCACGCCGCGTCACGCCGAGGCGTCACGCGCGCTGTGTGAACACACGCCGGCGTTTTCATACAAAATGTTCTACGAGTATTTTGTTTCTTGACGCCGAGCGCGGCGCGCGCCACGCCGCGCCTGTGTGTGAGGCTTTGCGTTGCGGCGTCACCGCTATGCCGCAAAGCGCGACAAAACGCGTCTGTGTGAACGAGGCTTAAGCGCTTAAATTACCATGACAGTCTTTTGTAGGAAATCGTTTAACATCAATTAATTCATAAAAGGGAACGGAATAACTTGACATTTCGTTCACTCACTCTTTCATTCGTTCAATAATTGAGTTATTGAGTCTATTTCAGTCTTTTAATTTACTCATTCACTAAAGGAGGGGTGGAAGATTTAAGTGGAAATGTATGACCAAATTATAATGTCGGATTGGCAAAAAACAAATATCTCAAATAACATAATGTCTCAATCATTATAAGGTAACTATTTAAACTTCTGTGCAGAACTATACTATCTGGATCTCTTATTTTTCGAGGGTAATAGTCTTGAGCCTTTTAACCCGGCTAAGGGAGGGTAATGTGTTTATCAGTCTATATACAAGGTGTAGTTTTGCATCCTCGTCAAAATTCAGGAGGTTTTCATAGAAGATGTAAATAATCAATATAAATTACGATACCTGGTCAGTAATGATAAACGTTGCTTTTTGTGTTGTTTTAATTCGAAACTATTTCAGAATGAAGCCCTTTTCAAAAGAGGTGAATCACCCGTTTATCGAATAAACGTCTGCGTTTGTTTGTGTGTGTGAAAGCGCGGTTATAGGGCTCGTATTAGACGGGCAGCGTTTTAATGCGGGTGGTGTACATTTACCGATATCCGATATTAAGAAAAAAAAAATAAAAAAAAATTACCTACCCATTTTATTATTGATTCGGGTCGAGAATACTTACCTCCTTGAATTTGACGAGGATGCACAACTACACCTTGTACGTATATTTATTCCTTTGTGGCGAATTTTGATGATTCTGAAGTCAATGATTTGTCTTAATCATGTGAGTGTCACTGTACATATCAAAAGTGACCCTGCATGACAAAAATACAAAAGTGCCTTTAAATAATTTTATTGAAATAAACAAATGAATCATTTTGCCCCTCAGCTCGTGGGCCAAAATAATCACGATGTGGAGCCCTGACACAGCCAGAAGGCGACGCGGTAGACCTCACAGGAGATGGCGGGACGAGCTGAACCAGAACCAACGACCAGTGGTCCACATTAACCCTGGATCGAAAGATTTTGAAGTCATGGGGAGAGGCCTTTGCCCAAGAGTGAGATGACACAGTAACAGTAAATAAATTAATGAGTTTAGGTTTTCAAGAACAACATATTTAAATAAATAATTAAATAAGCACAACTACATATTATATTCCCGTCGTCACTAACAAATAAA
Organism: Standfussiana lucernea; assembly: GCA_964057025.1. NCBI lineage: Eukaryota > Metazoa > Arthropoda > Insecta > Lepidoptera > Noctuidae > Standfussiana > Standfussiana lucernea. The sequence continues at coordinate 14,908,248 of OZ059798.1, read as the reverse complement.
TTGTAGTCAGTGAGCCGTGCCACCGTCCCTGCAGCTTGAAGTATCAACCCTAGCTAGCTTAATGCAGCTGCTCTGGAATTAAAACTAACTATTATAAATGAACTCGCTCTCTAGGGGCACAAATTGTTCTAAGATTTCGTATTTTATTAAGTAAAAGTTCGTGGTCGCTCTGAGGTTTAGTTGAGTGGTTCAAGTTTGTATGGATGGATGTTTGTTGCTCTTTCATACAAAAACTACTACACTATTCAGGCATTCCAGGTAAATCCCAAATATATGAAGAATGAAAGAGTAACCATGGATTTTCTTGCCAGTTCTTGTCCATAGGAAACGACCAACCCGAACCGCGCACCTTTGCTCGATGTTTTATAATAAGTTTATAATGTAGGTCTTTGTGAAATGAAATATTTTGATTTTGATTGTGATTGCATAATATGGCCATAGCAAAGACATTCAAATATTTACGAGCTATAGACGGGTCAAGACGAAGAAAATCGTAATCCAAAAACTTGTTACTACTTAGTAACAAATCGTTCTGTCTAGTGTCATACGCCCGCTTGTCAGGTAGCATTCGTGTGTCAAAATCGAAAATGTTCGGGAGAAAATATTCCTAATGTCTGCTCTACGTATTAGTCTTTTAAATCTCTTTGCCAGACGGCTGGAATGTCACTTGTTTCAAATCTTTGGGAGGGTGGGGTCGTTTCTTCCCAGTGTCCTTTGGGACACATATAGTTTATAACCTGGATATAATATTATATGTGTTAACTTAAAATACTTTTATACCGGTAGTACGATCCCGGGGGGCAATTTCCGGACTCCACTTGGATGTAGTCTCGGGCATAAGTTCGTCTGATATAATATCATTTGTTATTTAATATATATTTTTAAACGACTTCAAAAAAAGGAGGAGGTTCTCAATTCGGTTTGTTACTTCATATCTCCGTCATTTATGAACCGATTTGAAATTTTCTTCTTTTATCGGAATGGATCTACTTCCCGATTGGTCCCATAGACATTTCATCAAAACCGGTTCAGCAATTTGGTTTTAAATCAAAATATCTGGAAAAAATATGTCATCCAAGTAAAAGAAATTGCGAAATTGATACTTTCGGAAAGCGGTGCCAAAAAAGTCAATGAAACAAACAATAGTCACCGACTTCCGAAAATAAAGTTATTTTCCACTTTTTTGTGTTTTTGTTTTTGGAAGTCGGCTATTTTTTTGTTTCAATGTCATGTTAAGTATAGTTATCACTGACTTTTTTGGGTTTAAACAAAACCAAATGAATGAATGAAATGGGAAACATGGCGTGTGCTACTACGCTATAGTGCCTAATGCATTGTTTTTGTGGTCTAAAACCATCTTCGCATTATTGCCTTTCTAATGAATCCGGCACATCATCAGTTGGATGGTTTCAAAGTCTATAACGGACATAGGTAGAAGCATTTTTTGTATTTTATATTTATAGATAGACTAGCTGTGCCCGCGGCTTCGCTCACGTGACCGCGAGTTCTTTTGGCATTGTCAGCGAACAATACACAAGAACGTGAAGTCGTGGTCGTTCCTAACATCCTCTACAAATAGTTATTATACTAATAAACTGATTTACTGTTAATTTAAACTAAAACCAGTTAGTATATCTTTGTTTTAAGTATTTAAGGAACTCGTAATCATATATAGATAGATGTTTAAAAGAAAAAGCTAGAATATGAATTACAGATGTCCTTACCAAAATAAACTTACTTATAATCATAAGCCATTTTTTGCTTTGTTGCTAGTTCCAACAGTTCCAAGATAGAACTACTGATGTTTTTTTAACTCGAAACTTCAATCTCGCCATTAATAAACAAAGACAACAAATTAACCGAGGAAATGAACAAATAAGCCACGAGGCCGAATGAATGATCGAATCAAAAACCGAAGCTGACTGAACAAATCACCGGAAGAGTGAATGAATGAATGAGCTGATCGGCGGAGTGTGAAGGCTGTGTAAAGGTATAAATCGGTTTCTAAAGCAAGTGGCCTTCGATTTCCGAACGGAAGATTCCTCATTCCGTTTTCGAGAGTCGGCGGAGATCTGCTAAGGAGTTTTATGCCTTACTGTATTTATATTTTTATGTGTTAATGGCTGGATATTGCAAATCACAGTTTAATTACTAGTGATTCTGTCTAGGAGTTATTTACAGACTCCAGAGGGCCTCTTGGGTGCCTAGAAGTCACATTCCATCAGAAACTAGGATGATGGGATTGTCGAAAATGTCTGGGATTGACAGGCCAATCTTAGTAGCGGAGGTCGTGGCTAAATAATAACTGTTGCTCGGATCGATCGGTTTAGGTTAAGCCGTGCTTACCTAGGTTGGCCCGTATATGGGTGACCACCCATTACATACCGAGTTTCCTCCGTGAATTTAAGCATTTGGTCCCGGCTGTTATTTGTAGATCTTTGACAGTCGTTACAGGTAGTCAGTGGCACGTAAGTCTGACAACCAGTTGTACCAATGGGTATCGTATTAACCAGTACTAACTCAGTTGTGGAGGGCAGAGAGGCAGTCGCTCCATGTAAAATACTGGTATCTAGCTGTATCCGGTTAGACTGGAAGCCGACCTCAACATAGTTGGAAAAAGGCTGATGATGTAGCCAATCTCAATGTCAATCCTATCCACTGGGATACTCGTAGTAGAATGTGGATCCGTTGTCTTTAAATACTAAAATTAATGTATGTGTGTGTTGTGTTAATGTGTGTTGTTGTGTTGTATGTATGTGTGTGTGTATTAAAAAATATTAAAAGGCAAACAAATTCCAATTAAAACTCTTATTTTTCGTTAGAAAGATATCAACAATTATGTAAAAATCCATCTCCGGAAACGTGAACGAATAACTGACCGAAATTAATCATTGAATGACTGAATGCACAAGTAATCATCATGCAAAATACCACTTACCATAAAAATATGTACGAATTGTAAGTGAGTTTTTTGTTGTAACAGGCGAACGGATTAGGCTGAATTTGCACATAGACAGACCATGAATTCACAAGGAATGGTCTCCTTCTTCTTCATCGTGTGGTTAGTGCCTAACCTGGTGTCAGTTTTTTTTATACCGCCCACGGGCCTCTGACTTGGCTTTACATGCCATCGAGAAATATCTCTTTGGCATGCTGGTTTCTTTACGATGTTTTCCGTCACCGAAGCAAGTGACGATAATATTCTCATGAATCCGAAAAATCAGAGGTGCGTTTCTTGGTTTCGAACTCGAGACCCAAGAGACTCGAGACCCAAGAGACTCGAGACTTTGCAGTCCAACGGTCACACAGCTAGGCTATCACTGCTCGACAAGAAGCGGTTAGGGCATAAGATATTTTATATCGCGGCAGTACGATCGCGGCAGTACGTCCCATGGGAATTAAATCCGACCAGCACACGGGCGAAGCTGCAGGAAAAACTAGTAAGGGTATAAATAGATTTCTGGGAGCGAGAGTTCCTCCATTTCCGTGCGGATGGGTTCCGTATCAATTTATTGATACAACTATTTACTGTGAAGGTTTTACTTTTATCTTTATGGCATTGTATTCAACTGTTCTTTCATGACACGTTGATCGATATACAGGAACTGTTTCAGAAAACAGGTCGATCGTTATTTTATTGCTACTTACTTTTCCAGTCTTTTATTCATCGCTACTTTTTCACAAAATAGTGAACTGACTTCACGAGATCGTTCTAGTTTTCCGGCTTATGCTTACTTATATTCTTATATTGTACACTATATTTAATATAGTTATCTGCTTTATGTTTCATGTATTCCATTTTCTCTTCTTCTTTTACACACTTTGTCTACATCTCTTTTTTTAGTATCTCCTTTCGCAGGTATGCTGGAAGAGATTTCATTAGAAATAAGCATTATCTTTGCACTTTTTTTTGTTCCTTTCTTGATTTCTGTATTTAGTGTTTACATAAATTGTTAAATAAATAAATTATGAAAAAAAAAACATGATTCAATGAACTAATCGTCTATAACATTTCTAAGTAAAAAACTATAAAAGTCTATAAAAACTTTCATCCACTTTTTAACACCTGTCGAAGATATGTGTTTTAATATAATTCCTCAGGCTACAAAACCGAGCGGTTTAAAGCTATCCGTTGTATGTTAGTGAACGAATTTATGGAGAAATCCACTGACGGGCCAAGATATGACTTGAACAAATAATCTTTAAAAAAAAATCTTCACGTTTGACACAAAAAACTATTAAAATTAAATTTAAAAGTCATTTATTCAAATTAGGCTGATAATCAGTGCGTTTTGAACGTCGCAGTTTACAAGAGACAGTCCCACAAAACGCCCACCCTTCGTCACTTCCTAGTGTTTTAGCTGGGAAGAAGTGGCGGAACAAACTCCCCAGCAACACATCTGTATGTTAGATTGACATTGTCGAATTTGTTCCAGTTCTATTATTGAAAATTAGGAGTAAAATCATACTTTACCAATAGTCCAATGAAACCGAACAAAACCCAGTCAATTAATAAACCTCAAGTGTCTCCAATGGATCGTAAAACCCCAATGTCCACTACAGAAAATGTACACAAACGAAAACCAACCATGAATCAATGACACACAGTTACAAATTGCTTAGCAATCGTCTTTAAATTCGGGTAGATTTGGTTTATTGATTATATTTCAATTAAATTGTAATTGGTGTATCATGTTTACGTTGAGCTTTGTTCTAATATTTTTGTGATTTATTACTGGGATCGGTTTTTGCTATTCCAGCTATAGGAGATGCTTCTTCAAAAATATCGAAGAGCCGGACCAAGAGCTTAACGTGCGTGTTTCCGAGGCACGGAGGAAACTCGGTGTGTAATAGATGGTCGCCCATCCACAGACCGACCTTGGCAAGCGCGGCTTAACCTCGAATATGGACCCTTGCGGGCGTTATTATTTAGGCACGAGCGCCTCTCGTTAACACTTAAAACGGGATATTTACCCTGTTAAATCAACAACGGTTTATCCGTACTAATTGCACTAAAATATCGGAAACATAATACAAATAATAAAAATATTTGAAATATCCTGTTTTAAGTGGTATTGATGGTGTTAGTGACCACGCCGGTTTAAAAAATTTACACTTTAACTTTTATCTTTTTTTGTCATCTTTGTCGCAATGTTGTTCGCAGGAATAACGTAACTAACAACGGACTTGAATTTATCTAACCATGTTTCCTTTGAGAATTACGTTTCCTTTGACACCCGTGACAACCATCTGAAAGGTAATTCCCGTAGGTATTCCATGAATGCATACTACTCTCGGTCTCTATCTGTCAAAGATAACTTCATTTAACGTAATTTCCTACATTTTGGACAAGTTTTGGGCACTCATTATCGCTGAGAATACGGGAACTGGCCTTCTGCTTTAATAAGTAACTAAATGTTACAGCCAAAAATTAAATTCTACACAAAATACACTTCGATTTTTCCCTAGTAGGTAGGTACGCAATGACACAAGTGACATAGCAGGCTTCACTGACATGTAGTAATTTGACAGCTGTCACACAGAACAACATGGCGACGTGTGTTTTCCCGCTGTTGTTACTGTCGATGGGACTGTTTCGGGCCTTTGGCGAATTTAGAACGTTTTTTTTTGTGACTTTTGTAATCTTTTGATTGGTCATGATTTTATTCAGTTTGTTTCTTTTCAATTTTACATAGATCACATAAATTCGACGGCCCTGACTTACACCCTCACAGATCGTAGGTTCAGAGAACCAGGGCAGGCAATCTTTGTGTAATTTATAAAATGTTTTTATTTATTTATTAATGATGTCATCTCCCTTGCTCTCAAAATTGTGAAGGAAAACGTTGTGAGCAAATCGGCATGTTTTGGAATCGAAAATTTAAAGTAATAATTATGTCCACCAATCCGCACTGGACCCGTTTGGTGGATTATGGCCCACTCACAGGAAAAGTCCTGTGACCCAACAGTGGGAGGCTGTGGAGCATGAGGTCGAGGGGTTCGATTCCCAGCTCAAGCAAAGTGTCATTGAGTTTTACCATCACGAATTTCTCAGAAGCAGCCACGAAGTCTTGGTTTGTGCCCGGTGGATGGCAATAGGTTCGAACTCTATTACATGGGACTTACATACATTAGTACTATTAGGTACACCTTTTGCCTAATCTCGCGGTGATAACAGCCGTGACGTCATGTTCTGTTATAAGGTTTATCAAATACAGAATCTCCTACATTCAGCAAGACAGCAAAAAAGAAACCTTTTAAGTTAAAACAACCAAAGGCCTTGTAGAAATCGCTTACCAACTAAATTGAAGAAAGTTAGTCAAGATGATAGATTTCACAAATACACCTCTCCAGTCTGTTTACTTATATTTCTAGATTATTGAAGTTGATACCTTTAACAAAGTGAAACTAACCAGAACCTAAGAAACTTGATAGGTAGGTGGTACATAAACAATGTAAGTTGCAGGGAGGTGAGGTGTTAAGTTTAAACTTTGTAGTTTGGAATAATAGTCGGTAGGTTTGTCGGTGTATTGTGAGAAACCTGGGTAATTGCGTAACACACAATCTTTCTTTCATTTTCGAGTGGTTTCCAACCTGGTGTCACAATTTTTATGCCGCCCATGAGCCTCTGACTTGGCTTTACATGCCGTCGAGAAATATATCTCTCAGGCATGCTGGTTTCCTCACGATCTTTTCCTTCACCGAAGCAAGTGATAATTACTTATACAATACGCACATGAATCCGGAAAATCACAGGTGTCTTGTCTTAAGAAGACTATTTGTATTAGGAACCGCTTCGACTTCTCTTTCCCGCTTACAATACGCTACACTGCACCTATCACAGACAAAATTGATACTCTTATTTAGACACCTAGCTCACCAGTTGCCAACAAAACTCCGACCGCCGGCATTTTGAACGATCGTCGTATAGTTATGGTCTCGTAGGGGGCCGGCAGAGGAATGCCTGCAGTGAGGCACACAGGCCGAATATATCATTGTTAAGGATGTTGCTAGGGTCTAGGGTGGATGCGGTATCTTCAGTTTGGGAAAAAAAATAACCGACTTCCAAAAAAAAACACTAAAAAAAGTGGATTGTTTTTTACTTGACTTTTTTGGCACCGACTTTCGAAAGTATAGTTATTTTCCACTTTTTTTTTTGTTTTTTTGGAAGTCGGTTATTTTTTTGCAAAAACGTTTTTATTTTACCCTTTTTAGTTATCGCATCTCACACAAATCCTTGTCATGTATCAATTTCGCAATTTCTTTTACTTGGATGACATATTTTTGCAAGCTATTTTGATTTAAAAACCAAACTGCTGAACCGATTTTGATGAAATTTCTATGGGACCAATCGGGAAGTAGATCCATTCGGTTAAAAGAAGAATTTTTCAAATCGGTTCATAAATGACGAAAATATGAGGTAACAAACACAAAAAAAAATACAACCGAATTGAGAACCTCCTCCTTTTTTTGAAGTACGTTAGAAAAATAACTCATAGATGGCAGGTATCCCGTTAGGGACGAATATGTCAAGAGCTCTACACCACGAGGTTTCTTTTTAAGCATCTCTTTACAGTCTTGCTAAAGGGTAATTACACAACATCACGAATGTAGTCTCCGAAGGGTTAGGCAGAGATGTACCTAATAATACACCCACATTTCGCCACTTATTCATCTCTGTTCTCAGGACAAGATTGAGCTCAATAGAAGGCCCATTTAATAAAAAAAAAATATGTTTAAGCTTATTTATTGCTATCAACCAGGCACGAATCCAGACACCGTGGCTGCTACTGGGAAATTCCTGATGAAAACCCAATAACACTTTGCCCGACCCGGGAACCGAACCCAGGACTTCATGCTCAGCAGTCGCTAAAGGGTAAGGTTATCCAGTATTTGGGTTGTGGACTTCAGATAGGCAGTGTCTTCGTGTTAAGTACTTGTATTCAGCTGCATCCGGTTAGACTGGAAGCCAACACCAACATAGTTGGAAAAAATCTAGGCTGATGATGATAAACATTGAGTCTACGGACATAAGTAGCGCTCTGTCGGGCATTTTACATGCGTTAATTTATAAGCAGTTTCAACTTGCTGCTTGTCTAGTTAATTTTGTAGCGGCACTACAAAAAGTACTACAGCGCCATCTATGTCACAAATGAAGAACTAATATCAAAATTCTGAAACGCGCTATTAAAGTTATCCGTGGCTTACGTCTACATAGAAAAACCCGACAAAAACTGTCAGGCAGTAGCCCGCCAGACAACACCCGTCTAGCCGAAGAATCCGCACTTTTCCATAGGAGTTGAGGAACTTTACGCCCTGTTCTTCATACCCCTATAAGTTTAACGAGAGCTCCTATATCCTTCCCACTCGGATTATTTACTACATCCCACGACTAAGGCTCGGTGCACACTTGACAAATACGCGCTATTATTAAAGTAGCGCCTGTGTGGCGTGCCGTATTGAGCTTAATGCGAGCCAATCAGTTACCAGTACACTGCACGACACTGTACCGGGAGATGCTGCGAAGACTTAGTTAAGAGGGGCCGGGATTAAAGTATATAGATAAAGTAGAGGATCGAGTCTGTTAGGATACGTCTTACTTGGCATTATGTGTTTATAATCATAAACTTATCTAGCATTACCGGTTATGCAAAAAAAATGTTAAGTAACATTTTCTTTGATGTGTAACTTTGTTGTGTAATGTTTTTTTATTCTTTTCGTTTTTTCCTATGTCTATCTCTCACGCTGTTTATGCCGTTTTGTCAATATTATACATAAGTTTATATAAGCGGAAACTTGTAATTGGCCTTTTTCTACGCATTACTTCCGACTACTCGAATGTATTAGCTGTAAGTTTTCTTAAAATAATAAAATAAAATACCATAGTTTAACTATTATACTTACATAAACTCACGCCTTTACCCAAGGCAGAGACCACAGAACGCCACCTGCTATGATCCTTACATACTCCTGTTGCCTCGTCCACGTTCATACATCTGGTCATACACGCGCGCTGGTTGCGAGTACTACGCACCTGACCTTTCTGAAGAACCCCACCAATAAGGTCAGTGTATGACCTTCTAGAGCGTCTCCTCCCGACGCTGCTCACATCTGCCTTATAAATACTTTTTCTTAGTCGCCTTTCACTCATCCTCTCCACATGACCAAACCATCTAAGCGTACGCTTTTCAATTTTTGGCACTACATCATAAGTCATAAGTCATTTATTCATTTGTTTAACATAGGTTCGCTATGTTATGCCAGAATGCGTACAAATGTTTGAAATTAGGTTCTAATTATTTGTTTTTAATTCAAGCCAGACAAGTCTCAATAATAAAATAAAATAAGCCTGGTCACTTAAAAAAAAAACTTTTATATAAAATTACACAATACAAATTAATTAACAGTACAGTAATAGAAATAAATGTCAATAAAATAAGAAAAAAAAAAAACAAAAACAGATTGTCAGATCTTCTTTTAACAGTTTTAACTATTATTTAAGATGTAGCTAAAAAAGCTACTTGAAGGTTTGACAGCCTATGGTTTAGTCGTTTTCATTGTTTTATACGATACAAATCCATGATTTGGTAGGATTTAAAGATTTTTTGGTTGACACATCATCTCATCTGCCTAGACTTTTCCCAACTGTGTCGGGGTCGGCTTCCAGTCTATCCGTATGCAGCTGAACACCAGTATTTTACATTAAGAGCGTTTACGTCTATCGCGCGAAGTCAAGTTTAGGTAATTCAATGCATTTTTTACACACACAGAAGCGCGCGTGCCTGTGTGTATAGCGCTGGCGCGCTCTCGCGCTCTATAGTCAAACTAACCCACTATGATCCGTTCGAGTGCAATTGTTGTAGTAAAATTTAATTTGAATTTGAATTTGAACGTACACGGATTACTAAAGTACGAGTGCATAAAATAAGTATTCAATAATATATTGCAAGTATAGCTATAATTATGATTAATATTAAAGTCGTTTTTTAGTTATTCAAACATGAATTTGTTGATCTAAACTTTAGAAAGAAACCGAACTTCGTTAATTATTATTGATTTGTGACTGATTAATAAATATTTCTTATTCTATTCAAATAAATCACTTTATACGGATTTACTTACGTTTATTTTATATTATATTTTAACCTGACGCGATGTTCCTCTTAGTGACACCTCTTATGAGGGAAATACAATAGGTTGGCGTTAACTTTAATAACAATTTATGTTCTTATTTACAAAAAAATAAGTAAAAGTTTTAATAAATAAAATTCGTATGTAAAAAAATTGGGTAGATATTGGTTGTCACTAAAAATATTGTCAGTCATCAAAAATAATAATAAAAAAATTTAATCATCAAAGTACCAAGATTTTTTAATCACACTATAAACGTCCGCTATCCTTCCAAGTACGACTAAGGTCAACTCGGGTCAGGCAGAGCGCCGAGCGACATGTCCTCTCTCTAGAAAGCCTCGCGGCGGTCTGATTTGAAATTGCTCGCGCGCAGTGATTTATAGTAGTTTTCAAATATTTATAGAAAAATAATCACTGTAAATTATTTGAAATTTTAAATTGGATGTTTTAAAGCATATGTTCTTCTATTATATTATGCTATTATTATATTAAATCAAGTAAGATATATCAGTGAAAAAATCATTTTAATTCCTTAATATTTCACATTGTTTGAACTTTAATTTCTTATATAAAGAAACCTAAATCAAAAAATTTTCTTCTCCAACTATATTCCTTAGGATCTTAGCAATAGGTAAAAAAAAAATCTAATTAGGTTTGCCAGTGGTTTCCTATAATTAGAGCGTCGAAACTGACGCTAAAAGGGAAATTAAGAAAACCTCTGTTGAGTTATCTTGATACAATTTACCAATACTCTATTAATTGAAATATTTTTCTCTCCAACTATTGAGACAACGAAATTTCCTAAAGTTATTAGTAATTATCATTTTTGTAAAATAAAGGGTTGATGGTATTAAAGGGTTTGAAAAGTACTGTTTTGGAGTCAAACAGCGCATGGACGGCGTAAACGCTCTTAAGCGACTGCCTATCTGACCTCCACAATCTCAGTTAGTACTGGGTAATAAACCCTTGGTAAGACGTTTGCTTGACAATTGTGATAAAACCTCGTACCTAAATCAGCTTTTTATTTAGATCAACAACCGCGAAAAGGCAGACAGATTCACCTTGTAGGCAGATAATGAAAATAGTGTTCATATTTGTCATAATTCATCTAATTCAGACAATGAAGTTAGTGTTAAATTTATAAATAACTTTAGCTTTTCTTACGTCTCTTTCCTTCTACGCGAGACTGTCATTCTTAGAACTTGATAAATAAAGGGACCAACCTTTTGTCTATAAAAGCCAAGAAAAAAGAATACAACCAAGCTGGAACAACGCCATGATTGAGATACCCGTCTACAGAACACAAAAAAAAGACCCGCGTACGTCTATCTATGCACCTCTACATCCAAAACGCCTAAACAGATTCGCGTAAACGACATCTCGTTAGAACCCATTGTCGAACACAATGTCACTGAATGACGTCATTTAGTACAAAATGGCGGTTACTTCTCGTCCCTTTGTCGCCATTTAAAGCCGGTTAACTTGACAGCTTAATTTATAATACCAGAAATAATACGCCTTTTGTTCTGTTATGAAGTTTGGTAGGGAAGCTTACTGTTTTGGGGTTGAATTTCATGTGGTTTTGTTCGATATAACATAAAATAACTACGCTTAAGCTAGTAAAAATACAAGCTTTCTGCCTTTCTTTGTGCGTCATTGCATTATAAACATTATCCTACATAATGGTTTTATTGTACGTGCCAACTTAACATATTTAATTGATTTTTTTGTGGAACTATACGGGATGGAAGGGATACCGACACACACACGGATCCCACTTAATCAGTAGATACACTATTCTACACCCGCAAGAAAAAATCTACTGTTTCCGACAAAAGTCTACTGAAAAAATCTACTGTTTCCGCAATACGTAGGTACAATGTCAAAGTTATTTTAATTTGTTCTTAAGTTTTTACCGATGAAAATTTTCTATGTGGGGGTGGGGGGGGGGGGGTCAGAAAGATGTACCCAATACGTCGTAAGCGAAAGCTATCGAAAAGTTACAGTCGACCCCGTTTTTTTTTTCTGTGGCTTCGCTCGGTTTGTGCATTTAGCCAGTGTCACGTTTAGATAGATCCCGTTGTCAAGCCATCTCAAGATTGTCCGCAAGATCCAGTATAGGAGATATAGCTTCATGTATCTCTGCTATATTAGGCGTATAGTAATGCACAATGCAAACAATTGAAGCAACTGCACAACAATCTGTTGCATTCCGTTCCTCCAATATATAACGCATTCCATACTATCCGTGCGTTAACCGACTGTGCTGAATTTAGGAGGTATGCTGTACCAATGTTCTGTATAACTGTAATGTTAATGGTAAATTGATAGATTATTGTGATGAGGTTAAGGATCAGCTGAAATGGACTTGGACCAGTTAAAGGAAAAAATCTTGAGGATCTGAAGGCATAGACTAACTGTTATTCAATCAGCGACAAAGATGACGGAAAGTAATTAAGAAAAAAGTAAAAAAAAATAACTAGCTTTTAAATATAGGTGAGACGTTATTTTTTTTTTCATATAACCCTTTTCAATTGATACCCATGTCATGGGGGTGCATAAAAAATAACTAGCCCGCCATCTTTGGCAGTCCGCCATATTGGATTAAGAATGACGCCACTTAGCTAACCATACATTGTCATCCAAACTAAACGTGTATGCAAAATTTCAGCTCAATCGGTTAGGCATTCAGTTGCAAGATTTGACCTGAACATACATACAAACACTGCAAGCTTGTAAAAATTTGACATAAGCCAACGAAAATCCCTTCTAATCCCAAATAATATAGATGTTCGATTGGTCGAAAATTCTACATAAAGCGACTGCCTATTGACCTCCACATCCCAGTTACTGAGTAAACGACATCTCTAAAGACTGATTGTCAGATGATCGGTTGGTATCTGTGAACCGGAGTACATTGTCCGGACGAGTCCTTTCATAAAAAAAACTTTTCCTACAAAAAATAACTTTATAACAAAAAGAAGTCGGTAAGTGCCCAACAATACAGTATTTTCTTTTTTCTGAACCAGTGAACGTCTCCCCTCACAATTGGTCCAATACATTATAAAAATATACCATAGAAAAATATACAAAAGACAGAAAATACAACATTACCTACATATAACATATTTCTTCTCGTAACATTCCAAAATTAAAACCATTTTGTTCTGTCAACCTTTTAGCAAATTGAAAGGCTTTCTCCTGAGATAAATACACTGTAGTGCACGAAAAATGACGCAGGGCTTTTGAGAAAAGAAAAAAGAGAAACGGGTATCGCTCGACGAACGTGTTGTAACGTTTTTATTATTTTAAGTAGGCTTTCAGTAGTTTTGTTGTATCTGTACTATAGTTTTCTCGAGTTAAAATTTATAGGTTTATTCGCAGCAAAAAGCAGAATCTTCTTAAATACAGTAATGATAAAAACCGAATGGATATTTGGTAAAGATTTGCATAAAATTTAGTTTTTGGTGGTGCTGTTCCACAGACGACGGGGCACTTAATAATATATCCTGCGTGTCCTGTTGTTTATTCATTACAAGAACTGATGGACGCTGCTGAAGGCGCCGAACCAGTGGCTCAGTTCAGGGCCGACACAATTTAGATTGCCTTCGATACGCTAAGAAGAAGACGCACTTTTGATTCACTATCCAAAAGACTTTGAAGAAAATTCGTAATCTGTTGCTTCACAAATGCCAAACATTTATTCAATCTGCTTGACATGGTTAACACAATGAATATTGTAGAACTATATATATATATATATAGAAAATGTGTTTGTTACGCAATGAACCCGCTTTAAGCAAAAATACTGCACATGGATAAATAATAAAATCGATTTTCAAAGTTAAGCCTTGCTTGCCGAGGTTGGTCCGTGAATGGATGACCATCGGTTGTTGTGTAGGTCAGATAGGCAGTCGCTCCATGTAAAATACTGGTACTCAGCTGCATCCCGTCAGACTGGAAGCCGACCCCAACATAGTTTGGGAAAAGGCTAGGCAGATGAAGCAAAAGTTCTGGCTGTCGACATTAAATGGCTGCAAATAGTAGTGTTTAAACTATTCAAAATAGTATCTACATTTCATTCCCATACCTTACAAATGCAACACCCATTCACCTTCAACACATAAGAAAATTAAATATACAACACAACACACAAACAACGAATCGCGATACGTCTATTTCTTTGCCCGCAAGTGTACACGGACATTAATATTGAACGAGCGAATAAAAGAGGAAAGCTTACACTCTTTTATGTTTCGCCAGTGTAATGCTGTGTCATTTTAATGAACTGATTGTTACCAAAAATAGATACATATAAAATAACATATTATAAACTATCTCCTTGTTTTCTTTATGTAGACTTCTTTTACTCGACGATGCGAATTGTGCGGGGTATGCGAAATTAAAATTTGTTGTTTGTTTTTTATTGTTTGGGGAAATGTTTTTGTTTTGTTTGAGGCTCGGCACTTAGCTGATGTTTCGAATTAACTCACTGATCGTCCGAGGTAACTTGTGCTTATTGCTTGCATCTAGTTAAAATGCCAGTATTTTAGAGGTTGTTCGGAAGTTTCCTAGCTAAAGCTGTAGTGTGATGTCCGATGCCTCGTTTTATTAAATGATGTTTAAGAAGTTTAAGTTCAAGAATTTGCCAAAGTGCCCAAAAAGCGACATTCTGTCAGCGATAACGATGATGGAAAAGTATTACAATGTGTGGGGCTAAGCTATAGTTCGGTTCAAACTTTATGGCGGCTCAGAAGTTAGCTGCCAGTGACTCGGAACACAATTTTAAGTATCAGCGGGGCGTAAAGGCAAAATAGATTCAAGACGAAGACTCCTTTACGCCCCGCTGATACTAAAAATTGTGTTCCGAGTCACCAAAAAGTTTGAACCGTTATATCTGCGCAGACCGTCACTCGCAGCTAACTTCCGAGCCGCCATAAAGTTTGAACCGAACTATACAGAAAAAAAATATGTCGATCCCGATGAGACTCGATGTAAGAAAACGAACCGCTTTTAAAGCCAACTTTACACTGACATGACTTGTCTAGGGCCTCTAAATTGAATAGTCTAACATCAACATGCACTAATCAATGCTTCTTCTTCATTAATTACTCAGCAACCATACCATGAGCTTACTATTTTCTCCCATATGAAAGAATTTTCGAAAAAGATTGACTAGCCAATGAAATTTGTTGATGGCAAACTGGACTGAAAGATAGGTACACCAAAAATTGCCAATACGCATCATTGAAAACTGGCATTGATACTCTAGTTATTTTTCTCCACAATTTTGTTCCCACCTGCGCATAAAAAGAGGTGAACACATGAACAGTTACTTCCTCATTCAATAATGCGACCCAGTCGGTTCATTCACGGTTCATTCTCGTATAATATTTTATCCGTCGGTTAATCTGCTGGTTGTCGTCTGGCTGAAAGCCAAGAGAGGTATTCTGGTATTAGCTTCTTAAATATCATTTACTTCGTATTTTTTGACAGAATAAGAGTTGATTTAACAAGAGCAGTGTTTTGTGTGTGTTTATCATCGGTATTCGGAACATTTTGAGTATGAATGTGGGTGGCTTTGTGAAGGGCAATGTGGCTAAGGAACTAACTGCTGAGATGACGAGTAATAGAGAAGTATGGAAGAAGAAGACATGCTGCGCCGACCCCGAATGAATTGGAAAAAGAGCAGAAGAACGTTGATGATGACGGGAAATCCCTTCGGACACACGCCTTTTTCCAGCCAGAAAATATGGGTTCTCTTGTACATGGACCCAAGAACATCAGTATTCATTACTAAAATAAATAAAAATGCTAACAAATCGTGCCCTACTTACTAAATCAGTTGCCATGATACATTAGTAGTTCCCACATCGACCTAACGTATTTAGGGTACTTCAGCAAATCTGGTTGAGTCTACCAAATCTAGTTTACCGCGGCTTGTTATGAAAACATTCAGGATTAACGGATATAGGCTCCAGTAAATTACCGTCGGCTTTCTCCGAAATGAGCCGGTATTAAGAATTATTTTAGTACATGAAGTTTTATGTGTTTATTTTACGATCTAGTAAGGAAGTTTCTCGATATTTCTTTCGTTTGTTTATGAAACTTTATTTTGTGGAAATTAGGGGTATAGTTTGTGGTTTTAGGAAACTGAGAGCTCAAAAGATTATTACGTAAAGCATAGGAGGACTCCTAAGAGAATGGAGACTACTTATTTGTTTATTGTATCATTTATGTACGGACGCCAACACATCAAGCTGTCAAATTTCTTTAATATATTTTCAACTTTATCCTTAAAGAATTAGGTACAAGGTTGACTGGGAAGATTTGACAGTTTCGAGTAGCTTTATGTGCTGGCGTGTACATACAAGAGAGAATATAAGGAAACATCAAAACATAACTTAGAGTACCTAAAAACTACAAGTAAGAATATTGACAGAAACAGCAGAATTAAATTTGTTGTACAACTTTTTAAGAGCAAGTTTTAGATCTTTAATGATAGTATCGAGTGGGTCATTAAATTATTACAAGGCTTCTCGCTAATGAAACGGTGTTTGCTGTATGCTGTTTTGCGTAATGATGCTGGCCAAGACCTTGACATAAATCTACTTCTCAAACCAGCAAAATAAGAAAATAACTGGATAAAAGAATGCTGATTGTTCATGATCACTAAATAATGCAATTGGAGACTTGTGTAGTCGTTTAAGGTAGGTGAAAATTGACATTAAATCAAAAATCAAAATATAAAAAAGCATTTATTCCAAGTAGGCCAATTACAGGCACTTTTGAATTGTCGAAACAAAGACGGCAATAAAAAATGAAGCTACAGTCCCAGTCACAAGACATAATAACTGTGAAAGTACTGTAGTTGCCCATTCCAAAGCGTAGATCTCTATGGAGAAGAATGGGCAAGAAACTCCATGGACACTCTTTTTTTATTAGAAAGTTACAGAGGGTGTTACAATATATGGTATAATCGTTAAAGAAACTGAATCACCACAGTTTTTAGCCAATTACACCCCGATATTTTCAGAATAACCTCCGTTTTCAAAGAAGTTATCAGTTCGCATCGCTCACCATAAACTTTGCGGTCATTAAGAGCCTCAGTTAGAACCGAGTCAGTTAGCGAGCTCTTATCTAATAACATTTGCAACAAAGCGAACTGTTTTAACTATTACCAACTAATTAAAGTTGATCGTTTAGTTCCGTAGAACTAAAAGCAGAGGGAAGTTTTTAATGTGGGCGAATTTGTCGCCTTTGAGCTTGTGAAACGTGTTGGTTGATCTTTTATGTTAAAAGTTTTGATGCGGTTTGAAGCTAAACAAACTAGCCAAAGAAAGAGATTTGTTTAAGAGGTGTTAAACCAGGTGTCAGAGGTGTAGATAAATCGTTTACTTCTCTTTTAATTCGTATTCATGAAGAAAGAAAGAAAGTCACTTGCTGCGATTCTTAGATACTACCGAGCTAACTGACGGTCGACCACTTTTCAACCTTATTATTCAGGGCATATGGTTGAAAAGTGATCGACCGTTAGTGACATCGGTAGAACATACTCCTTTTGCTACGTCCATGTTCATACCTCGGTCATACACGCACGGCACTCTCGGCGGAACTCTTAAAATGGTCATAGACGCACATAATTCATATTATTATCCTTTAATGATTCGTCTAAAGCGGCCATTTTGAGCCCCCTGACTTTCAGATCTAAGGATCTCTGTAGCGGATTATATCACTTTGCCATCTATCAACTTACAATCCGATAGAAGACCTCCTCTCAAGATACTAACACAATTTTATTTACGAGAAAGCCAATCCCTATTTTATTGCATCCAATACAATAATGAAGCTGCAAACAATTGAATTTCCATCAAGGATAGACTTCTAGCTCCTTAGTGCTCCTCTCCACTAGGCGGGACTCAATGCCAAAGACTATATTCTAGTAGATTGTCAATTTAGCTAAGTGATTGTTGTCTTAGTGCTACACTGTTAGGGTATGTACCTACACATTGCCAAGTCCCTTGACTGTAAATTTACGTATAGAAGAAACGAAGTTTTGGGACCTTAAGAGAGAAGAAGAATTCGTCCGCATCGCAGTAATAGTGCCCAAAAGGCTGGCATCATTGCCACGTCGGATGACAATGCTGATGTTTTGGCCAAAAAATAGGCCATGCCTCTGACCAGGTATATACTATTTACACCCTTTAGAGTCGACCAACAGCTTGGCGATGTCCCAAAAGACTAGGTATATTAAACAATGAACGAAAAGGAGAAAACCTTACTTTTTCAGGATCAGAGGATTCAGGTTCACCAAAAATTGCGTCGTATATTAATCAACAGCATTTAGTTTTTTCCTTTCGAGCCCTAGATTTCAATGGAAGTCATAAAAATACCTTTTCCTATGAGGATACTAATTAATATTTTATTTTGAATATTCATACCGTAAAAAATACAACATACATGAACAATCAATCAATCCGTTGCTACACTCAGGATTCTACACTAGAATCATTGGCTGCTCTCGGGATACAACTTAGTCCCTCGAATTAAATTCCCTTTGTTTTACTTGTTGTGTAATGTTATATTTTAACGATTACTGTTACTCACTACAATCAATTTAAAAGTGTTGTGCCTTGGGTTCGGGAGAACCTATTTAATTTTGGAGAGAGAATATAATGTATTTTATTCTTTTAAGAGCCTTCATTTTGTCCGTTGAATAAAATTTATCATTTTTCGTTCCGTTAAAGTAATGAACTATCATCATTAATAATTTTTAAAAATACGTTAAGAATGTTTTTTTATTTAACTGAACTATGTTTCTGTCTGTATGTTTGTCTGTATGTTTTTATTAATTACTTACCTATTTTATTACTATGATTATAATTAATTAACTGCTTTGTTAGTCTAGTGGTCGTAAGCGCTACTGCTAAGCACTCGGTAATGGGTTCGATTCTCAGGTAGGGTAAATTGCCATTGGATTTTTCATCAGGAATTTCGCAATAGCAAGCTGGAGTCTGGATTTACGTCCGGTTGATGTCAATAGGCTCGGCCCTTATTACATGTTATTGAAAGAAAGTGTGAAATGTGGGTGTCCTATTAGGGAGGTACACTTCTGCTTAATCCCTTGGAGGTTACAGGCGTGACTTTATGTTATATATATAACCATCACGCCTGTAATTCACGTAGGGTTAGGCAGAGCCCTTATTTCGCCAGTTATGTTTAAGTCCCATGTAATAAGGGGCGAGCCCATTGCAATCAACCGGGCACGAATCCAGACTCCGTGGCTGGTACTGAGTAATTCCTAACATAAAAACCCAATAACACTTTGCCCGACCCGAGAATCAAACCCAGGCCCTCTTGCTCAGCAGTCGCGCTTGCGACTTCTCAACCAGAAAGGCAGTGAAATGTAAAATTTTATATAATTCATTCATTCACAAAAACAAAACAAAAACATACAGCTTGCTTTCTTTCCTCAAAAAAGCACCCACACAAAATATTGACTGGCACATTTTAAAATGAGAGATCATTTTAAAATGTGCCAGTCAATAATTTTAAAACCACTTTGATAGATGGTTCCGCGTTCCAGGCAGATTGACGTAGGTTTAACCGTGTCTATGTCTAGACCGAACGACAGGCTGAAGTTATTGCTTTTAGTTCCCGAGCCTGTCAGGCTGATGAATTGACTAGCACGACAGCACTTCGACCAGATTATGTTTTGTAGGTACTTGGTCGTCTTTTAAATTGATTGGAAACTGTGACTGTGTTAAAATGGCCGCTGATACAATTTTGGGGGGTGAAGGAAGAGGATCGTCAAGTTCGTCAGTTGAAAAAGGGGTTTATGTTTTACGAAGGATTTTGCATTCGTACAGATCGCCTGCCTTTTCAACTGAGAACAGGAACAGGTCCCAAAGTTTTTTTTTAAATTTTTATTCTGAAGCGAAAGCTAATGGACATGTGTATTCTCCCCACCTTAACCTACGGTGCACAAACTAGGTCTTTGACTAACATCCAAAAGTCCAAACTCAAGGTTTGCCAACGTGTTATGGAGCGCAGTATCTTAGGTGTTAAAATTAACAGATCATGTTCGAAACACTACACTGCGCTCCAAAACGCAAATCGCTGACGTGGCTCAAAAGGCTGCCCAACTTAAATGGGACTGGGCAGGACATGTCTGTCGCATGCCGATCAAGCTGTGGCCCCGTAAAGCTCAGGATTGGTGCCCTGAAACAGTGACACGGGGTCGCGGCAGACCACGAAGGAGATGGCGGGACGAAGTGGATGTCTTCCTTGAGGATTGGAAAGAAGTAGCACAGAATCGTGACCGGTGAAGGAATGGAGGGAGGCTTTTGCCCAGCAGTGGGACAGTACGGGCTAGCTATAATAGTAATATTATGTATAATTTAGTACTTCTACTTAAGACAATATAGAGAAACCAGACAATTCTCTCGGGCAGTAGCCCACCAGACACAACACCGGTCGGAGGACCCTTCCTGTTCTATAGGGAATGAAGAACTCAACACCTAACTTCATACCCCTAAAAACTATGAAAAAATGGAAATAAAATATATGGCAAAGAATTATTGAATAAATAGCTTATGGTCGCGACTACGCCCGCGTGGAGTTCGGTTATTGTCCCACGGGATCGTTCTACAGGGATAAAAAGTAGCCTATTTGTTAATCCAGGTTATGAACTATCTGTATGCCAAGTTTCATACAAATCCGTTCAGTAGTTTTTGCGTGAAAGAGCAACAAACATCCATACATACAAACATTCGCGTTTATAATATTAATATAGCAAGGAACATTAAAGTTGTTAGCATGAGCTTATGTATTCAAGATGGTGGCTTCTTGCCAAGAGTCACATAATACAAACAGTCATTCATGTTGACTTTATTATATGCCTGGTTTTAGCAATACGTAGATATTTACAAACACAACAAAGTATAAATCAAAGCTATAGCGTGTTGAACCACAGCTCGGACACAGGACTCTTCTAGGGCCTATTGTTGGTTGGTGGATGTCACATGCCTTCGATGTTTTCTTCAAGAACATGTCGGTTTCCTCGCGATGTTTCCGTTCACCGTTTTGAGTGCAGTAGTGATGTAATACATTAAACACTTACATTTTGGTGGTCGTGCGTTTAAATCCAGGTATCGAACAAACTTACAAACTTCTAAGTCGGGATCGTTACCACTGAGTCACAACTGTTCTAGATATATATTTTACTGTCGGTCAATCTATATCGAAATAAAAGTAAGAAGACAGAACCACAACAAAGAATACCATGGAGAACGCTGCAAAAAATAACAGAACTAATTATAAACGGAGCAACGCTGCCAACCTATCCTTTATGTTCAAGCTTAAACGCAGTATTAATATCAGAGCTTGTAAATTATTTAAGTCAAGTTGACTAATATGATATTCGAGCTGATTGGGGCAGGGCTTGGTACTGCACCTGAGCGCTGATAACGATGAACGATTGAACAACGACGTTTTAAATGATGTAATTTGTCATCTAACTTGTTTTTCTTTGCTAAGCCTATCTGTGTTGTCACAGCAATTAATTTCTATCTGTTTCTCCAAGTAGCTAGTTCTTAAGGTGATTGCTGTATTACTTGTCAAGAATGTGCTGAGCATCACGCCTAAGATCCCCGAAGGGGATAGGCAGAGGTGTACCTAATAGTACACCCACATTTCACCAGTTATGTTTAAGTCTCACGTAATAGGAGGCGAGCCTAGTGCCATAAACCGCGCACAAATCCAGACTCCGTGGCTGCTACTGAGAAATTCCTGATCGAAAACCCAATAGCAATTTGCCCGACCTGGGAATCGAATCCAGGACTTCATGCTCAGTGGTCGCGCTTGCGACCAACGAGGAAGTCGAGGCTAAGAAGAAGAATATCGCAATATTCTCGTCTACTCACATCGGTGCATTTTAATTGAATGAAGGAGAGATCGATGTTTGAAGGAGTGGATAAGTTAATAACACCATGCCTGAGGCTAAATAACGACATATATGAAGTACTGTTGATACTTCCCTTGAGTGTGAGGTATGAACGCTTGTGGGCTAATGAGATCCAAGCTTGTAATGGGGACACAGTGTTACAAGTATCCATTTCAAGTGTAAAAAAGTAGGTTTCCATTTATACAAGGTGTAGTTTTGCATCCTCGTCAAATTCAAGGAGGTAACTATGCTTATGATTCTCGACCCGAATCAATCATAAAATGAGTAGGTAATTTTTTTTTATTTTTTTCTTAATATCGTAAATCGGTAAGTGTACACTACCCGTATTATAACGCGGCCCGTCTAGTACTAGCCCTATAACCGCGCTTTCACACACACAAACAAACGCAGACGTTTATTCGATAAACGGGTGATTCTCCTCTTTTGAGAAGGGATTCATTCTGAAATAGTGTCAAATTAAAACCACAAAAAAAGCAACGTTCATTATTATTGACCAGGTATCGTAATTTCTATTGATTATTTACGTCTTCTGTGACAACCTCCTGAATTTTGACGAGGATGCAAAACTACATCTTGTAGAGATTTCGATGTTTGAACTTAAGTACATAGGGACTTTTAATTCAAGGGGATAGGATGAAGATGACTAAATAGAAGTAATGGCCGACGTTCCTGGTTGGCCAAGTCTCATTCTAGACGTAGCGTGTCCATAACCCAATCTGACCAAGCAAAATTAAAAGTAATTTAATTGTATTCATGTTATTGTGACCTCTAAGAGCGGGCGTTTTGGGGGGCTGTGTCTTGTAATTTAAAAAACTTCACCATAATTAAGTCAAGCTATTTAAAAATATGTACTTACTTACATCAACAGATTTATAACTAATGAAGATGTTTGAAAATAGATGGTTACATCTATTTCCAAACATCTTCAATGTAATGTGGAACTAACGTTAATTAGTTCCACATTACCTTCTCCATTCGTTTGTCACACAAATACATTGAAATTAAATCAATGGCAACAACAAAATAATCCATTTATCATACGTGACCCGATCAGCAAAACGAGAGCAGGGTCGACAGCTGGTCACAAAACAGCTGAACTTGAACAAACAAAAAGAACTTTTGCGCAAAACCGGCTCAAACTAGTCAGATCCAGTTCATTCCAGTTTGAAGCGGTCCGGACTGGCCTCGTTGCAGTTATATCTAGTTGAGTGCAGTTTTGTTCGTTCCAACTGTAGTGGGAACATTCAGAAGGTCTTCTCTTGATTAAAAGTAATCTTCTTCTTCGTGTCGATGATTCCCTATGGTGGAAGCGCCAGGGTAGCCCGCGAAATTCAAATTTTCTGACGTTTTTTGCAATTTGCCGGTTATTGTCAGGCTGTACATGGAACAAAATATGATTCGCGGCTGCCGACCCTGGCGGTCAAAAGGTTAAGATCACAAAAAAGCAACGTTCATTATTATTGACCAGGTGCCGTAATTTATATTGATTATTTACGTCTTCTATGACAACCTCCTGAATTTTGACGAGGATGCAAAACTACATCTTGTAGAGATTTAGATGTTTGAACTTAAGTACATAGGGACATTTAATTCAAGGGGATAGGATGATGATGCCTAAATATAAGTAATGGCCGACGTTCCTGGTTGGCCAAGTCTCATTCTAGACGTAGCGTGTCCATAACCCAATCTGGCCAAGCAAAATTAAAAGTAATTTAATTGTATTCATGTTATTGTGACCTCTAAGAGCGGGCGTTTTGGGGGGCTGTGTCTTGTAATTTAAAAAACTTCGCCATAATTAAGTCAAGCTATTTAAAAATACGTACTTACTTACATCAACAGATTTATAACTAATGAAGATGTTTGAAAATAGATGGTTACATCTATTTCCAAACATCTTCAAGGTAATGTGGAACTAATGTTAATTAGTTCCACATTACCTTCTCCATTCGTTTGTCACACAAATACATTGAAATTGATATTAAATCAATGGCAACAACAAAATAATCCATTTATCATACGTGACCCGATCAGCAAAACGAGAGCAGGGTCGACAGCTGGTCACAAAACAGCTGAACTTGAACAAACAAAAAGAACTTTTGCGCAAAACCGGCTCAAACTAGTCAGATCCAGTTCATTCCAGTTTGAAGCGGTCCGGACTGGCCTCGTTGCAGTTATATCTAGTTGAGTGCAGTTTTGTTCGTTCCAACTGTAGTGGGAACATGCAGAAGGTCTTCTCTTGATTAAAAGTAATCTTCTTCTTCGTGTCGATGATAATAATTCAATTAAATTTGTTTCGGCCAGAACTCAGCCACATCGACGGCGTTGGTAGTGCCTTAGGTCAGAGTTGCAAAAAGAGCAGGTCAGTAGGTGAGCCATGGTTTGGGATGAGACTCCACAATCGCACTCAGCTTTATCGGAATACCCCACCGGACCGGACAAGTTGTACGTGCAGCGACCCACCTGCCTTCGGAGTCGGTTTAGAGTCTTCCAGGTGGGCCATGGTAGTTGGTGGCCGCTGGGAGCTTTCTGCAGGCTCAGCATAGTAAGCCGGGGGGATGTCTGAGGAGTCACTACTTTTTTCGGGCTTCACCAACCCTATTGTTGTCAATTATTGGATTAACCGACCTAAGGGAGCTGTTCCTATTAAAAGTAATGATCCTATTGGACAGTGGTTACTTCGAATGAAATATGCGCGGTAATCTTTTGCTTTCTAAACATCGTGACGGTGTATGTCGTGCTAGGGGGTTACTTATAGTCCATTAACTAAGTTGTGGAAGTCAGAGAGGCAATCACTCCATGTAAAATATTGTGACGTTCAGTTGCATCCGGTTAGACTAAAAATCGACCTCAATATAGGCAGGCAGTGATAGCCTAGTGTTGTGACCGGCGGGCAGCCAAGTCATAGGTCTCAAGTTCTAACCCAAGACACGCACCTCTGATTTTCGGATTCATGTGCCTAGTATTATCACTTGCTTCGGTGAAGGAAAAAATCGTGAGGAAACCAGCGTGCCTGAGAGATATTTCTCGACGGCATGTGAATCCAAGTCATAGGCCCATGAGCGGCACCAGGTAAGGCACTAACCACACGATAAAGAAGAAAGTTGCGAAAAGCCTAGGCAGATGATGAGGAAATTTTCTTAGGATTAGTCGACTCGAACAGGCGACTTATCTATACTGATATTATAAAAGGTAAAGATTATAAGTATAGGTGTAGGGGGTAGTAATCTTCGGATCTACTGATCCGATTTAGAAAATTCTATCACTTAAGGGTAGCTACATGGTCTCCGAGTGGCATACGTTTTCGTGATAGGTTAAGTAAAGAAAAGTTTAATTACAGTATAGCGGTTTAGAGTAAACCTTTTGCAACTTTCCTGTGTTGTGGCTAGAACATATTTCAACCACGTTGTGTGACTTTGGCAGGTGGCAACCCAGAGAGGATTTAGTTATTTTATGGAATGTTTATTGTTCAGCTAATAATTTAATTCTCTGTTTTATTGCCGCATTAATTTTAAGCCCCACAGAACGCATATACATTTGTTGAAGTGGTTTTCTTAATATTAATACTAGGTTGAAGGATTACTGGATTTTTCGAAGCGTTAAACAGAGGTGTTTTATTATAAACACCTTTTTATAATCGAGAAATATTACAAAACTTGGGTAGCTAAAAATCCCAAAACACATCAGATCTGGTGTCAAAAACCTATGTTGGGCGCAACTATTGGAGCCAAGAAGCAATTTCGGATTTCCCTACAACCCCCCCCCCCCCCTACCCCTACTAAAACGGGCACATATCTCAAACCCGAGAACCAAACCCCAAACCTCACACACCATAATCGTAATTCTAACCAAACTACCCAAAAACGCATATAGAAACTCTTTTGTTAAAATGCAATACAATAGTAACCCTGCATCCAATTCTAACCCTCTTAACGCTTGGCCATGCTACACGCGACACGCGACTTGCGACAACGATGTCGGAGAAAACAGAAGAAAGAAATTGTTTAGAGCGTGCAGACTTTTGGAGAGACGGAACTAATGTGAAGGAAACAAGTGACGCATGCGTAAATGATATGTACATATATGTGGTTCAGTCGTAGAATGTACCTTTAGCAAAATGCACCCCATACGCAAAACGTACCTTTCTCAAAATGCACCTTGTGTTATTTATTATGCCTCGTTGGTCTAATGGCTGCTGAGCATGAGATACTGGGTTTGATTCCCAGGTCGGGCAAAGTGTTATTGGGTTTTTCCATCAGTAATTTCTCAGTAGCAACCACGGAGTCTGGATTTTTGCTCGGGTGATTGCAATAGGCTCGGGGGCGTACATGAGTTTTTAACTGGCGAAATATGGGTGTTCTAATAAGTACAGTCACGAGCACCAATATGTACTTTCCTAAATTTAAAAGCAATTTTGGCGAGAAATAACGATTTTAACTTGCAGATAGAATCTATTTAATAAAAATAGGAGTTTCAAAATACTATGTTCGTAATAACATGAAATTTTAAATAGAACATTAGGCGATAACCGCTTTTAAAGTTACTAAGTGTTTACGTGTTTACGTAACGCTACGGGGATTAAGGGCGTGCGATTGACAGAATATTTGACAAAGTTCAGGGTCCACAGTTTTGTCGGTTATACCGCCCCTTTAACTATGTTGATTTACAAATACTTTTACACGTCAGAAAGAAAATATTTTAGATATGAGGCGTTTCCTCTCCTGAGTAGACGTACCTTAGACGAAACACCGAAACAAACAAAATCATAGGTCACAATCTCTTTTGTAATCAAGACATAATCTCGGTCAAGTCTTATGAGGACCATGCAGATTAGCGCCTGAGATAGTAGTTAAAGTCAAAACCAAGCCATTTATTTCAATTAGACCATTAAAAGCCATTTTTGAAAGTCAAGCATCAATCAAGTCGCGTCGCTCGAGGTCGTGCACGGTTCCTTGTTCGTCCCGATACGAGTACATGGCCGGGCGGAACCCGTAACTAAGTCGTCACATTGTGCGCCGGCGATTGATCTTACGTAACGAGACGCGCGAGACACGGGAGTTCGATCTGCGGCTAGCTTCGATCAGAGGCGACGGCAGAGTACGAATGCAACTGTAGAGCGCAACTTTCTAGGTCAGTGGGATTGAAAATATTTACGGAACATCCACGTGGCTCAAGTCTACTACTATAAAAGTATCTCAATATTATTTCGATACTAAGGTCGATATATTACATTTCTTAGCACGTGCTGCTTCTTAAACCCGTATCTACATATCAACAAGTCAAAGTAATAACTTAAGATACGACTTTATTCAGTATTTTTTTTATATTAGTCCGGCTTACTCTTGACCTCAATCTTGTCCTGAGAACAGAGATGAAGTCGACGATGGAACGAGCTAGCAAAAAGAAGCCTATCAACTCGCGACTTAAATAGATTGGGGTCATATGAACTCGGGAACACCGATGCAGGCAGGAGATTCCACTCCTTGGCAGTGCGCATAATAAAAGATGTAGCAAAGCGCTTTGTGCGAACGTGTGGAACATCGACAAGGTATGGGCGATAACTTGCAGTACGTCTGGACTCCCGAAGAAGGTAGATGTCGGAATGACCCCGTGGAGCTCTTGGGCACACTCACCGAAGCACAGTCTGTAAAAGACCAACAAGCACGCTACTTTGCGGCGCTTGGCCAGGCTATGAAGCTTGGTACCCATCAGCTTTTCATCACCAAGGAGCCTCTTGGCTCTGCGCTCGAGTCGAGTCGAGGGTGGCTAGTTGGCATTTCCATAGCCATACCAAAGCTGACATCAATACTCCGTGCCAGACCGGACCTGAACTTTATATAAGACTAAAAGATGTCTAGGCTTGCAGTAACGCTTAACCTTATTTAGGACACCCAGTTTTTTTGCCGCGGTTTGTGCTTTCGACTCAATGTAGGTAGTTTACTAATGGCTTGAAGTTAGAACTGTCAAACGTTAGAATTCTTAGCTTCGCTTTCTTTGACGGTTCTTACATCGTTCAAACTCTTGTGTATTGCATAAAATGGTTGCATAAGTAATTACTTAAACTCAAATACATAGTTACTTTAACTTGACTATAGATACCAGGAAGATTGACAGATGTGTGACAGCGACAGGAATAACGCTTAGATACAGTCTGACCCAAGTAACTTTTATAGATCACGGCCCGGCCCAAGCCTGAAGTTGTCCTATCAAGCCTCATTCTGTCCTTATTTTTTATGATTATGAAAAAAAAGATTGGAAGATTTCAACGGTCCTTGTAAAATCTGGTTAGTCATGGAATGTAAATAAGTCAAGACACATGATAGTTTTTATGTATATAGTTAGTTGATCTATATAAATAAATATATATTAGTTATTAAACTCTAAAACGACACATGCCTTTATACTTTCCGTGGGTTTCTTTGATTCAAATAAACTAAAGAATCAAAGAACCGTAACACAATCAAATTCTACTTACCTATAGAATACTAGCTGTTGCCCGCGACTTCGTTCGCGTGGAAACTTTGAAGTGTATGTGTGAGAAAATAAAATAGCCTATGTCCTTCCTCACAATATAATTTATCTCCTTGCCAAATTTCATTGCAATCCGATCAGCCGTTTAGTCGTGATAAGGTAACAAACAAACAGAATTACTTTCGCATTTATAATATTAATATAATATATATAGTATGGATAATAGAATATTCTTTATAATGTACACCATACAAGTAACATTCATAAAAGAAAACATTTCAGGGTGACACAACTTCTATAGCTTGCCTTATAAATACTCCAACATCCTTCCTACAGTGCCGGGCGCCCATATAATGTGATTTGCAATTGCGGTGGCCAGTCCAGATCGAAGGGACGAAGTGAAGACGTATAAAAGATATAGTATCTCATGAACTGGCTAGTAAACGGCTTAAATGAAGCCATTTTCATGTTCTGCTCTATCTTTCTGGACTTTTTATCCAAGTTTAGTATCTTTTTGATGTTTTTGTCTAGTGTAGTTTTTGAAACGTTATGAGGTTTCTTAAGATTTGATTGTTAGGATAAGATCGTGTTAGTGGTAATTTTAGAGCCCTTTTCAACGTTTTCGGAGTTTGCTTGGAGGAGCCTTATACATATAGCCTAAAAGTTACATGGTTTTTCTTGTGTTTTTTAGGTTTTCTTACTTCATAGTACTGAACCTTGGCTTCATTATACCCACTTTTCTTGATGACCTAAAAATAACAATTCACACATATTTTACCCAACCTACGGAGCCCAAATTCAATTCAATTCAAATTAAATGGAGCAAAACAAAACAAAATTACATTACTTTTGGAAGTCGGTCCCAAAAAAGTCAATGAAACAAACCATAGTCACCGACTTCCGAAAGTAATGTTATTTTCCACTTTTTTTAGTGTTTTTTTGGAAGTCGATTATTTTTTTTTGCAAAAACGTTTTTTTTTACCCTGTTTAGTTATCGCATCACACACAAATCCTTGTCATGTATCAATTTCGCAATTTATTTTACTTGGATGACATATTTTTTCCAGCTGTTTTGATTTAAAAACCAAACTGCTGAACCGATTTTGATGAAATTTCTATGGGACCAATCGGGAAGTAGATTAATTCAGATAAAAGAAGAATGTTTCAATTCGGTTCATAAATGACGAAGATATGAGGTACCAAACACAAAAAAAATACAACCGAATTGAGAACCTCCTCCTTTTTTTGAAGTCGGTTAAAAACTAAAGTAAGCAGGTATCATTGGCGATAAGATTTGAATGCACGCTGATCGCTTATCGCTGCATCGTTAACCTCTATTGCTAGATATATTTTTGCCAAGTAGGTACGTATTTCAAAGAAAAATATATCATGTTACGCTCGTAACATAAAATGTATGACTACATTCTCAATTGCAAATCCAGCAACCATATTTTAAATTCTCGTAATGGTCGAAGCGTGCGATCAAAGCTCCTTTCAAACCGTACGTCCGCGTCGTCCGATCCGGTTCAGATCCCTGTACTTACATGAAAGTGACTCACGGTATATTTAATACCCGGACGGCGACCGGAGACGTGTGAACGGTGAAGTAGCGAGCGGACTTCCGGCGAAGGATATCCGGCATGTGAAAAGAGGGCCGTCATAGTTGCTCTAGATGTTACGATTTTTGGGTGATTGAATGTTTTTCGCGATGGCATGAGATAGGTGAGTAGATCCAACAGAGAATAAGGGTGAAAGCAAAACTTAGACTTCTGTGTCTTAAACGTCTGTCTTGATTAAGAATAGAGACGTGAATTTTCTCCCTTTTTTAAACGACTTCAAAAAAAGGAGGAGGTTCTCAATTCGGATGTATGTTTTTTTTTTTTTTTTTTTGTGTTTGTTACCTCATATCTTCGTCATTTATGAACCGATTTGAAAAAATCTTCTTTTATCTGAATGGATCTACTTCCCGATTGGTCCCATAGAAATTTAATCGAAATCGGTTCAGCAGTTTGGTTTTGAAATCGAAATAGCTGGAAAAAATATGTCATCCAAGTAAAAGAAATTGCGAAATTGATACTTGACAAGGATTTGTGTGTGATGCGATAACTAAAAAGGGTAAAATAAAAACTTTTTTGCAAAAAAAACCAACTTCCAAAAAATACACAAAAAAAAAGTGGAAAAAGGTGGAAAATAACTTAATTTTCGGAAGTCGGTGGCAAAAAAGTCAATGAAACAAACAATAGTCACCGACTTCCGAAAGTAAAGTTATTTTCCACTTTTTTTTATTTTAGTGTTTTTTTTGGAAGTCGGTTTTTTTTTTGCAAAAAAGTTTTTTTCTAGCATGGGATGACACTGCTGAGCAAAGATTTTGACGAATATTTATTTTAATAAGTTAAACTTCAAAAATTTTGAAAAACCTTTCTTAGTGAGAGGGCGTACTACACGCTCTCTTTTAGAAAATGTCATGGTTCTGGACCTAGCAGTTTAAGCTGTGCGGTGCGTTGACTGTTAGTGACTAAACATAAGGTTTTTATTAAAGAAAGAAGATTTATGGTTTTTCTACCAGCCATAGATGATGTAACACTATAAGTTTTTGTAAATAGAAACTTACTGTGAACACCAATCTGTTTATTTTTATAACAGCGTAACTGACACATTCTTACATTATAAACTGTTGCATCGCCAATACGAAAACGTTTGGGTTTGGAAATTACTGGCAATAAATTGGAGACCTAAGGTAGGTAAAGAATACCTCAAGTACCTCCTTTGAGCTAAGTATTTTATCTAGTGTACCAAACTTACTGGATTCCGCCGTTTTCTCGTGGTCCTACTATTTTGTCCTACTAGTAGGACCACGAGGGAGACCAGTTTCTGTTCGTCCTACTATGACATATTGGAGCAGTAATCATTTAACTATACCACCTGTATATAATTTATACCTCTGACATTAGTAATAAAAGGAAGAAAAAAACAATAATTTTATAACAAACTAAAAATATGCTATATATGCTTTGTTGCTGAACCACCAGTACCAGAGTCTGTAAAAATACGGTTTAAAGAGAGAGTGTGTGATCAAGGTGTGCGTATTTTATTATACAGGGCGCAAGAGATAAGTGTCCCAAAAAAATTCAGCGTTTTTTGAAAAAAGAAATCTGCTGTTTCATATAAAACTGCAGTACCTGCACAAGGTATAACGTATGGAACTGTTGATTGTGTATCTACCATAGTCTATTTCAATAGCGTTTTTGGGTGAAACTTCGCAGAAACGAACAAACATCATTAAATGTCGTAAAATTAAATTATATTCTATATATTCTTTATAATATTAAATATCTTTATTATTATTTTTAATTTTTTAATTATATTCTTTATATTATTTTGTATGTCATTAAATATCATTTAATGCGATTGTTCGCAACGAGTCACACTAAATCGTGTCACCGTGTGACTGGTTGAGAAAAATATTCGCATGGAGTAACAGTGTGACTCAATGCGAATTTTTATTCTCATCTAGTAACACTAGTACACGAGTAGTGTTACTCGTTCGGAAAACCAAATCGCATGGAGTAGCAGCGTCATTCGATGCGAATTTTTATTCTCAACTAGTAACATTTTTCAGAATGTCTATTTGACAACGATAAAGTTAAATAAAAATTATAAAATAATGTTTAAATTTCTAACATATTAGTAGGTAGGGACGTAACAGAAAAAAACTGATCAGGTTTTCTACTTATTTATTAAGATTAGTTTAAATCATTTCTTAATCTAAAACAAAGTGTTTTTGTCTAATTGTACTTCGATGTAATAATAAAAAAAACAACCTGGTTACAGTACAAAATGTAAATAATTCTTTTTTACCTACTATTATATAATTTTTCCTATAAAATCAGCCTTCTTTATAACACAAAATAATCACATTTATATATTAAGATTAGTTACCAACTAATATCACATTAATAATTTCTCTTTAAAATCAGTCTCTCTTTTATCACAATATAATCAACAGTTATTCAGAAATATTCGCTTTTTGACCATTCGTAAGTTTAGTGTCGTAAAATCTCCAGGAGGGTCCCAATCGTAATAGTACCATTTACGAAATCCATCTGAGCATCTTGTACAAAATTATCATTAAGTATTGACTTTAATAATCGTTTTCTGGATGGTTGTGTATTGTTTTGATGTTGAATGTTGCGAACGGTGTATAATTGGGAATCTTCTTTAAGTATGAGCAACAACTGCATCAAATTTGGGTTCTTCTTACCGACGGCTTTGTTCAATTTATGGTGCCAGCCTTCAATGAAGTTTGTGGTTCGATGAGTCTCCCCAAAAGCACACCAGACTTTTAAAAAATCTTCGTGGAGCCATTGCTTTTTCATATAATTCACAAATTTTTGGATTTGTGGGTCATTATCATCATATCGCGAAATAATATACTCCCATCCGTTCATGATTTCTTCTTGAGGTAACAGTGGTAGAACTGCGCTTAGGCTTACCATGCGTTTCTTCTTTGGGTCTTGAGTATTTGTTATATGCAATTCACGGCCTTTCTTAAAAATTGCCTTATTATAGTGGTAATAGCAGCCCTTGACTGCAATTGAAGGAAAAACTGTAGCAATTGCTCGCATGGCGGCCTTTTCGTAGTCTACTTTAAATATTATTGGATTCCAATTGGGTAACTGCGACTTTATTATAGAGAACAGAATCACGTAGGCTTCTGTGTTTCGGTGACTCATCAAAGCGTAGACTAGAGGTATTATATTAGTGTGATTGATCGTGCTGCCGATATCGCCATGGATTGAATATAGTTGCGTAAATGGAATATGACAACTTTTGAAAGTTCCATCGCCATAAAAGTCTGTTAGCTCGCACAAAGTTTGCCTTGCTTCGGAAGAAGAAAATACTAGTATTCGTGTATCATCACATGTGTACTCCGCTAACAAAAAATCTTGATAACGAGGTGGGACTTCGACTTCCAGCACATTTTTATGTTGTAGTTTTTGTACTTGAGCCGCTGAATTACGTGTTCTATATAACGTGTCTTTAATGGAACTAAATTTAGGTATTGAAGTAATTATGTCTATTCCCGCATCTTTTAGCTTTCCGACCATGGCATTGTATTTTTGAGGAACACTGGGAAATTCCTGCGTAGTTATATCTTTTTTTAAATGTTGGACAGATTTCAGGATTTCGTTGTTCGCAAAATCTGGTGTACATAAATGAGGAGTTTCTTCTAATATACGCTCTTCCTAAAATAGTAAAATGGGATAGAATATTAGTAAAATAAAATATTGGTAAAATATTGACTTAAAACTAAAAAGCCTGTTCTCTCAATAAGCTAATGTTTATATAAAACTAGTTGTAAAGCTATAAATAAATCAAGACAAAGCTTTAGCACCCAAAATACGTCACTGTGGTTTCAACAAATCTCAAGTGAGCGTGATAAAACAAAATGGCTGCCACTAAAGGACGCGAGGAAAGTTTTTCAAGATGCAGTATTATTATTTATTAAATGATTATATACAATCACTATTTTACATTTTTTTTTTTTTACATTTAACATATAAATCAATAATATTATATACAACGAAGCTATGGAATACATTTTGGTAATATAGTTTTCTTACCTTTATTCTTACAAGCCCTTTGCACACCTTTCGTTTTGTACACGCCCACACAATCAATCCACTTTTATGTTTTTTCCTGGCGTAATATTGATGACCAGCTCGAAGAAGAACAGTGCCACCGTTTTTATTAACAAAAACTAAATCAACAATGTTTGACGAACCAGACGTAGCTTCCATTTTGAATGACAGCGGAGCGTGTACTGAACTTGTCACACGCATTGCACGATTCACCATGAAGCAATGTTGCCAGATCGGTGCGTTATCAGAAACTCATACATTATTTTATAATTTTTATTTAACTTTATCGTTGTCAAATAGACATTCTGAAAAATGTTACTAGTTGAGAATAAAAATTCGCATCGAATGACGCTGCTACTCCATGCGATTTGGTTTTCCGAACGAGTAACACTACTCGTGTACTAGTGTTACTAGATGAGAATAAAAATTCGCATTGAGTCACACTGTTACTCCATGCGAATATTTTTCTCAACCAGTCACACGGTGACACGATTTAGTGTGACTCGTTGCGAACAATCGATTTAATGTCGTATCAAAAAAACATCTTGTAATCCCAGAAAGGTTAGGCAGAGGTGAACCTAACAGTACACCTACATTTCGCCAGTGATGTATATGTCCTACGTAGGGAATAGGGGCAGAGCCTATTGCCATCAACTTATTTATTTTTTCCGAGTTTTACATTAGTGTCTATCCTTACGAGTTTCCAAATAAGCCTGTTTTTTCTTCCGTATTTTTATTAAAGCACACATTCGTCTCAATCAACGTACATCTAAAAGCGTTACTCTCGAACTATTCCCCAAGGATCTCTAAAAGGGACGTGAATCTTGACGAGTACGGAACCTCTTGACACGTGAAACACGTGGATCACGGAAAATATTTCCTTGTCATGTTTTATGTCTGTTATTTTTATTATAGAAGTAATTACATTTATAGAAAACAGTCTTTGATGTGATAGAACACATTTTAATGTAAGTTATTTATTTGTGGCCAAAATAAAAGAGGAAGTTTTTGAAGAGTAAAAATGTGTTAAATAAGTGTCAAACTTTTTCACAAGAAACGCTGAAAATTTTTATTTTCAGCGTTTCACTTTCATTTCACTGCCAGACAAGGCACTGTTTTTGCCTAGAATTATTTTTAATACTAGCTAATGTCCGCAGCTTTGCCCGCGTGGAGTTCGGTTATTGTCCCACGGGATCGTACTACAGGGATAAAAAGTATCCTACATGTTAATCCAGGTTATAAACTATCTGTGTACTAAATTTCATCCAAATCCGTTCAGTAGTTTTTGCGTGAAAGAGTAACAAACATCCATACTTACAAACTTTCGCGTTTATTATATTATACGAGTAAAGTAAGTATGGCAAATGCACAGTTCCTTTTAAAACAAAAGTAAGCCCTATATGACCAGATGAATGAAGGTGGACGAGGCAAAGGCTGTGGTTTCTGCCTACCTCCATGGGAAAAAAGCGTGAGTTTGTGTATGTATGTAAGCCCTATTAAGATTGTGTGGCGACTGGTTCGGTGAAGACGCCAATGATTCTACTTTTGGCACATGGCATGTAGTTATTCCAATTATATCTAACTAGCGACCCGCGCAACTTCGTCTGCGTAACATTTTTGATTGATGCTCCGCTCCTATTGGTCGCAGCGTGTGATATAGCCTACATCGATAAATGGGCTACCCAACTAAAAGAATTTTTCATTTCGAACCAGTAGTTTCTGAGATTAGCGCGTTCAACCAAACAAACTCTTCAGCTTTATAATATTAGTATAAATAAGGTACTGTGTACGATGAGGTTGGCATATCCGTATTGATAAAAAACCCGTTTTTGTTAAAGAATACAAATAAGGTTAGCACTAAGAAACGATTTTAGAAAATACAACCCCTATATGGAAACCTCATCGGGTAGACGGCTTGTAAATCGATAAACTAGTAATTTCCTCACAATATCTCAATACAAACTACCCTCCTTTTGTTTTCAATTCCCTCTTCCCTCTTTGTCCTCTAACTACAAAATGATTGATACACAATTATTCAAAATGTGACTTCACATAACATCCCTCCGGTTTGCCAACTATTCTCAAGTTTTGGGCTCAACTTTATGACTTGTCCTATATATTTTGGCTTTGGAGTATGAATCAGACAAGGTTTAGTTTGTGTTATAGTTATGAAGTTACAGAGCAAAGGAATAAAAAAAATACCTATTCCAACGTCTTCATTTGATTTTGATATCAGTTATATAAAAAACAAAATTTTATTTAGAAGTTGTGTTTTGTTTAAAATATTGTGCAAAAAGTAAATGGCTCTCAGTCGTGTGACCGTAGTTATGGTCTATGTATAAACATACGTCAAAATGCTTAGTGTTATTTTGCAAATTGTATCCTAATCGCTAAACTTGCCTTACTTTGTCAGCCATAATACTTATGCAGGTATTCTATTGCGATGATTTTGTTTTACTTGACTCCACTTGCACTTGACTCAATGATCGTGACTGTGGTTATGATACTCTTGTCTGTTAACCACAAAGTAGTCTACAGCTAATTCATACTTTAAGTCATGCCCTTAAACTTTAGTCCTGAACTTTGGGAGTCAGATGGCAACGTTGATGGTCCTAAAGTTAGGCTGATCGAACGTTCTGTGGTGTAAGGACCTGGGCCACATATTATGGGCTTGTTAGCTGATTGGTTGTACCTAAGGGCGGCCTTTGTAGGAGAATAGGTACTCATCATAGAGTCAAGCTTTGGGTCTTTACCAGGGTAAAGACCCAAAGCTCTGTCAAAGCTCTCAGTTCTGTTCCTCTGCAGGCAGAGGAACAGAACTCTGAGAGTTAAACTATAATTATCATTTATCATTACTATGGTAGTTGTTCCGGGTCTGGCTGTTTGTATATGTGGGTTTTAATGTTTGTAAATCCACCCACGATACAGAAGAAATTCCACGTGTGTGGCAACGTTATGTTTTAGAAAAAATGAGAACAGTAACCATCATATTTTCACAGTTTCATATTAGTGGCTGTGATTTTCGGGTTGTATGTAGTTTGTGGTTTCGAGCCCATGTTGATACTTAACTTTGTGAGAATTATGTTATATATATTATATGATCACCACTGCTTCTAAAACGGTGTAAATGATAAATGATGTTTATTTTGCAAATAGGTTTTTACAAACACTTTTACACGTCTTCTTTTTTAAAACTAGATGAGGCCGGTGTTTCATATCTGACTACTCTGAGAAGAAACAGCCGAAACAAACTCAGAGGTCATAGTCTCTTTTAAGGTCCAGACATAATCTTGATAAACTCACATGAGGACTATGCAGATGAGTGTCTGAGATGGTCTTTTGAAGAAAGAACCACACAGATTTGAGTGGACCTGTCCAGCCAGTGCAAGCATTTGTCAGTTAGGAAAACATTGTGATGAAACCTAGTAATCCTGTGAACACAACACACTATCATGCACTTCATTTTTCCAATGTTTGTGACTTGATACTAATATAATATAATCAAGAAATAGTTTTTTGTTAATTTTTCTTTTTCTGTTTTCGCTACATTTTTGGTTACCTATGACATATGTACATAATGACTTTTTTAATGGAGAAACGCTGTCTCCCAAGTCACAGATAAAAACCTAGTTTGGGAACAGAGAACCTATGTGTGGACATAATATCTGTGTTGGGTAATTTGGTATTGCACCACTACAAATGTTAATCATTATGTTATCTGTGCCAACACGCCCCTTCCAACTGTGACACTGGTCCATTACACACGTGAATCTACATGTCCGCCGTTTTATTGAATCTTCCTCGACACCAACGCTACCAGCGCCTCATCAGCACCCAACACAATTACACCGCTGCACAATCTGCATGTTGTGTTCTAAGATGTCTGCAACAATGTTGTCCGGCATTTTGCTGAACTGGGCCTATTTGGCGCAGCCGTGAGTTACAGAATATTTCTTGGTTAGTTGTAAATTAATATTTTTATATTTTGTATTGTGTACTTGTGGCGTGTGCCAATAAACGTTTTTCTTTCTTTCTTTGCCCCTGTACTGAAACAAATAATTTATTTTACAAAATGAATTTCCATCCGCTTCTCGTTAACTTTATACAAATGTTTAGACATAACCTTTGGTGGAGTTGTTTACTTAGGTATTTTCCGATAAACTCAGTTAAAGCCCTATTGTATAGAAAGGCGTTGTTTCAAGTTTCTTGTAATCGATCTTTTGTTAAAGGTCCAATACATAAAATTTACGGGTCTTGGCTTTCAATACATCGTTGTTACTTATTTTGTAAGGCTAAAACCCACCTACCTACGATAAATCGAAGAACTCCCAAAGAGTAATTATTTCCGTTGCGTTTGTAAGAATAGTGAATGGTCTTGTATTACGATCCAGTGATTCAGTACTTTTTTGAACCCTTACGGTGTGATCCCGGCGCGGCGGCAGACTGCCGACGGCAGTTACGTTGCGGTTGACAATAAACACGTTACCGCGATGAGCCATGCGCCACGGTGCGGTAATGCCCGCAGCGTCAGATCTAGAACGACACCGGCATTTCTCTTCTTTAGTTTCGAAAAATTGTGTGAGGAATGATATGAAGGAAAAATGAGTAAATGATAGCCTGACGATTGAAAGGGGAGAATGAAAGAAAACAACGTGTTGCGCCAATCCCAAACAACATGGGACAAGGGCAAGAAGATGATGATGAATTTTGCAAAATCAATGGTCTAAGCAAAAAATTAAACGTCGTAAATCACTTTGTTAGCCAATGACAGCACTTGTATGCCTTTTGCAGCACCCCGCTTGACCGCAACAGCAGGTAGCGCGCTCGTAATCTACTGAAGCGTTGTCGTAGAAATAAATATATTAATACAGTAAGTGTCGCTGCGGTCTGTTGTTGCGGTTGTGCGGCAGTGACGTTGCTGTTTGCAGTCATCCGTCGTCTTCGGAATCGTAAATTTATACTCTTTTAAGGGAACAGATTGATCGATGGGTCCTACATGAAGGATTGGTTTAAACCCGTGACTCCGTGATGTATCGTCACCAATGCTTTTAATATTATTTAAAAGGTTTTTACTGAAATTAAATGGATTACTTTACAGTTTTCCTTTTCCTTATAAGAAGTGAAATAAAATACTGATTTCAAATGATTTAGCACATAATATTATTGTATTTTTGATAGTTACCTACACTATTAAATATTACACTTTTATTTTATTGATGTATTTAGTGCAAGTTTAAATATGTATGTATAAATACAAATTCTAATGTTTAGATATCGACCCCAACACATCAAAGAGGTTTGTTTCCCTTCATGGCATTGAACATTGGAATCAGCATCTTGTTACGATTAGCTACGTATGAATTTACGTTGGGTTAAGATGAAATGCCCTGCCGTGCTGTCACCGGTTTGCACTGGTTTTTACTGATTAACTACTACCGGCACCTAGCTTTAACCTTTTAAACGTTATATCGTGAAATTGTGATAAAAATGAATTACAGATGATGAAAAAAAATATTTAAAATGATTTACATTATTAGTTATTATCAGATAACACACCTACCGTTGTTTGTCTCTGCATCACCCAAAGGTTGACTGGTAGAAAAAGCCCAATGCATTAAGCCCGCCTCTGTAAATTGTGCTTGAAGTGATAAATAAATAAATAAATTACAATCCATTGATAAAAAAGTAATATTACAATGCAAACGTTTATAAAGCCGTTCACAAAATACAAGCTCGAATAAACTATTTAAAACAATAAACTCGAATTTATACACACGAACGCCGCCAAATATCAACAGCTGTCAAAATATCATAGACAACGTCCAGCAAAACGTTCGGCTCATTTTTTTCCAGCCAGCGAGAGTTTCCACGTAAAATTTTTCGCGCGTAAAATATTGTATCCTGTGAGCGAAAATAAAAATACAAAAATAAACACGATTGTTAGATGATTGATGGACTATTCACCGTGATAGCGTTTTATCATTTTTCCCACCAAAACCCGTGATTTTATGCGTAACAACCGCTATTGTTTGGTTCTTTCTGCACAATTTGCGCTCGATCGTAATTTCGGGTTGAAAAGATCAATTTTGTTGATGATAATCGTATTTTCTTTCAACTTGCACAATTTTCTTTGGTAAATTATTTCGTTCATTATAAGTCAGGAAACATTGTCAATAGATATTTAAACTTTAGTAATATTTCGAAGTCTTTAAGCGTCTTTTATACAACTTTAGAGTTTGGAATAACTAAAATGTTCGAGTTAAAACTTTGTATAAATTCTGGCGATGTTAGACAAGTTATATAATAGTATTGTATTTTCAGAGTGATTTATAGCCGAACAATGTTAAGAATATTCTCTTTTGGTTATTTTACCATTGATGTGAAGTTTTAGAACAAGGCCGCTAAATCCAATAATTAAGGATTTTCAAGACAGGCTTTTATGTCATCCTATAGTTATCTTTAAGAGTACTCTATTTTCTTGAAAGAGAAGTTTGTTTCTGATATTTCGTAAGTGGGCTTGAATTCTGTCAAACAAATTTAATAGATAAAGGTGTGACATGGATTTAATTCACTTTTAATGGTTTCAATTTACAAAAGAGAGTCGTAGGCTAAATGATTTTTCTTTTATTCACGAATATGGCTTTTTACTATAGCATATTAAAAGGGGTAAAAGAGAGCAAGACTAATAGATGGACTACCAGGCGTTTAGCACAGCCGAGGCATAACACCCTGCTATCAACCTTTTTTGTTTATTTCTTATAGACAAACATCCATTATAAAAAATGTGCATAGCATAAACAGAAAAAAAATCCATTCTCGATACGGAAATAGAATTCTATTTCCCCACTATCAAGTAGAAAAACCCGTAACAATACAAGATACTACACTAACGGCACGCCATCTCACGACTGAGTTCACTCAATTTGTCACTAAAGCGACGCCATTGTGATGACGTCACACAGTTGACACTTCCCGCGTTTTTGTAATGGCTGCCATTGTTTTATGGTGTTCCATTTGAATATTTTTTTTATTTGTGTTTTTTTTTGTTCTGACGTAGACTCGTGGATTTGTTATTATTTTTTGTTTCATGGCTGCTGACGAATGTCGGGGCTTATATTATTTTGACGGGAAAATAATGACGTCGATATTTTTATTTTTCCGACTTGTTTACCGACACTAAAGTAATACGCACTGGTTTATTCGCCCCAAAATATTCGGGGAAAAGGCTTCTCGCAGTTGTTTTGCATCACTATCAAAATCGCAATCACCAAAATAAAAATAAACATGTTGCGCATTATCCGAACACAACTCCAGTATGACTTCTACTGATTGTTTTTTTATGGAAACACAAAGCACACAAATCGAGTCCCTTTAAAATCAGAAAAAAGAAAAATAAATGGTTTTCAGCTTTTCATATTTCTGCAACAGCTATTCAACGGGATCGACGGAAGCTTTTTGGTAGACAGGATGTAAAATTTCAGCGGGGTAGCAAGGAACTACCTTAACTGTTGCAGCGACACGAAAATGGTCTTA
The DNA here is from genome assembly GCA_964057025.1 of Standfussiana lucernea. NCBI lineage: Eukaryota > Metazoa > Arthropoda > Insecta > Lepidoptera > Noctuidae > Standfussiana > Standfussiana lucernea. Next base: position 14,866,509 of record OZ059798.1, on the reverse strand, counting down.
GGAGACTATTCATAATTTTTTGCAAACGTTTGAACCCGATTCACAGATTAAAAAAAAAATTACAGTTAGCAAAAAAATTGCCATTTTACACAAATTTCATACAAAATGTACTTATGGGAAAAGTTTTTTTTGCAATTTCTGACTTTCTTAGTACTCCAACCTTGGTTGGTCCAATAAAAGTTTTTGATCAGTATTTGAAACGGAATCGGTTGGCATCAAAAAAGAATTTGTGTAAAATGGCCACTTTTACTAACTGTATTTTTTTTAAATCTTTGAATGAAGATCAAAATTTCACGACGAATTATGGATAGTCTCCTAAGACCATTTTAGTGTAGCTGTACAGTGTCGATGAGTACCTAGATGATAAACGACAACCGTAATATTCTTATTCTAGATTGGAATTAATTTTAAATGGTATGTTGACTGGTTATCATTTTTTTTTAAACTTAATTCTGTTTTTGTTTTTATTATTGTTTTAATAATAGATTATTATATGACATAACTATTATCTTTAGTATAAATTTTATTTTTGACAATATTGATATTACCTTTTTTTTTAAAAACATTTGTTTTTTTTTATTTATTTATTTATATTTGACGTTATATTTTTGTTATTGATTATTCACAGAAAATTAGATGACATATTGGTCTTTTTAACACAATTAGTTTTTATTTTATTGTATTATTAATTATTTTAAATTGAATGTGGATTATTATCATTTTGAATTTGTTATACTATATGATTGTGAATTATTAATGGTTTCTTTTTTATTATCTTTGACATGTTTTTCGATTGTAATGTTTTAATGGTACTGTTTTGCTTTACGAAATTTGTACACGATGTGTATTGTTCTGAAATAAATGAGTTATGACTTATGACTCACTGCGAATAATGCAGCCACAAGCTTCCACTGGCCCGCCAACATCACGTAGGGGTCACCAGTATAGGGGTATGAAGAACATGTTGTAATGTTCTTCAGCCCACAAAGAATACGGAGGATCTTTTGACTGACGGATGTTTTGTGTTAACTGTGACTGTGCCCTATCATATTGGTCTGTACTGTTGTCTTTCTACTTTTTGTGTTGTGTATGTGAATCATTATAACCGTAAAAAAAAAACCGAAGGAAAACATCGTGAGGAAACTAGCATGCCTGAGAGATATTTCTCGACGGTGTGTAAAGCCAAGTCAGAGGCCCATGGGCGGCATAAAAACTCTGACACCAGGTTAGGCACTAACCACACGATAAAGAAGAAGAAAGATTATAACCGTAAGTACTCTTTTGAGGCACGACTTTTATTTACACCTCTGCCTACCTACACACTCGACAACACCTCCATGGGTACCTTATGTTAGTCCCACATATTTTTGACTTTTGGATCATTGTTATCACTTATCACTAACAGAAGTCATAGGTGGCGAGTTCGATCCAATCGTTTAAATGCGTATTGTAAAATTATCACTAGCTTCGGTGAAGGAAAACATCGTGAGGAAATCAAACATGCCTGAGTGATGTTTCTCGACGGCATAAAGCCAAGTCAGATTCCCATGTGCGGCAGAAAAACCGACACCAGGTTAGGCACTAAACACACGATAAAAAATAAAACTAACTAAAAATCATTTTGTCCTGCTAGACCCTCTTGTCCACCAAGCAACTACATTCACAAACGCTATGCAGCACCGTTCAAAAACCGCCCGTCCACTTTTGATACTCGATCATCTCTCACGACAACGTAGCGTCTTAGACTGTTTACCAACACCGTTGCCAAAAACTACTGGACATAACCATCATATTTTACTTTTCTGCAAAACAACTACAACCTCTATGCTTACACTCAAGTGCTGCTGAACTTTGAACCTCTTCAATACACGTAAACCCACCATTTTTCGCTTGGCACCCTTCCAAGCTGGAACATGCTATAAATAAGGCGCTTCTAGTCGGATTGGCGATCATTGGAAGTTAGGGAGATTCTGGCGTGTTCCCTGTGGTTCTGGCAAAGAATAGGCCGTTAGATAGGTAGGACTTGTTTATTTGTGGAGCCTGTTAAGGGAGTATATTAGGATTGGTAGATTGGTCTGACGGAAGGCAACAAATACTATTCCTATTTCCTGAGCATAACATCACATTACGCCTGTAATCTCCGAAGCGTTAGGCAGAGATGTACCTAATGTATCCACATTTCGTCAGTTATGTTTAAGTCCCATGTAATAGGGGGCGAGCCTATTGCCATCAACCGAGCAGAAATCCAGACTCCGTGGCTGATACTGAAAAATTTCTGAAGGAAAACCCAATAACACTTAACCCGACCTGGGAATCGAACCCAGGACCAGGAACCCAGGTATTTCCTGAGCGTTTGATTAATTTGAGTTAACGAAATTTTAAGTCTGCCTAGCCTTTTCCCAACTATGTTGGGCTCGGCTAGTCTAACCAGAGTCTATGAATATTAGTTTTGTGCATTAAACGAACGTCTACAAGACTTCGGCAACCCAATTTCTGGGTAACACGCGACACTTTATAAAGAGACCAACCTCTTTCTTTGATTATCGTGTGGTTAGTGCCTAACCTGGTGTCAGAGTTTTTAAGCTGCCCATGGGCCAACGTTGGTAAAATTTGTTGACAGACTTTCCGATTTTGACTTCCGTAACGACTGCCAAAGATCTTCGATATAGATTAACTTTAGCAAATTAATGATGGTGGTAGATGGATGGATAAGCAGCTCTCTACAGACTATTACCAACTACATACTGGGACCACCAATCTGGTTTGTCAAGCGTGATTATGGTGTTCAATTAAGTGAATGATTTCGGGCTGATTAGATATGTTTAAGTAAGACAATGCTCGTCTGTAGGTCGCGTTATCTAATACACTTCATACACCACAAGTTGCGAGTTCAAACCCAGCAAGTAGCAATGTGACTGTTTCTACACTGCTGAGTAACGGCGAAGGAAACATCGTGAGGTACCCTTTTTTTTCCGGATGGGAAATCATCAAATGACTTCTCCCGCTCTGGGCTGAGCGGGAGGGTGTGTCAGACTTTTACTGACTAAAACCCACCCATGTTCCTTCATCGCCCTTTGTGTTCCGGGGCCGCGGTATCTCTTTCCAGCACCCGGCAGGCATCGGCCATCGTGAGGTACCCTAGACTTCGTTCTGAAATCGCCAACACGTATTGAGCAAGCGTGGTGGCCAAGATCATTCTTTCTCCTCAGCATGAGAAGTGGCCTTAGCCCGATATTCGGGGCATTGCAGACAACAAAAATAAATGCTTGGCTAAACTCCGAACCTCTAAAAACACCCACATTTTTCTGGCAATCATCCAAAAAGAAATGAATAGAAGAATAAAATACATAAATGAAGCGATAAATAAACAATTCTTAGCCTGATCGTTCCAAGTTAAAGGTCATTCGTCTTCAGTAATATTCCTTTTATTTTCTTTTTTATTCTGATGCAATGATCATTATTCTTTATAAGTGCTACTTAGCTTTTTATTTGGACGTAAGGTGTCGCCATCGGCTTAAGCGTTTTTTTCGTAAACTAGCTGTTGCACGCAACCTTTGTCCGCATGGAATTAGTATAAAAATATTACTAATAACTATAACTGCACTATTGTATTAGATAAGCCTGTGATGATAGTGGTATGTGTTTTAAATAAATAAAAATAAAATGAAAAGTACTTCCCTATTTGAATCGGAATTTGTTAACAATTTCAGGTGTCTTTTTCTAAAATAAAAGAAGTTACCTTCAGCTATCTGTCAGTAAAAGTCTCGTCAAAATCAATCCAGCTGTTTCGGAGATTAGCCGGACAAACAGACGGACAGACCAAAATAAAAATAGTGTATTTTTTGTTATAAGTACCGCATATACATTCGCACGCATTCAGTAAACAGCTGTTATTTTAAAATTAGAAACAGACACTTCAGTTTCATTTATTTGTATGTATGTAGTCTTCTTCTTCGTTGTGATTTTGACCAGAACTCTACCACCTCGATGGCGTTGGTGGTGGCTTCGGACACTTGTATGTACATAGTTGTACGCATAGATACGGCTCATGACTCACTGGAAACATAAATTGTGGAAGTTGACATCTGCAACTGAAATGCACAACAAGTTGATTTGGTCCAAGTTTTGAAAAATAAAACTTGGCTAAAAACCACTATGGACATGAAGACTACTGAAGAATCAGTCAGTGTCCGGTGTCCATGGTCGGTCTGCAATATCTCCGTACCTACCAGTATGACGGATCCTTTACTGAAATTACTGTCTTGTTGATCCAGTGATCGCAAGCGCGACTGCTGAGCATGCTGCATCCTGGGTTTGTTTCCCAGGTCGGGCAAAGTGTTATTGAGCTTTTCCTTCAGGAATTTCTGGGTAGCAGCCACGGAGTTTGGATTTGTGCCCGGTTGACGGAAACAGGCTCGCAACCAATTACATGGGACTTAAATATAACTGGCGTTTGGGCGTACTATTAGGTACATCTCTGCCTAACTCCTCGGGGATTACAGGCGTGATGTTATGTTTACTGAAGTGTACGACTGTCTGTCAGTGTACGACTGTACGCGTCCGGAAATTGTCCGCACTGGTTTGAATATGAGAACGAAAATGCCAGCGAGAACAGTACCTAGATCACGCATGTAATGTTTGTCTGTAAAGTTCCATCTGAACCGCAAGCCATTTGTTCGAAAGTAAATCATTGCGGTTCCACAGCGAGACACCGTTTGAATTTGGAAGTGATTTTCAGTCAGAAACAATGTAGCTTCTAGCAAAGAAAACGGATTTATACTAGAATATAGTTGGAGCGAGGTAGTGTTTATTATTTAACTTGCCTTATGAGTTAAAGGACCTGGGGCACCCTGAGTCAGAAAGGTTAGGTTCGAAGGTAATGCCAGGGTCTAATGTGGGAACAAAGTGTAGGTAAACTTCGGGTTAAGTAACTGAACCCTTTTCTTTTTTTTTTTTTTTCGGATGGGAAATCATCAAATGACTTCTCCCGTTCTGGGCTGAGCGGGAGGGTGTGTCAGACTTTTACTGACTAAAACCCACCCATGTTCCTTCATCGCCCTTTGTGTTCCGGGGCCGCGGTATCTCTTTCGAACAACCCGCAGCACCCGGCAGGCATCGGCCCTTGCGGGCCCCTTCCCTATGCTGACATCTCTTTGAGGCGCGCGTGGAACACGAACGCGCCGTTGACACGGCCTGTCGTCCTAAGACGGAGGGATGGCGAGCTAGCCACCATCCACAGGCCCGCGTCTACGGTGGCCGGGGCCACCACGTGGCCCCCGACGCCCGGTGCGTCTCCCGCGGCGGCTGGGACGTGAGGAGGAACGCTCTCTCTCACGTTCCGCCTCCTCCTTTGCTAGCATGACTGCTTCGCAAAAGGAGGTGACGGCTTCCCATTCCGTCTCGCTCCGGACCATGGCTCGAACCAGGGCCGGACGCGAGAGGTCGCCGCCGCCGATCGCCACTAGGAGGACACGGCGTTGCTCCGCCCAAGCGGGGCAGACCTCCACCGTATGCTCCATCGTGTCCTCCGGTCAAGTAAGTGAACCCTGCAAACAGAAATGGGATGGCTTCGTCGACTACTCCTTATTACAAAATATTGTTATTTTTCTTGAACTTTAGGCGAATTTGTACACTATAAAGCATCGAAATTACCCCAAAAAAAGTAACGAATACTACAAAAAACTCGGTGGATTTTGTAGACAAAGGCTGCTACGGGAGTTTAACGACCAATCAGGAGCCACTTTCAAAACTCAATTGGTGGATTTTGCTTATATGCGACCCGGAACAACTATCTGTGGTTACCATTGTTATTGCTGCTAGAATGTTATTTTGTCTAAATATTTTTGCCATATGTATGCCCCAAGGCTTTACTTATACAGTTCGTTTCATGCTCGTTCATAAATTAACACAAACTCAAACTCAAACCATTTATTTCAATTACACCATTACAGGCACTTTTCAATATCAAAACACAAAAAATAAACTAAGCTACAGTCCCAGTCACAGGGCATAATAACTTGTGAAAGTACTGTAGTTGCCCATTCGAAAGCGTAGATCCTATGGAGAAGAATGGGCAAGAAACTCCATGGACACTCTTTTAAATCAATATGTTTTTACAAAATCTTGGTTGCATCATTCATGTCGAGATTATACATATATTATATGTGAGAACGATGTAGAAAGATGTGCGAGTAAGAGCGTCCAGAGAATAAAGATAAAATCAACAATTCAAAAATACAATAATCTGTGGCAGCTGCGAGATGACCAGTCCCTACTGACAGCGCCCGTTCACGAACATGACGCATGGATCAGCCATCATTCAATTCAACCATTTTGAAGGGAACTAAACGACCACGCGCCACCATCAGCGAGACATTTTAGTGAGCATGACATTCTCTCAACCACCAGGGAAAATGCGAGTCAATAAAAGAAGTAGAGCTTTTTCGAAGCTTTTTCGTACATAGTACTCACACATGTGCTATGCAATTATACAATACTAAGAGATTGAATCTATACAATGCAAAGATATGTTTACAATCTTCTGCAGCTTCCAAAATAACTTCCCATGGTAACCAATAAGTTTGCCCCTATGGTTGGTTGGTTGTGGAGTAGGACCAGCATTGAGCCAAGCATTTTTATCATCATTGTAATCTCCCAACTTATAGTATGCTTGCCTACATAGTGTGCAACATTATGAACCCCATTCTTAGTCATAATATAAACTGTTAACCCATTAATAAAATTATCATAAATTGTTTAGGTATACAAGGTGTAGTTTTGCGACCTCGTCAAAATTCAGGAGGTTGTCATAGAAGACGTAAATAATCAATATAAATTACGGTACCTGGTCAATAATAATAAACGCTGCTTTTTTTAGTTGTTTTAATTTGACACTATTTCAGAATGAAGCCCTTTTCAAAAGAGGAGAATCACCCGTTTATCGAATAAACGTCTGCGTTTGTTTGCGTGTGTGAAAGCGCGGTTATAGGGCTAGTATTGGACGGGCCGCGTTCTAATACGGGTGGTGTAGACTTATCGATTTCCGATATTAAAAAAAAAAATAAAAAAAAAATTACCTACCCATTTTATTATTGATTCGGGTCGAGAATCATTAGCATAGTTACCTCCTTGAATTTGACGAGGATGCAAAGCAACACCTTGTATAGAAAAAAAAAAACATAAAAAAAAAACTTATTGAGCTCAATTTTTCACACAGCCATTTTGTAGGGTTGTCAGCAGCAAAAAGGTTTCCTATAAAGATAACAGCTTTATTAGAGCCATCCTTGAATTTATTATACACTGGCGATCACAAGACGAGATAGGGTAAATCGAAGGGTAGGTATTTGTGCGTTTACCCTTGGTGTAAGAATAGGAGAATATTGTAAAGATTAAGTGGTGATGGTGGGTAAAGGAAAAATATTCTAAAAATGGTTCGATTGATCTGTGTGAAAGTTTTATCATCTGCCTGCGTTTTCCCTACTATGTTGGGATCGGCTTCCTGTCTAACCGGAGGCAGCTGAATACCAATATTGTACATGAAGCGACTGCCTATCTGACCTCCACAGCCCAGTTAGTTCTGGATAATAAGATAACCCCTTGGTAAGACTGGTTGTCAGACTTTCGGGCTACTGACTGCCTGTAACGACTGTCAAAGATCTACAAATGACAACCGGGACCAACGGCTTAACGTGTTTTTCGAGGAACGGATGAAACTCGGTATGTTATGGGTAGTCACTCTTCCACAACCCAACCTAGGCAAGCGCGGCTTAACCTGAAGATTGATCCGAGCGGCTGTTATTTAGCCACGAGCCAAAACGAGTAGCTGTGTGAAAGTTTCTGGTAAGGTAAATGTTTTTACAATGCCATTTAAGTACAATGGATAATTTTACTGTAATCTGGGTAGGTAAGCAATTGCTACTCCATTATCTGCCTGGCTTTTTCGCAACAGTGTTGGGGTCACCGAACGCAGCTGAATGCCAGTATTTTACAAAATCACATCACATTTACATGGCATGAAAATGTAATGTTAACAGTCGTTGCGCCGACACGTTGATAGCTGGCTCAAGCACCTGAAACAGAGAGAGCATCCAAACACGGTACGCGGTCAGGTTGTTTCCTCCCTCTGTAGCCCCATAGTATGAGCGCATGACATTTCATTGATGGATTGAGTCCATCGCATGCGCTGCACACTTCCGCCGGCAGCTGGGACCCTATCAGAGGCCGGTGGGTCTCGAGGTCCTAAACAATCCGGCGGCCGGCGTCCTCCCCGTCGACGAACAGGTGGTGGTGTCGTGGGCGGAGAGAAATACTCATCGCTCGAGCTAGACGGAACTGCCACGGCCGGTGGCTCTGGTGATCCGAGGTCCGGTGGCGGCGAGGCGGAGCTGAGTGACAAGTCCGGGGGTGGTAGGCTTGCGCGTCGGTAAGCATAAGCATTCTGTCTGGGGGCCTAAAAATGCCGCTTAAGCAGAATCGCATGAGGTTAATAATATGAATCACGTTACAGTTCGTAAAATGGTCGCAGACGCAGTTAATATTATGAATTGTCACTTCGTCACCATTTTGTGAATTTTAAAGTGATTCATACTATTATTCTATTATAATTCTTCTAAAGCGGCCTTTTTGGCCTGTAGATCTCCAAAGTCCATTAGTATGATACTTCTTTTCAAAAACGGGTTGTCAAATATTCGGGCTTCCGCGGACCCGTAACGACCATCAAAGACCTAAGAAAGACAGCCAGCGCTTTTTTTTTTGACGGCTTTTCTAATCACTTAGATAGGTATGTTAATGGTCAGCCAGCTACGGACCATTCTTGGTAAACGTAGCTTAACCTGATTGATCAATGCCTTCGATTAATCCCTTCATCATCTTCCTGCCCTTGTCCCATGTTATTTGGAGTCGAAACAACCCGTTTTTTCCATTCTCCCCTGTAAATCGTCACGCTATCATTTACTCCCTTTTCTTCATATCATTCCTCACACAATCCATCCATCTTTTCTTTGTCTTTTCTTCGTCTTCTCTCCCTTTCCATCCATTAACATTTATGTATATTCATCAATCTTTTAGCCACATGCGTTCTATCCCTCTTCTACACATGTTCATACCGAGACAGACGACTCCCTGTCATCTTTTCTGTAACTGGCGCCACTTTCAAACTTCCTCTTATAGTTATGCTCTTTTCTTACTTTATCGATTTTAGACACTCCACACATCCATCCCAACATCTTATCTCCGCTGCATGCAATCTTTTTTCATCCGTCTTCTCTTTGATCGGAATGCTGGGCAGTGATGCCCAGCATTCCGATCCATACGGTACGACTATTAATTCCTTAAAACCTATTTAAATGAAAAATACCAAAAAACAAGCATCAACCCACGTATCGTAAATCAGTTTTTACCTCACAAAGTTGGTTAACAAAAGCAGAAATGCGTTAACAGTCGCACACACCAGTTTATTGGTCATAAGAGGGTGGAATGGTGTTTTTACGTCCCGCAATAATATTGTTTGACTAGGTAAAGCCCGCGGGAGCGGTCGTCAAACTTCTGGGTGTTCAACTTTCTGTGTTGTAAATCTAGCTATTATATCGCACCTGACTTTGTCGTTGTGGGTTTGGGAAACGGGGTAGATACCCTGTTTATTTTGCACGCCACAGGCTTCTGACTCCAGCCAAGATCTACGAATGACAGCCCGAGGTACGGAGGGATCTCGGTTTATGTGTTGGATGACCACCCATCCACGGACCCACTTCGGCAAGCGTTGCTTATCCTTTAAAGTGGACCATATGTGTCATCATCATCTTCCTGCCCTTGTGCCATGTTACTTGGAGCCGGCGCAACACGAATTTTTAATCCATTCTTCTCTGTCAATCGTCACGCTATCATTTACTCCTTTTTCTGTCATATCATTCCTCACACAATCCATCCATCTTTTCCTTGGTCTTCATCTCCCTCCCCATGCCCATCCATCAACATTTTGACCATAATGTGTTTCATACATTAAAAAGTATTCTATCTACATACCTATTTCTACGAAAAACAAATAGGAGCGTATTGTTACGAGCTGGGTATGGGATAAATTAATTACTACCAAGCAGACAATTTAATAACTTTATTAAACACAAAACACTTAGATCTTAATCACAAGTACACTACTGATCACTATTCGCTTAGATATCGCACTTCTAGTTCACTTCGATTCGCTCCGTTGTATCGCCTGAATCAGACTACTCCTGTGTGTCGGCGCTTGTGCTTTTTATACTACCCCATTATTCACGAACATTCCGGCGATGTGTAGAACGGTTCGATAAAAACATCAACAAAAAAACATTACCAAGTAGTAGGCAAAAAAATAATAACCTACTTGTACCGAATAAAGAAGTAGGTACTTTATGCCCTCGGCGTACGGTCGAAATTACAATGACAATTCCTAATATTTTTTATAAGTAGTTACCTACTTAACTTTGAACTAATAATAATGGCACGCTTCTCGAAGTTTTTAGCGCAAACACACTGAATCACGTCCTTTCTCGAAAGATCTCGTACGTACGACGTAACACTGCCCCCTCCTTAGACATGCTCGTCCCGAGCATCATTAGCCCCGTAGTATCGGGCCAATCGGTCTACATGAACAATCTTAGGCGCACCTCGTAGACCCTTCTGTATTCGGTAGGTGACATCGTTGATCCTAGTCACGACTCGGTATGGTCCATCCCATTTTGCTTGCAATTTCGGAGACCTCCCCTTGCTCCGCACTGGGTTATGTAACCACACCAGTGAACCCTCGTCGAAAGCCCTACTGTTTGCCTTGCGGTCATAACGGGTCTTCATCTTCTCAGACATCTGTTGGCCGGATTGTCGGATATGCTCATAAACATCATTCAGCTTGTTACGCAAATCATGTGCGTAATCTGTTACACTACGTGGAGCATCAGGGGGAGTTCCAGTGATTAAATCTGCAGGCAACCGTAATTCCCTTCCAAAGTTCGCGAATGCTGGCGTCACAGTCGTACTTTCGTGGACTGCGCTGCGGTAGGACAGTAGAAACGGCTGTATGTGCTTGTCCCAATCCCTTTGCCTGCTTTCCACGACTTTTGCCAGATATCTTTCCAACGTTTGGTTGAATCGTTCCACCATTCCATCAGATTGTGGGTGGTAAGAGGTGGTTCTGGTTTTGTAGGTACCCATCAATCGACAAGTTTCCTGAAATACTTGCGATTCAAAATTCCTTCCTTGATCGCTGTGTATTTCTAAGGGTACTCCAAAACGACAGAAAACTTCCTGAACTAATTTATCTGCGACAGTTGTAGCCTCTTGATTAGGAATGGCGAAGACTTCTGGCCACTTTGTGAAGTAATCCATGACCACCAGGAAGTACTTGTTTCCGCTCTCACTTTCTGGAAATGGTCCCGCAACGTCTAGTGCTATCCGTTCCCAAGGGGCTCCAACGTTGTACACTTTTAATGCACCTCGGCTGCGTGTGTGGGGTCCTTTCACGGCCGCACAACTGGTACATTTGCGACCCCAGTCCTCCACATCATCTCGACAGTGGATCCAGTAAAAGCGTTCTCGAATTTTTAGTAGAGTCCTTTTTACCCCCATATGTCCTCCTGAACATCCATCATGGTAGAGCCGTAGAACATCTGGTACCTTAGCTTTAGGGACAACCATTTGTAGATGACAGCTGTCCCCTCGAGCGTTTTCCCATTTACGGCACAAGACTCCATCCTGGATCACCAAGCTGTTCCATTGCGCCCAATAACTCTTCGTGATGGAACTCATCGCAGCCACATCACTCCACTTAGGTTTAGGAGCACCAGCTTTGATCCACTCGAAGATCGGTTTGATGTCCGAGTCATTTTGCTGAGCCTGCTGTAGGGTTTCCTTCCATTCATCGCTGAGATCTGTTCTAAGCATCCTCACGGACACTACTTCCTTAGTCTCTTGCCTGGCACAGTGCTTACAGTCTTCAGGACAAGGTCTTCTTGACAAGGCGTCTGTCTTAACGTGAGTTCTCCACTGTTGCTGGGCAGTCATGCATGGCATTTCAGCCGCTTTTCCCTCATGGGGTTGACCTTCTCTCATTGTGCTTCGGTTTTTACAGTTTGACCGAAGATGACCCCTTTCTCCACAAGTGTAGCACCTAGGGCTGTACCGTTGCGGAAGCTGGCGTACAGGTGATGCCACAACCTCTCTGACGCGGTGCGTTCGGTGGTCCTGCCTCACTGCCTCTACTTCTAAGGCATGGGCCAAGGCGTCTTTCAGCGCCTCATGATGCCCAAGTCTCACAGCGGCTCTAACTTCTAGGTCGCGTATTCCATCAACGAACGCTTGTACCAGATTCCCATCGATAAGTGCAGGGGCAGACTGGTATGCTTTCCGAACCAGCTTTTCAACTTCGAGGGCCCACTGCTGTAGATTCTCGCCACTACGTTGAACACGATCTTTCAACTTAGCACGAAATACGTGCTCCAGGTGCGCGTCACCGTATCTGGACTCTAACGCCTCCAGCAGCTGCTCGTAGGTTACATTCTTGCCGAGCGCCTCAAGAATATTAAGGGCCTGGTCTCGGAGGGCCAAGGTGAGCGCGGTCATGGCTTGCGGTTTTGTCCATCCATTCGCCTTTATAACGGCCTCAAATTGAATTTTATAAGCCGACCACGAAGATGTGCCATCGAATGGAGGCACCTTAAAGCCCCGCGCTGAAGGTGCAGCAACTACTGAAGCTACAGTCAAGTTTCCAGTCTTCAGTTCCCCCAAAGCCTTCTTCACCCCAGCGATCTGAACTTCGGCTTCTGAGAGGCGATTCTCGTGCTGCTGTACCTGATCCTTCATCACCTTTAGGTCTTTGCCAAAAGTTGCATGAAGATCCTTTATGAGGAGCATCTGCTCGTCTTGGCGGCGGACCTGCTCCTCTTGGCGGCGGACTTGCTCCTCTTTGTCTCGCTGCAACTGCTCTTCCAACCGGCGAACCTGCTCCTCTTGACGGCGAGCCTGCTCCTCTTGACGGCGAGCCTGCTCCTCTTTGTCTCGCTGCAACTGCTCTTCCAACCGGCGAGCCTGCTCCTGTAGCAGCGCCATTAAAGCTGACAAGTCTGGCGCCATTGATGCTGTAGGAACTGCGGATGGGCCAGCGACTGGCACTGACGTAGGCTGGACACCACCCGGTGTCTGTGTTGGGGAATCTCCAAACCGCCTTTGGTCCATGTCCTGCTGTCGCTGACTCCTGGTACGGATACCGTCCGTGTCGTCCTTCGGTAGAATTGGCATAATTTATCCCTCACTTCTGACACCAAATTGTTACGAGCTGGGTATGGGATAAATTAATTACTACCAAGCAGACAATTTAATAACTTTATTAAACACAAAACACTTAGATCTTAATCACAAGTACACTACTGATCACTATTCGCTTAGATATCGCACTTCTAGTTCACTTCGATTCGCTCCGTTGTATCGCCTGAATCAGACTACTCCTGTGCCAGAGAATGTCGCAACGCTCCCGTATGGGAGCGCGGCTGGCGGGATGTGGACTAAGTCCTTGCCCCGCGGGGTCATTGGTGTGCCCGCAACGGCGGGCACCCTCGCTGTGGTGGCCTATTTAGGCCAAAGCCAAGTGGCAAGCGCGCGTACGCGACTTGCCTATGTGTGGTTGTCGAAAGTGTCCGGTAGGAGGCGCTACGGCGCTATGTAAATAGCGCCGCTTTCTTCACGCCACCTCGGCGGTCTGTCACCGCCTGTGTGTCGGCGCTTGTGCTTTTTATACTACCCCATTATTCACGAACATTCCGGCGATGTGTAGAACGGTTCGATAAAAACATCAACAAAAAAACATTACCAAGTAGTAGGCAAAAAAATAATAACCTACTTGTACCGAATAAAGAAGTAGGTACTTTATGCCCTCGGCGTACGGTCGAAATTACAATGACAATTCCTAATATTTTTTATAAGTAGTTACCTACTTAACTTTGAACTAATAATAATGGCACGCTTCTCGAAGTTTTTAGCGCAAACACACTGAATCACGTCCTTTCTCGAAAGATCTCGTACGTACGACGTAACAGTATTAAATAATTTCGTATTGGATTTATGTAGAGCGGCCAATTTGATAATAAAACATAAAAAAGAAGTCGGTGACTATTGTTTGTTTCATTGACTTTTTTGCCACCGACTTCCGAAAGTAAAGTTATTTTCCATTTTTTTAGTGTTTTGTTTGGTTTTTCAAAAAACGATTTATTTTACCCTTTTTAGTTATCGTATCACACACAAATCCTTGTCAAGTATAAATTTAGCAATTTCTTTTACTTGATATGACATATTTTTTCCAGCTATTTTGCTTTAAAAACCAAACTGCTGAACCGATGTTGATGAAATTTCTACGGGACTAATCGGGAAGTATATCCTTTCACATAAAAGAAGATTTTTTCAAATCGGTTCATAAATTACGAAGATATGAGGTAACAAACACAAAAAAAAAACAAATAAAATGAGAACCTCCTCCTTTTTTTTAAGTCAGATAAAGAAACAAAAACAACTACAAAACAAAAACAATTTCTCCGTTTTCGTTTCATCCCGTAAAGCTCTATAATAGTGCTATTACAGAGGGGGGTAGCACTATTATAGGAGCGTTATAGGACAGTTATATGACTGTTATGATCTGTCTAATACCTTTTATGACAGTAATAGGCTCCGTTAACATGGCCTGTGCAAATACTGATGCCTTTAATTGTTATTGTCTAAATGAAGTATGTTTACAGTTTTATTTTATATGGTTTTAATGTACAAGTTGTGTTAATAAACATAAAATTAATTAATATCTTGCAACTATACGATTGCGAGCAGAAATTGCCCTTTTCTCAAACGGAAAAAAAAAACTGTGACTTAAGAACGTTTTAATTTTTTTAAGTCGGTTAATAAATGGCAATCGAATTCTACACGGCACCATGAGGTAGTGGTGCCATATATTTACTTTCAATGTTTTGACAATATACGTTTTCAACTGCATCTGTTTAGTGTAATCTATATCACCAATTTTTTTGCCACTAACATAGTTATCAAGTACTTATTTACTTACCCTTGTGGACTATGGTTGTTTGATAATAAAACTATTTGATTTGATTTCGAAAACCTCAAACGGCGCAAATACAATAGCTTAATTGGTAATTATGTGTTTGAGCCGTTTGGGGTTGAAACGCTAGGGCCATGGGGTCCGAGTGCTCACCTATTATTTCGGGATATCGCCAAGCGGTTGGTCGACTCTTCACGTGACCAGAGGGCTGGCATTTTTTTTGGCCAAAGAATCGAGCATTACATCCAACGTGGCAATGCTGCCAGCCTTCTGGGCACTTTTCCTGTTGACAGCGATGTAGACGTATTTTTTGACGCCCCGTAATTGTACTTATTTTTATTCTTATTTTAGATCTAATATTCGTTTGTAAATAAGGCAAATATTAATTTTTAAGATAACTTAAAAAAAAAAAGTTTTGATTTATTTAGACAAGAAGCCGATCCTAACATAGTTGGGAAAAGGTTAGGCAGATGGTGATGACGTTATCCTATCTCCTTGTCAAAGAACCCTGGCAACTAGAGAGTTTCGAGAAAGTGACATTCCATCCGCGACAATAACTAAAAAGGTAAGTTAAAAATGGATTGCATTGACATGTGCTAATAAAATGTGATGACTCTTCTTACACCATGTATCTTTAATTGTAAATTCAAACCAGAATCAGAGAGAACGAAAACAATGGTTTATTTGATTCAAAACTCAATTTATGCAAAATACATGCAAATATCGATACAAAAGCAAAGCAATACCGTTGAAAAAGTATTTCTCTCACTCTTTAAACTTGAAGCATCACGCTAACATTCTGTGGGTAGTAAAAAATTCACTCGCTGGCGTTGAGCCAATATGCACTTGTTTTGTAGTGGCTCTGTTTTGTACTGAGTTGTAGGTAGTTGGTGAATTTAGTTTTTTGAGAGAAAATCTGGATTTCAGGAAGAGTACGTTTTTTTTGGTGTAATGGTTTATACCAGTATTTTAACATAGAGCGACACATCTGACTTCTGCAACTCAGTTAGTACTGGTTTATTAAATACGATACCCCTTGGTAAGACCGGGTGTCAGAATTTCGGGCCAATGACCACCTGTTATGATTGTCAGAGAGTTATAAGTGACAGCCAGGATCAACGGCTTAACATGGTATGTAAAGGATGGTCACCCATCCCAGTCCGAACTTAGCAAGCGCTGCTTAACCTTGAAGATCGACACGTGCAGCTGTTATTATTTAGCGACGAGCTCCTGAGATGATGAAACTGTACAAGTTAGACAACAAAATAATAATTTAGACAATTAATTCCGAAAGGTTTATGTGTATTAATTGAAATTGGGCTCACATAAGTACTCGTATACAATAAGGAAATCTCTGTGTTTTGTAAAGTACTTAAAAACATTGCGAGGCTGCGATTGGTCTCTTAGTTAAACTCAAACTTACTATCTTCTTATGGCCGTACTATATCAAAAATGAGCCAATTGTTGGATAATTTATCGCAACATTGCTTAAAAGGTGAGATGAGATGAAAATATTTGTTTCTACGTCTTAACAAATCTTTTTGATTTTACTGAATAAAACTCAAACTGAGTTATGGTATGCTAGACTTAGGAATTCAGTCTAGGACTCGTTTAGTTTCACTCAAAATAGTTAAACTAATGAAACAAAGGGGCATACTCTTTGCCTAATTTTTTTCAATGTCGTATAAATAAAAATGTACTAACAAAGTTGTATCTTAAGTATAGCTCAAGTATTCTCAAGTATTTTAGTCTTTCAACTAGCTCTAGAAAATAAAGACTATTTGTCTTTGATATCTAGATGAAATATTTGATGGAAAATACTTGGGCAAATGTTGGAAAGATATGAAGAGTTAAAGCCGCTTTGTTGCGATATTCTTTTGTAGAAAACATATTTGTGTCGTGTTGTTTTATTGTCAGACAATGTCACTTTTTCAATGACTGACTTTTTGAGTTTATCTATCTATACTCATGTTATAAGATACGAAATGTCAGGCCTTAACTGCTGCATGAATTAAGATGAAAATTGTACACGGATAGATCTTTCTACCCGACCCGAGGATCGAATCCAGAACCCCACGCCCAGGAGTTGCGCTTGCGTCTACGAGACCGTTCGGGCAGTTACGCTTAGATAACTCTTGCATACAGACGTGATGTTGTATATTGTTGGTTTAGAAAACGCCTTCTTTTTATTTTAATCCACTTTTACAGCCGAATATGTGACATAATATATGTATGTTAAGAGCGTGTACGCCGTTTCATACAAATTTTCAAGTCCTTATTTTTCGATATGACTGAACCGGTTTTAATGAAACTTCGCTACTAACTTTTTAGACCTATGTATCCTGCTTATGGGTATGAAGTTTCATTAAAATCGGTTCAGTCATATCGAAAAATAAGGACTTGAAAATTTGTATGAAATGCCGTACGGCGTACACGCTCTTAACCCGCCATCCCTCGCGCGGGGTGCTGTCGGCACCCCACGCATTTTTGAACGTAAAAATGAATAATAATTTCTCTTGTTGCGCATCCGCCCGTTTCAGTACCTTTAAGTGACCTTTAAACGTGTCGACACGGGGTGGGAGGGGCAGTGTAGCGTGAGCGCTCGCAGCGTAAGGATGCGTCAAAGTTTTCGTGGGGTGGTTACGACACCCCGCGAGTGCTCGAGTTATACTTTTGCGGAGGTTACTTTATCAACAAGGTATGTGTTTTCAATTGTTTTGTAAATCTAAATTATTTAACTGTACCCTTATTTACTATAATATAAATAATGATGTATTTCTAAGCTTATTTAATGGTTTTTTTTTTCTTAGAAACTTTTGTTTACTGTGCTTTGTCCGTATCATGTAACATTTTTTTTCAATTTTTTTTTTGTTTTCAGTGGCAACTTTGTTAGAAGAAATAATATCGGATAACGAAGACAATGTTGCAGTGGATAGTGATGCCAGCGTGGATGAAAATTTTATTCAAGAATCTGATCATGATTTTTTGTCAGAACAGGATATTTTATCGGCTGAAGAGTCTGAGGAAGAAGAGGCTGGAACTGAGGATCATCAACGTGATTACATCAGAAAAGACCAAGTAACTAAGTGGCACAAAGTCAAGGGTTAAAAACGAGGAAGTTTCTTTTTTTTGTGGTTCTTTGAGGACAGATCTCAATATTATCACTAAAAAGGCTGATTATTATAATGTTTTGTAGAACAGTAATAAAGTTGATTATAAAATTAATGTTTTTTTATTTACATACTTTATACAACACAAAATAATAAAATGCTAGTATAATTCCACTAACTGATATTATATATATAAAAATAGACTTTGAATATGTGGGGTGGCCACAACACCCCGCGAGTGCTCACGAGGCTAAAAACCCGCGCGAGTGATCGAGGGTTAATACGAACTGAACAATGGTTTAATCATATACTTTTATGAGGTGTCAAATACATTTAATTACAGCTATAATAATAACGGTAGAAACTAATTGATAGTTTAATTTTATTGGCAGTTAACTCCTTTACGAGGTATAGTTAAGAAGTACTTGGGGAATATGGTCGGGGTTGAATGTTAATTTATTTTCTTGAGGGGGAACAGGTGAAGGGCTCTTGGGGTATCGTTAATGGTAAAATCGAATAGGCTGATGTTCAATCCTTCCACTTCCGTGGTCCATGCGGTCTAGGTCGTCTTACTAACTTCGATAAGATCTTACATGCTCATAATTATGTGATCAAAATGTTTAGCCGACTTCTAAATAAGGAGGTGGTTATGTATTCGACCAGCAACTTTCTTTTTTAAGTATACTGGTTCGATTTAAGTTATACTTTTACTCATTTGGTAAAAGAAGCTCGCGCGGTGATCCCATATAAAACTTTGCTTCGGTACTTTATAAGTTATCCTCCATAATATGCATTTAAAAAAGTCAATGACACAAACAAAATATTTCAAGGTCTCCCGAAAGTAAAGTTATTTTCCGCTTTTTGTGTTTTCTTGTTTTTGGTTATCAAGTCAGTTACTTGTTTTGAAAAAAAGTTTTTATATGTAATGTGCAGAAAAAAAGCTTCACGTTATAAAAATAACTCCAGTTGAAGCTTTTTCAAAATACCTTAATTCCCAGTTTGACTACCACATGAACTGCAAAAATAATTGTATTTTAAGTTTTGTTTTCATTCTGCACCATTTTATTGCAATATTCTCTGGGGTTCTAAGATATTAATATTCTACAAAGTAAAATCCCGTGTTTTGGGGCCCAAAGAGTTTAAAAAAGTCACGTGTGCCAAAGAGTGCTTTATGATAAGGTTTTTTTTAAGGATAGACAGATAGTTGTGGTAGCTCTAAATCTTTTCATCACCATCTGCTTAGCCTATTCCCAACTATGTTGGGGCGGCTTCCCGCCTAACCAAATACAGATTAATACTAGTATTTTACATGGAGCGAATGCCTATCTGACCTCCAGAGCCCAGTTAGTGTAACCTGTCACCAAATTGATTCATTTGCATTTAATTATAACCGTAATGGATATTGATATTTCTGCTCTATTATTTATGGGTAGACACTAATTCTGGCCTCGTAACAGTAAACGCGGTACTTGCGAATTAGCGGTTTTGAGAAAAACGCGGTTATGAGTGCATTTTAAATTTCAATTTTAACTTAGAAGAAAATGTAGATATTAAAAAAAAAACACTCTACTCTACTTTAAATAAACACTTAACCGCGTTTTTCTCAAAACCGCCATTTTGCTAGTAGTGCATTTACTGTTATGAGGTCAGAATTGCTGCCCGTTTGCATATAAACTTCAATCCCCTTTAGACCCGTGCAAACATTAAGTCTTCGGTTTCATTTCTAAGTGCACACAGTCTCTGAGGAATAAGCAGTGGCGTGCCTAGGGGAGCTCGTGGCTAGATAATAACAGCCACTCGGGGTTGATCTTCAGGTTAAGCCGCGCTTGCCTAGGTTGTTCCGTGGATGGGTGACCACCCATTACATACCGAGTTTCCTCCGTGCTTCAGAAAGCACATTAAACCGTTGGTCCCGGCTGTCATTTGTAGATCTTGGACAGCCGTTACAAGTAGTCACTGGATCGAAAGTCTGACTGGGTTGTGGAGGTAAGATAGTCAGTCGCTCCATGTAAAATACTGGTATTCAGCTGCATCCGGTGAGACGGGAAGCCGAACCTAACATAGTTGTGAAAAGGCTAGGCTGTTGATGAATAGCGTAACATAAAATACTTGTTGACGAAATTAAGACTATATATGATTATTTTTAGTGCAGCAGTCACTTCCCGTCTCTTCCCCACAGCCAAACCCCAAAAATCAACTCCTAATAAAAAGATCTCTGTCTACCTACCTACCCTCCAACGGTAACCCTCCAATAAGTCCGGCCACAAACTCACAGAGATTGGATCGCGCCACGCCAGCCTTACGACCTGTAATTTATTATAACCGACTTCAGGGGTCAATTAAAGGACCTGATTAGGGGATTTTTACCCCTGAGGCCTCGGGAATGTGGGGATCTTTGATCAGTACAATGCTGATATTACACGATTATCTGCAGATAGCACTGAGTTTGAAAGATTTTCAAAAGGTTGTTTCATGCAACATAATATTAACAGCAAATGAAGTACTTTGTTACAAAAAATTTTTGCAAAAAAAAATATCCGATTTCCAAAAAAAAAACGCTAAAAGGTTGAAAATAACTTTACTAGCGGAAGTCGGTGACTTTATATGTTTAGTTGACTTTTTTTGTCACCGACTTCCGAAAGTAAAGTTATTTTCCACCTTTTAGTTTTTTTTGGAAGTCGGTTATTTTTTTACAAAAAAGTTTTTATTTTACCCATTTTAGTTGTGGTATCTCACAAAAATCCTCGTCAAGTATCAATTTTACACAGTAACTAGTAAAAAAATTCACAGTAAAGCAAAATATACGATTTCGTTTACTTGGATGACAAATTTTTTCCATCTATTTTGATTTAAAAATCAAATCACTGAACCGATTTTGATGAAATTTCTATGGAACCAATGGGTAAGTATATCCTTTCGTATGAAAAAAGAATTTTTCAAATCGGTACATAAATGACGGAGTAACGAGGTAACAAACATAATAAAACTAGAACCGAATTGAGAACCTCCTCCTTTTTTTGAAGTCGGTTAATAATAGCTGTTGCCCGCTACCTTCTTCCGCCTGAAATTATTATAAAAATAAAAATCCTCCTAAAAATCCTTAAAAAAAAACCTAAAATCTTCAAATCTTCTTCTTTAAATCTTTTATCTTTAAATCCTTAATTGAATCAGATTTTGTTAACAATTTCAATGGTCTCAATTTTTTTACAGGCGTGATGTTATGCTTGGTAAAAGTACACACTTCACTGTATCAGCCGTGTGCACGTAGCATAATGTTTTTCACACAATTCATCCAACATTTCTAGATTCTCTTACTCTGAAAACCACCCATATTCATAATCCAAACATTCCTACCGAAAAGTCCCACATCCCCGTGACCAGCTTTCTCGCTTCACTATTAATTATAAAGTTCATTTAGTTTTCAATTAAATACTTACGATGCAATATTGCCTGCCAGCCAGCACCAACCTGGGAGACTGCGGTCGGTTGGTATTTATACTAATTACTTTTATTTTCACATAGTTTTGGCTGTATTGTTATTAAGGTGGCGAAGGTGACAGGCAGACAAGACAAAGCCGCCCAATCGCCAGAGCGCCGCAGCGTATAACTATTGGTTTCTGTGTAATCTATAAAAACGTACACAAGCGGCATGCAGATGCATTTTTTACCTGACTACGGCGAAACTATAATATAATCTGGAGGTATAATGACTTATTCATGAAATAGTTATTCAATGGGATTGTATGAACTTTGAGGGTTGTATTGATGATTTTAATGATTATAATTCTGTAACTAAATACATATTACAACCGTGAATCATATTTTGTTCAATGTACGGCCTGACAATGACCGGAAAATTGCAAAAAAAATCGCGGGCTACCCTGGCGCTTCTACCTTAATAGACGATAAATATCGAATGGTTTGTAGGTACATAACAATTTCAGACGAGATTATTTCCGAGGCACGGTGGAAACTCGGTACCTAAGTAATGGGTGGTCACTCATCCACAGAACAACCTAGGCAAGCGTGGCTTAACCTAAAGATTGATTCTAGCGGGTGTTATAATTTGGTGGCGCGTGTGTCGGGTCGTTTAGTTCCCTCCAAAATGGTTGAGTTGAATGATGGCTGATCCATGCGTCATGTTCGTGAACGGGCGCTGTCAGTTGTGACTGGTCATCTCGCAGCTGCCATGGATTATTGTATTTTTGAATTGTTAATTTTATCTTTTTATTCTGGACGCTCTTACTCGCACGTCTTTCTACATCGTTCTCACATGTATGTTTAATCTCGACATGAATGATGTAACCGAGACTTTGTAACCACAATGATTTAAAAGAGTGTCCATGGAGTTTCTTGCCCATTCTTCTCCATAGAGATCTACGCTTTCGAATGGGCAACTACAGTACTTTCACAAGTTATTATGCCCTGTGACTGGGACTGTAGCTTAGTTTGTTTTTTGTGTTTTGACATTCAAAAGTGCCTGTAATGGTCTAATTGAAATAAATGCTTTGAGTTTGAGTTTGAGTTACAAGCTCCTGGGAAACATAAATGATGAAAATTATAGACGTCCGACTAAGAATACCGATTCTTCGCGACGACGCGGACGGTGACTTCGTGAAAAAGGATGCAAAAGTCGTCATTCGTTACCGTTCCCCGTGCCGTCTCGGGGCTCTGTGATTATTTTCTCTTTGTTGTTTCATTTTCTAGTTTGTGAAATCGAGCGAAGAATAAGAATATATCTTCCAGAAGCTGTCTTCAGGCCAACGACAGCTACTTTATTATTCTTTTTTGCCCTATGGTATACAATTATTGATGAACTAGCAACCCGCCCCGGCTTCGCACGGGTGCAATGTAGATACTAATGTTTGTTCTACTATAATATGCATGTATTATACATATTATAAACCTTCCTCTTGAGTCACTGTCTATTGATGGAAACCGCATTAAAATCCCTTGCGTAGTTTAAAAGATCTAAGCGTACAGACAGCGGGAAGCGACTTTGCGACTTTTACACTATGTAAAGACAAGTATCGTCAAGAATTGCAAGATATTACTCAGTTTAGTAGTCATAAGCGCGACTGGTGAGCATGAGGTACTGAGCTCGGTTCCCAGGTTACTGTTATTGGGTTTTTCCACAGAAAAAGTTTCATATTATTATTTTGTTTGATACACAAGAGTGTTTGCATAAAGATTCAGATTTTTTGGTCCCAATTTCGTCAAAACCAGATAAAAAAAATCTGTTTTACCATTTATTTTATTCCCCCCTAAAACTCATGTCATAGACTTTTCTCAACTATGTTGGGGTCGACTTCCAGTCTCACCGGATTTAGCTGAAAACCAGTATTTTACATGCGACTGCCTATCTGACCTTACAACCTAGTAAATACTGGGCAATACGATACCCCTTGGTCAGACTGGCTGCCAATCATTCGGGCCACTGACTGCCTGTAATGACTTTCAAAGATCTAGTCTGCCTACCTGTCCACTATAACCAAATTACTGGGTAATACCCCTTGTACGACAGGAAATTCGCCTTAAAACTGCAACAGATTACACATCACAGTCTACTCCCCCAGTCCAACTCTCAACAGTAGAATTACACCACATACATCCCGGAGCATATACAGAGCGAATCTCAACCGGCAATAATACCCTCTCCACGGCACCCGGGGGAAATATCGCCAGCCTGCCACCCATACCCGGTGCTCAGCATTCACGGCAGACGGGTAAGCAGAGAGATTTACCGCGATTGAGAAGTCCGGAAGTTTACGTTACGGTGTGTTTTGTAACGGTGGCCATGTTTATGATATGCAGAAATGTGGAGAGATGAACAGAAGTATAATAATTAATAGTCACAAGCATTACCGCTTAGGTCTTACGCATGATTCCAAAGTGGTGAATAGTGATTGACTTTCTGACTGATTTTCTTTTATTTTATTTTTAACTTTCTTAAGAGGATTGAGTATACATTTTATCACATAACATCACACCTTTCACCTGTCTTATTCTTCAAATTAAATCATTCATGTCTTTGCAAACATGGGTAATTGGTACATAAATGTTTTCTTATATAATACAGTTCTCCATATTCTACCGCGTCGCATGGGCATGCAAATAATATTAAATTCTAAAATACCATTAGAATTACAAAAATAAATATATCAGATTAATAACAGTATTTTTTTTTATAATAATGTCAAAAGGAATGTTAAGAACGTAAAACAGAGAAAAAAAAATGACAGAATGACAGTATGTCAATCAGTACAGCGATTTATCATTAAGGAAGTCGTCAATTGTGTAATAACTTTTTTCAATTAATATTTAATTTAGCTTTTTTGGCTGTTAAATTTTGTCACAGTCACATTTTTTATTACATTTATTATTTTTTTCTTATGTTTACTTTTTTTTTATAATTTTGTTGTATTGATAATTTAGCCATTTTTTTTTGTCCTGTGCGAGACTAATAAATATTTTTCCTTTCTATTTTTATTCCCCGAAGGGTTAGGGGTACCTAATACCCCACATTTCACCAGTTATGTTTTAAGTCCCATGCAAAAATGGAAGGCGAGCCTACTGCTATCAACCGGGCACAAATGTAAATTCGGTAACTGTTACTGAGAAATTCCAGATTGTAAAACCCAATAACACTTTGCCCTGCCCGGGAATCGAACCCAGTACTTCATGCTCAGCAGTCGCGTTTGGGACTACTCGACCAACGAGTTTTTTATAATGCCGTTATTTCCAATAGGCACATTTGAAATGGTTACGCCGGTCAACTTTAGAATTCAGCAATAACACATTCATGCGTGTTCAGCTGATGATGTGAAATCGTGTTATATCGGATTTTATCTGCCTTTATTGCATATTAACCACATTAAAAATGCTCAATTTATTAATAATCAATTTTGTAGATTAAAATTATTGCTCAAGTTTTAACGAGTAATTTGGGTAAATTGCTCTTTTAATAGACGGTGCTCAGCTAAATGAGTAATTTTGTTAAATTACTTTTTTTTTAAACGTTTATTTTTTTGGTTAAAAATTAAGTAAAATGAATGTGGAGTTGATACAAAATATTGCTATTTGCTACGGCGAATGTCTACGGATCTGCTACGCCGTAGTGGCACTGCTACGCTTTCGTAGCAAAATCAATCTTCTTGAACTAGCTTGCATAATAAAAACACTTGAGTTCGTTTATGTTTGAGTGGTGATTTAAATATTTAAAGTTATATTAGCTGAGTTTTTTGAGTCAGACAAGGAAAATTATATCTAAAGGTCTGCATTAAGACCAAAATGTCACATGTTTTTATTCCATTGACTGCTGGTACAGACATAAAAAGATCGTGACAGACAAGATATATGTATAAGTTTATTCCGCTACCAACCTTACTTCTCCACGACATAATACCTTATACGCATTCAAGAGAAGAAGAATAATACAGATTTCATCATCATCATTGCTGGGGTCGGCTTGGATGCAACTGAAAAGCAGTTAAAATATTACGACTTCATTCACCAATACCACACACCTCCAAAATCCAAGTTGTCAGTTGCCGCACGGCTTAGTCAGCTCTGACAAGTTGAATGTTGATAGCTTTAGTAGTTCTGCCCACGCTCTAGAGGCAAGCGGGCGTGAGGATTGACATCCCTAAACAGATGGCTTGTGGGAGGCGGAAGATGGAATGAAGAGTTGTGATGACTGGATGCGTCTTTATAAATAAGTTCACCAGGGTAAGCCAATGCCATTCATTTTGACAGCTCAACGTGATCAATTGCCAATTTTCAGTATATTATTAAATTTTTATTGTTTTTCTCTCTTCCTCTATTCCATCCAAAGGTTGTCTTTAAAAGAGCGCCCATTCTGTCACCCTATGCGAAATATTTTCTTTTATCATCATCATAAAATTCAAATTCAAATTCATTTAATCATTTTATGAACATAGGGTAAAAAAATATACAGATATTTAATAAATAAATGTTGATCCAAACTAGATTATTTGCCTTGCCTTTTCCTAATTTGGGTCGGCTTCCAGTCTAACCGGATGCAGCTGAATACCAGTATTTTACATGGAGCGACTGCCTATCTGACCTCCACAACACAGTTAGTACTGGGTAATACGGTACCCCTTGGAAAGACTGGTTGTCAGACTTTCGGGCACAATGTTTTCAATGTTTTCTTTTATTTAAATTGAAAATTGTATGGTGTACATAATAAAGAATATTCTATCTATCTATCGTTTTTTCTTTTCAAATCCTTTGCAATGTGATTGCGCAATTGAATACATACATATTATATACATATATATTTTAGTTAAGTATGATTGTAAGTTGTTATTTTGTTTATATAGTCTATTTCCACTTAATATTTAGTTCATTAATTTAGCTTTTAGCTTAAGTTACCACTTATGTTTGCAAATGTTGTTTCGCCTGTTATTGGCAACTGTATAAGCCTATTACTCATTACCACTTTATTTTATAATTTATATACAGTAGCTGTTGGTGTACCTTTTCATTAATAAATAAATAGAGATAGGTGTTTTAAAATTACACCTGGATAAAGTTTTGTTTGAGTACTCTTTAATAATACGTGAAGAAGTTCGAGGACAGGCGCAGCTACTGAGGTTCCTTATGGAAAATTAAATTCACCAAAACTGAGACATTTAAAGAGCTAAAAAAAATAAACTAAGACCAGCAGGCACAAGTGACAACTTGATCAACAAGGTAAATGTATTTTGCGACCATGATAGTTTAGTAGATATTTTCCGTTTGTTGCTATAGAAATTCGGTGCCTAAATTCTTTCTCACTGACCAGTGTTAATGCTCTGTTTTTTTTTTCATTTGACTCTAATGACAATTATTTATCAATAACTTCTTTGCCACATCCAGCCCCCACACCTGTACCTCCACGCATCTGTTGGAACTGTGTAGTGTATTCACTCGCTATTGTTTTCACGCGGCGCTCCTCAGCTTTGTGAGAGATGCGATGCGGGCGGGGGCAGGGGGAGGGGGTGCTTATGTATGTGTAACTTAAGTTGTTAACTTGAGACGATGGAAATGTGTTCTGGTTAATGCAATAAGTTTAGGTTTAGAGGCTATGTCAATTAAATAAGTAATTTTGTGAAATTACTATTACTTTTTTGGTATATAAAGAAAACTACTGTGGAATGATGTAGAAAAAAAACATTGTTACGTAGAATGGTCTTGACATGGATTTTGACACCGCTACGCTTACTGGCTACGAATACCAGTATTTTACACGGAGCAACTTCTTTTCTGACTCAAACTCAAAGCATTTATTTCAATTAGACCATTACAGGCACTTTCGAATGTCAAAACACAAAAAAAAACTAAGCTACAGTCCCTGTCACAGGGCATAATAACTTGTGAAAGTACTGTAGTTGCCCATTCGAAAGCGTAGATCTCTATGGAGAAGAATGGACAAGAAAGTCCATGGACACTCTTTTAAATCATTATGTCGTTACAAAGTCTTGGTTACATCATTCATGTCGAGATTACACAACCCAGCTAGTACTGGGTTATTCGTTCTTTCTTTACCCCTTGGTAAGGAAGGACTGGTTGACAGACTTTCGACCACTTTAACGACTTTCAAGGCAGTACGACTGGATCACAGCCTTAACCAACAGCTTAACCTGCTTTCCGAGACACGGAAGAAACTTATCCATCCACGGGCCAACCTAGGCAAGCACGGCTTAATCTAAAGATCAACCGGAGCGGCTGTTATTATTAAAGCCACGAGCTCTACTCTCAATAAAAAATAACAAGTACAGCTGTCAATAAAAACACACTCTGTACCCATTTATTAACAAAAAAAACATTAATAAAATTCCCGTCAGTATCCAGCTGAAAAACACCATTAAAACTTGGATCCCGTTTTAACAATAACAAAACTTCCCAACAATATCAATTTAATATAAAGCGATAGTTTTTACAAAGTATCGTCTCGTAGAGAATCTTTTGAACATTGATATTCTGTTCGCGATCATAAATCTCTAACAAAATATACAATTTCAAAGCGAATTCAATGTTTCACTGCGGTAATTTGTTTTGCGATATTAAGTACGATTTTTTATTCCGATGTGAAAATAATATTGGAGGTATTTAGTGGAATACGTCTTTTGATCTACTGGTTCTTAGGGCACCGGTTAAAAGTTTGATTCCCGGGTTGGGCATAGTGTTAGGGTTTACCATAACATAATGATTGTCCTAAATCTCGATTTATGCCCGGTAAGTTTCAATGGGATCGGCTTTTATAAAACCATCGTCTGCCTTGCGTTTTCCAAGCAATTATGGGGCTTGGTCTTGTCTGACCGGATGCAGCTGAATACCAGTATTTTACACGGTGCGACTGTCTGACCTCCACAATATTGTATACTCCTTATAGACTGGTCATCATCATCTGTTTAGCTTTTTCCCAACTAAGTTGGGATTACATGAAGTGACTGCTTATTCCGTAAGACTGGTGAATATATTTTGTGCTGATCAATTAAAGTAAATGATTAATTACATTTAAAGTTTTCTCTATCTTCTCGGTGGTTTAGTGGTCGCAATTGCGGATGCTGATCATGAGGAACTGGGTTCGATTCCCAGGTTGGGCAGTGTTTTTGGAATGTTCTTTCAGGATTTGCTCAGTAGCAACGGCGGATTCTGGATTTGAGCCCAGATAAAGACAATGGGCTTCTTCTTCTTATCGTGTGGTTAGTGCCTAACCTGGTGTCAGAGCTTTTATGCCGCCCAAGGGCCTCTGCCTTGGCTTTGACATACCGTTGAGAAATATCTCTCAGGAATGGACAATGGGCTAGGGCCCCTATTACATGCGATTCAAAATAAAACTGGAAAAATATGAACCGTGTACTATTAGGCACACCTCTGGTTAACCCTTCGGGGATTAGAGGTGTAATGTATGTTATGTCATGTCAAGTATCTCTCCACCAGTCTCTGCTATATAAGCTTTCAATAACTGGAGTGCATGTCAATTCATCCTTTCACACAAACATTTAAAATTGTCATGCAAACAAAAATCCCTAAAAATGTTTTGTCTAAAACAACGCAAACAGGCTTGGAAGGCGGTCACGCAGTAGTTTCAACTCACGAGTTAAAATAAACGTTGGTACTGGCCAGAGGATTTAAAAGGCTTTTGTGCATTGCGATTTGGTTAGGTTAAAATGTATTTGCTGTTCAGGACTAAGTTGGAGACTTATGTCCCAAGTTTCAGAGTAAACATTGAATTGTCACCATCGATTTATCTGACATGATGAATTTGGTGTTGATAATTGTAATTCTCTGTAAAAAATTTTTAAATTTTGTAAAACATGATATTTATATATACAAGGTGTACTTTCGCATCCTCGTCAAAATTCAGGAGGTTGTCATAGAAGACGTAAATAATCAATATAAATTATGGTACCTGGTCAATAATAATAAACGCTGTAGGAGAATCACCCGTTTATCGAATAAACGTCTGCGTTTGTATGTGTGTGTGAAAGCGCGGTTATAGGGTTACTATTAGACGGACCGCGTTTTCATACGTGCGGTGTACACTTACCGATTTCAGATATTAAGAAAAAAATATATAAAAGTACCTACCCATTTTATTATTGATTCGAGTCGAGAATCATTAGCATAGTTACCTCCTTGAATTTGACGAGAATGCAAAACTACACCTTGTATATTTTTGTATTTATATGCATTGTATGTATATTACATAATAAGTAGTGAATAACTTGTATTATTTTAAATTT
This sequence comes from Standfussiana lucernea, assembly GCA_964057025.1. Classification (NCBI taxonomy): domain Eukaryota; kingdom Metazoa; phylum Arthropoda; class Insecta; order Lepidoptera; family Noctuidae; genus Standfussiana; species Standfussiana lucernea. The sequence continues at coordinate 14,836,579 of OZ059798.1, read as the reverse complement.
TGTATAGTATTAGCAGTACACCACTGACTTCTGACCCTTTTTTCTATTTCATGTTGGTACAGTCCATCCAAAGGTTGTCTGGAAAAGATCGCTATCAGCGATAAGACTGCCATTGTAACCATAAAATTATAAATTTTGTAAAACCGTTCTGTTTCAATTTTGGTGTACAATAAAGTATATTCTATTCTATTGATGTTGAACAGTTTATTACTACAACAAACTACGACAAATGCTCGCACTGGCTGGATAGGTCCACTCAAATCTGAGTGGTTCTTTCTTCAAAAGATCATCTCAGACGTTCATCTGCTTAGTCCTCATGTGAGTTGACCAAGATTTTGTCTGGACCGTAACGTCTTTGACGTCTGATGGTTTCGGCTGTTCCTTCGTAGAGTTTTAGTTTTCAATTACGAAACACCGGCGAGATTTAGTTAAAAAAGATGATGTATAAAAGTGTTTGTAAAAACCAATTTGCAAAATAAACATCATTTATCAATTGATGTTGATATACAGAAGTATACATAGGTATATCAGCATCAATTGATATGATATGGTGATAACACCATCAATTCATAGCAGTCTATTTCTGGTCTATTTCTGGTTAACCATTTTGTCGCTGGATTTTTCCAGATTACTGTCTACCTTATTTTCACTGATACAAGGTCGTCACTGAAAAACAGCCTATGAACAATTCCAATTCCGAAAAATGGGAATGCAATAATACCGAAACACCGCTTCAGTCCTGCAAGCAATCTGTTTGACTTAACATTATTTTAGCAAATCATGAGGAATTCGTTCCGAGATGTAGTACTAATCTTATCTCGTTTCCACATCACGTGACGTACGAGGTCTTTAGACAAATTGCAATTTGAAATGCAAATGCACACGAAATTCAAAACCTTACACTCCGTACCTCAGAAACACAGCGCCAAAACCCATCACTTCTGCGTTTCCCAATTTCTGTATTTCTCGAATAACCATATTATTATGCACCTTAGGGCGAAGCAGACTAGCTATTTTGAGCATCGATGATTTCGCAACTGGTTTTGGAGACTTTACTACTGTAGGGTACCTCTTATCAAAAATCACATTAATAAATTTGATTTGATTCCCGTATCAAAATTTCGCGTTTAGCGATCAGTCGCTTTATGGAGCTTCCAAACATCGATACTGTCATTTGTACGTCGCATTTTGTTTCCGAAAAGCGATAACTTTCCTTCTTATTGCTAGAACATAGGCCATTTCTCTGCATTAGGAAGTGAGCCATTATCCCCTACGTGGGATTTAGAATTTGAGGTGGTGTAAGTCGCTTGTCTTCGAATTTTTGTTATTAGGATGTTCGGTTTCGTTGCGGGATCCAAGACAGTTACATTGTTTCTCTGGGACTTCGTCGCGTTTTTCTGGTGGTCGTCACTGTTGATTCTGGCTTGCAGGAGTTGCAGTGGTTTCGGAATAGTGTGGAGGGCTGGTGTCTGTCTGACTACCACAACCCAGTAATTACCTGCTATATGGCTGATCACCGAACGCCGTCGTTCACCAATATTAGAAGTAGCCAGTCTGCTTCGGCCCTTACCTCGTACCGTATCCGTTTACGGCACGATATCAAAGGCACCTCTTTAACAGGATTCTCATTTCAACCGCACGAATTCGGCAACGCTTCGTCTATAAGTGTCATTGCGACGATATTGAGTTTGTGCAACTCCGAAAATGGAGATGGTGTGCCGGGGTAGTGTGCGGGGAGGTGGCGGGGTCGGAATGAGGCTGGATTTAAGAGAAGAAATAAAATTTCTTTTTTATTCTGCCTAAACTAGACACACATACACTTACAATCACGCCTGTAATCCTAGAAGGGTAAGGCATATCAGAATCCTATACTCCAACAATAGTTTCCCAGACAATGCACACATGACGGATTTTAAATTACTGTTTTAATACTGCCTTGTTGGTGCAGCAGGATAGCAAGCGCTACTGCGTAGCATAAGGTTCTGGTCTCGAAGCCTGGATCAGGTAAAGTGTTATTGGGTTTTTCTGTCAGGATTTTATCAATAGCAGCCTGCAGCCAGGATTTGTGTCCGGATCAAGGCAATAGGCTCGCGGAGGCGAGCCTATTGCCACAATTTTTCTAGTTATTTTTAAATCCCATGTAATAGGAGTATTACATGGGATTTAAAAATAACTAGAAAAATTGTGGTGTAAATAAAAAAACATAAAAACGTACAAATACTGTACGTATAAATACGTACACCCCTGACCAACTTGTTGTTTCTAAAAGTGATATTTTATTAGAATCGAGTGATTAGTTCGGTTCAAATAGCACAGCAGTATATTATTTTGTTCTGTTTACATTTAAATTAAATCCTCAAGGGTCTAATTATAGTATCGTTCGTGTTTTGTCCTTACAATTTATATGCTCTGTTTAAGAGTAACAGTGCAGTGAATTATACAACGGTATTTTGCTAACTGCCTATAAATGGTCTTCTTTCTCACAAAATTAAATGTTATATTTGGTATGGCGCCTGAAGTAACAACCGATCTTACCAAGGGGTATCGCATTACCTAGTATCTGTGCTGCGGAGGTCAGATAGGCAGTCACCCCTGATAAAATGAAAGAAAGAAAAAGTTTTTATTTGTCTCGCACAGGACCAAACAAAATGATTAAAATAAAACAAAATTATATAAAAAGTAAACCTAAGAAAAACTTAAGAAATACTGGTATTCAGCTACATCCTGTAAGGTTGGAGGCCGACACAAACATAGTTGTTAAAAAGTTGTTACGATGATGATGACCTGCAGTACCTAATAAAGGAACCATCAGTCGGGCCTTCGAATTGTTAAAACTTAGAGCAGGTTACAGAATGTCCATTGCATTGTCTCTTCCTACAAAGAAACGATGGATGGACTGTGTGAAGGATGATATACCAAGAAAGGAGGTGTCTGATGAGATGAAAACTAACAGAGAAGGCATGCTGCGCCGACCCCAAATAAATTGGGATAAGCAGAAAAATGATAATGATTCTCTCTTTCTACATACGGATACTAATAATCATTTCCATTACCTTCTTCATGACTTATATTTTCAAAGGTGGTCCCGCCGTTGCGACGCCCACAAAGTCCACGTGAGAGATTTATTTTCGTCGCCGTCACGCGATGTTAAGTTACATCCGATACTCTCCATTCACTGACACTCGTATGTATACAACTTATGTATACATAGTTATGTAGGTAAGCGGCGATACACAATTCTGGACATCAGAAGCTTAAACATAATGTCAGATACACAAGATCGGATTACAAAACTCGCTGTATTGCTACAACAGAATTTATGCTTCTGATGTCTATATTCAGTACTGTATGATGATGTATTGTGTTAATTTATGCATTTAATACCAGACTGGTACTGTAAAGAGTTGATTGTAATTTAAAAAGAATGTCGGGCAGATTGTTGTTAATAACAAAGAGATAAACACTAAGTTTGGATTTTAAAAAAAGAAGAGATTAGACAGAGCTAGCCTGAGGTGTATCTGGTACACCCACTTTTCACCAGTTATGTTTAAGCCCCATGTAATAGGGGGCGAGACTATTGCCATCAACCGGGCACAAATCCAGACTCCGTCGCTGACACTGAGAAATTCCTGATGGAGAAACCCAATAAAAGTTTGTCCCTCCCGGGAATTGAAACCAGGACCTCATGTTGAGCAGTCGCGCTTGCGACCACTGCCAACGAGGCCCGTACTAGTAAACGGTACGTACTTACTATATTACGGTGGAACAACTTTTCTCGTTTTCTGTCAAAGTATTTGTAGTCGCAAAATTGTTACAGAACCTATATAATCAATGGTTGTCTGTTACATAAAATACTGTAAAAGTTCTATGTACTATAAACTTCATGGGACAACAAGCTAACCCATCAATTGTAGTCTACATTGTGACATAGCGTACAGTCTGCAACACAAGTCCTGCTGTTGGCACAAATGAAATGTTCTTAGCGACGGCTTAAGCTGTTTTGATCGCTCGTTTGCGTCTAGTGTAAGTTGGCTACAAGTTTTGAAAGTTTCAAGACTTTCTGTTTAAGATTTTTTGGTTCAGAATTGTCGGATTCAGAATCATTTATTTGTTAAACATAGTTTTACATTAAGGATCTTATAAGTAGTAAGTAGTTAACAAGATTTTCAGAAAAGCCAAAATGGAATAGTAACATCGAAGCCCAATGGTAGCCCGCGTGAAAATTAAATTTTTCTCAAGTTTTTTTGTAATTTGTCGGTCAGTGTACGGGTGTATGTTGAACAAAACATTATTTGCGGCCAAACTTGCATTTTCCACCTTCGAAACAGAGAGGCTGGGCGCATCGTTTGAGGTGGGGGGGGGGGTGACTATCGAATATAACAAGAATGGGATAAATTAATTTAAAAAAAAACACAATGGCGCTCCCCTTAATATATGTTTGTAACCGATTTGCAGCCTATTTTTCACTGCTACATCACAAGTATCCTGTACAGCTGGTTACAGAACAAGTAAACCCATATTTAAGAGTGTGCCACCAGACAAACGAACTCAACAACTTTCTCCATGGAACCAGTATCCGAAAAAATATTCAGCTGCATACAAAATTTTAATGTATATGCAACTTAACCCAAATAAAGGGGCAGCTGATTTTATCTTCGCAATTACGATGCTGGTCCCATGGAGAAATTTGTTCAGTTTGATGGTTTGTAAGTATATTTGGAACATCCTTGGGCATGTGATGCGGAGGAATGAGGAAACTGTCGTGAAGAAAGTTTTGAGTATGAATGTGGATGGGCATAAGGGTAGAAGAAGATGGACTGTGTAAACGATGATATGACAAGAAACGAGGTGTCTGATGAGATGACGAGTAATAGGGAAGTGTGGTACAAGAAAACATACTGCGCCGACCCAAAATAAATTAGGATAAGGGCAGGAGAAAAATGATGATTTAAAACATCCTTAGAGATAACTTAAACCTTTCTTTTACACGCTGTATAAAGTGTTTTTAAATCTTAAATCACAACACAAAGCCATAACTTCTTCACTCAAGTGTCGCATCTCTAATTAGTTTCCAGCCTCTCCGGGCACGTGTGTCTCAACTCTCTCGGTCCTGCACACCAAGTTTCCCTAGCTAATCTATTTACCGTCCTCACCGCAGTGTAACGTATACTCGATATAGGTAAGTTGCCTCGAAGTAAGACGATAAGTTCAGTTTTACGTAACTTGACTTTGCAACCTGTTTTGTAATATGTGGTATACAGTTTTGGGGACGGTGTTTGATTTGAAATAGTCTTTTCAATACAATTCCTCGAAAACTGGCTCTTATCGCACTACGATTAGGTTCAACATGCTATGGATTTCACCCTCGTGGTTTTCTTCTTATATTCCCGCACTATAGTGCGGAAATATACATTCCACACGTGGTGAGGCGGCTCTACCCCACACGCATTTTTTTTTTTTTTTTTTTTCTATTCCATTTGAAATCAATTTGGACTTTGAACAAATTTGGACTAAAAGCTAAAACCAAAAAACTAAAAGTGTATTGAAAAACGTCGTTCGATACACGTGGGCATTTGTTACTGCAGTACTCGGCTAATTACGTAAACTGCAGACGGTGGATCGAAAAAAAACCAAAGTGATTTTAAAACTAATTTAATTAAAAGAAATTACTACAATTAATTTGGTGAAACCTATTCGATGTAAGAATATGGAATGACAGAAAAATACTTAAAATTAACTAATTGCTACACTTGAATTTTGCTGCGTCGGCAACCCGTGGCTGGACGGACGTCATCGCTGCAGTTTCTATGCGGTTGGCGTAATCATGTAGGAATGTGCGGGGTCGGCGATATCCATTAGGGATCCGTATTTAACAGGCTCCATAACACCCTCGCCTGCGGCTCGTGTTTGTATTATTTCGCCTCGGCCGCAATAACAAACTTTCCCCACTTATATCAAAATGTACTATTTTCATGACGGTGTTTTAAATTTTGTTGGCCTAACTTCGCCAGACTTCGCTTGACTACCTAGTTGGTCTAGTCGTCACAAGCGCGACTGCTGAGCATGAGGCCCTGGGATCGATTCCAAACTGGGCAACGTGTTATTGGGTTTTTCCATCAGGAATTTGACGGTAGCAGCCACGGAGTCTGCATTTGTGTGGGTTGATGGCAATAGGCTCGCCTCCTATTACATGGACTTAAACATAACTGGCGAAATAAGTTTTTAAATTGATATGGTTAATAAAAGGATTGTTAACATGGTAGATAAATATCCCGTTTTATGTGTTAACCATAGTATAACTGGCGAAGTTTGGGAGTACAATTAAACACACCTCAGTCTAACTCTTCGGGATTCCCCGAAGAGTTAGAAGGCAGGCGTGATGTTAGTATGTTTATGTAACTTCACCACTTAGTCTGTCGTTGTCGTTGGTGGCAAAGCCCAGGTCACTCTGACAGCATGTTTTGGGGCAAAGAGGCAAGAATATGAAGTGGAACATGGCTTGCGACGCATCTCCACATGCAGATATTGCTGCCGTTCCGTCGGGGATGTCTCATTTTATATTGCACCGCTAACTTCCCAACCCTGTGATGAGTAAAGGAAAAAAAAATGAAAGATAGTCATTATTATAATTACTGCGCCGATGGATAGTGTCAACTGTGGTTGGAAGCCGTGATCGAGAAAGGTCATTGGCGGGTGGCCAGCACTTTGCTTGCACATTGTTCACCACTGCTCAGTCAATAGTTTGCTTATACCAACATTCGCAGAAATGTGTTTAGTGCAAATGTATCAGATCCTTAAATCCATTATCATCAGCCCAGCCTTTTTCCAACCATGTTGAGGTTTGCTTCTAGTATAACCGGATGCAGTTTGAATACCAGTATTTTACATGGTTCGATCGCCTATCTGACCTCCACAACCCAGCAACTGAACAGTATACGATACCCCTTGGTAAGACTGGTTGTCAGACTTTTGCGCCACTGACTATCTGGAACGAATGTCAAAGATCTACAAAAGACAACCAGGACCAACTACGGCTTAACGTGCTTTCTGAGGTGCGGTAGAAAACCCGGTATGTAATGGTGGTCATCCATCCACGGAGCAACCTTGTTAAGCACCTGAAGATCAACCCGTGACTGTTATTATTTAGCCACGAGATCCTCACACCGAGACATGTCTTACTAAAAAACACGAAACTATTAAATTACTGTCCCAAAAAATCCCCAAATCACAGTGACTCTAAGCTAGCGCGGTCTCTCTTCTCTAATTAGACGAGAGTCGGCTCTCGCGCGCGACAAGTGTCAGTGGAGTGTCTGGCCTGCTCTCGCGACACTAATTGCTGCAAGCTAGGTGGATCGCGTCGCTTGTTTGTCTCTGCGGTCATTTCGGGGGATCAGCAGTGCAGGTGCAGTGAGGGGAGGGGGTAATTGTTTAAACTTTAATTGAAAGGTCACGCCTAAAATCTCTGAAGGGTTAAGTAGAGCTGTAACCAATAGTTGACCTCTGTAAGGGTCTCTATGGTAGTAGTGTTGTTTTGATGTAAATAATGTTCTTGTTGCGTGACTGCGAACCCACGACGGGTTCGATTCCCGGGTTGGGGAAATTGCAATTGGGTTTTTCCATCTGGAATATCTCAATAGCAGCCAAGTGCCCGGTTGATGGCAATAGGCCCTATTAAATTCGTGAAATGTGAGTGTACACCTGATTTCACAATTTCTGAATAAGAGGATCCTCAATCTAAATTAACTATTCATTTCAGACGGCAGTTATCCCATACACAGTTTATAATTACTATTTGTTTAAAAACATCTAAGCTGATGTTACCTTTTCACACTAATTAGTGTATCACGTGACCAGTGTGTCATAATATCACGATGTGACTCTCGGGAGCTAGACAGTGATTTTAGTTTTTATCATGTTGCTGACATAGCTGTGATATCATGCAAACTAGAATATTTCTAGAATGTGTTTTGCGGTATAGAACATGACCCCTAACGTCATCCACGTATGACCTATAATTACGGTGTATACAAGGTGTTGCTTTGCATCCTCGTCAAATTCAAGTAGGTAACTATGCTAATGATTCTCGACCCGAATCAATAATAAAATGGGTGGGTAACTTTTTATATTTTTTTCTTAATGTCGGAAATCGGTAAGAGTAACACCATCCGTATTAAAACGCGGCCCGTCTAATACTAGCTCATAACCGCGCTGTCACACACGCAAACAAACGCAGACGTTTATTCGATAGACGGGTGATTCTCCCCTTTTCAAAAGGGCTTCATTCTGAAATAATGTCAAATTAGAACAACTAAAAATAGCAGCGTCTATTATTATTGACCAGGTAACGTAATTTATATTGATTATTTGCGTGTTCTATGACAACCTCCTGAATTTTGACGAGGTTGCAAAACTACACCTTGTATAGGATAAGGAGCTGTTTTCTTTAGGTTGCCAATACCAACAAAATGGAATCATTAATACGTCTTCCAAACGGGGCATTTACGGTGAGTCTTCATAATATAACGCTTCTAATGTCGCTCATGTTTAGCGGTGGGCGTTAAACTATAAGCGAGCCGCTTTGGGAATATGATGCGCTACGGTACAATGCGACTGTATTCGGCGATTGCCTTTGCTGAGCTGAAGGAGGTAAACTTTGGAACATGGCATGCTGACTGACCAAGTGGTGTTGGAGTTGTGGTCTGAGATTGCCTCTATCTTTTAATTGCAGCATGAATTATTCTCATATTGATTGTGCCATCAATGTCCAACTATGGAGTTTCTTTTCCTTATCGATCAACCTGTGTGGTTCTTTCTTTAAAAGACCACCTCAGACACTCATCTGCATAGTCCTCATGTGAGTTTAAAAGATACTATGACCTCTGAGTTTGTTTCGGCTATTTCTTCTCAGAGTAGTCAGATACGAAACACCGGCCTCATCTAGTTTTAAAAAAGAAGACGTGTAAAAGTGTTTGTAAAAACCTATTTGCAAAATAAACATCATTTATCATTTACCCATGGTGCCCATCGGCGCTCATGTGGGTTTGTGTGAAACAAAATATTTTGAATGGCTAAAATATGTATTATGTCGTTCTAAAACTGATTTCAACACCAGCCAACTACACGCAAGTAACTATCCACATAAAATCGTTTAAAAAAATTGCTTTTTAAGGGGAATTCTTTAATAAAAAGAGTACTTTCCCCGTGGGTGTACTAAAGTGCTCATCGCATCACTGAAGCTTTATAATTTATTATTATTCACGCTAAGGGGCGGTACGTATTCCCCCTTTTCTTGGTTATCCTTGTTTTATGTTTTTATGCTCACGTTTCTATTGATTTGGTTGGGGGGGAGGTAGGAATACATTAGGAATTTCTCAACAGCAGCGACGTAGCCTGGATTTGTGCGCGGTTGATGGCAATACACTCACCCCCTATTACATGGAACTTAAATATAACTGGCGACATGTGGGTGTACTATTAGGTACACCTCTGCCTATGCCGTCGGGGATTACAGGCGTGATGTTATGTTATGCTAAGAGATGAATTTATGATATGGCTAGAAATAAAGTAACTGCTGAGATGACGAGTTATAAGAGAAGAAGAGAAGTATGGAAGACAAAGACTTGCTGCGCTGGTCTCAAATAAATTGGGGTGGGAATAGGACAATGATTTACACACATAGCGACATGTCTGTGCGTCCTGAAGAAGTAGACAAAGATAAATTATTTTGATTTCTGCAGTCTTCTTCTTTATTGTGTGGTTAGTGCGTAACCTGGTGTCAGAGTTTGTATGTCGCCCATGGGCCTCTGACTTGGCTTAACATGCCGTCGAGAAATATATATCAGGCATGCTGGTTTCCTCACGATGTTTTCCTTCACCGAAGCAAGTGGTAATTATACAACATGCACGTGAATCAGAAAATCAGAGGTGCATGTCTTTGCATTCGAACTCGAGACCTATGACTTGGCAGTCCAACGGTTACACCACTAGACTATCTCTGTTTATTTCTGCAGTTATCGATTTAATAAGTCCGAGTACCCGGTGAGTCCATCGAAATCCAGACTCGGACTGAAGAGTACACTTATAGAAAAAACCCAATATTTTTTTATGACCGAGGAATAGAACTTAATGCTCCAAGCTCAGTAGTCGGGCTCCAGACCACTACACCTCAGTAACTTCACACAGAAATATTTTCATGTATCGTTCTCTTCAATTCGTTTTCCTGAAACCGTTCTTTAGTTTCTCAGTTTTATGTTACATAAAACTGAAAATAAAGAATGAAGAATGGTACGATTCTTCATTCTTTATTTTATATAACAAATTTTCACTAACGTCTCGTTTAGAATTCTGTTTACCCCTACTACGTGGTAAACTAGCGTTATATACCGTTTACAGTCCTCGCCATTACCCCATAAAACATCATTACGTGTTTAAAGGTTCGCTTACACAGGCAACTTAAATTGCTCAACTCTGAGCAAGGTTGTTAAAAAACACAATTTGAGAAGTACAACACCAATCGTCATATAGGTACCGAGGCAAATTTGTTAGGTTAGCGACGGCTTTCAGTCTAAACGGATGAAACGGAACAAAAGTACATTCGATGGCGGTTCTAAAAAAAAAAAAATATTTATTTCATATAATATACAAGTCCATAGGCAAAGCACGGTTGTAAGTAACAAAAATTCTGCTTATAACTAATGTTAAAGTAAAGATGTAAATGTAAAGAGACTGGACACACCATTTGCACCTGCACAGTAGGCTCAGCGGTCTCGTAACACATGGTGTTCGGTGAACCTACTGAGCAGAACAGCATCGGTACTCTCGCCTATCATTCTTAGGGCGCTATTCTTAGGGCATTGACCTATTGTGCACTAATTCATGCACAGTAAGGAAACTCTTAGCAAAGCCATTTTTTGTACAAGAAGCACCTGCCAGCACTTGAACCAAAATTTATAATAATTTTATGAAATGAACCAACTTTACTTTGAGGAAGTATATTATGCTGTAAGGTAGTAACAATTTGTGTATTTACCTATCTGTGGAAGCTTGTAAATAGCAATTTAGTTATATATTACTGTTATTATAATGTTATTAGGCTGTAAGCTTTCCTAAAATGTAAAAAAATAAAAATATTCGGACCAACCCGTACTCGTCGCACCACCGACGCAACTTTTTTACGCATAATTGCGTAGAAGTCATCTACGCTAGCGTTAGCAAACAATATGATGCACTGCAATATCGGGGGAGTTGAAACAGAGCCCTGATCACATTATTATATTGGACACGCAAGCCATTGTAGGCTATTTTCACCTGAAATGAGGTAGGAACCTGCCTACCTAGCCTCCAAAACCCAGTATACGATACCCCCTGGTAAGATGGTTTTTCAGGCGTCTGACAAATTGGAACACCCTTATCATATTAATTATCTTCCTTGTAACAAATGGGCAGTTAACATTCGAAAGACAAAATGTAATGAGCAAATTACAAAAAACTGCTGACAACATTTTCAGGATGCAAATAGCTGAAGGTTGCCGAGCAATTCCTGCCGGAGAAATTGCCCGTGTACCCACAGCTCCAGGTATACGGATATAGTGCGGTAATGAAAATTTATAAATGCATCAGTTGCACGGTGCCAAGGTGCAAGTTACTTCGAAACTTGTTGGTGTTAAGTTATTGAAATCTCCAAGTATGTTGGTAGGGGTGAAGTTTGTTTGTAAGGGTAATTAATGGTGAATAATGGTGATTAGTGGTGTAATTGGTGGTGGATTAGTTTTAAAATGTAGGGAGACATCGGTATTTTTATTTTGTTGAGTTATTCAATGTAATTGCCCCGTCAGTGTTGCGTTCTGGGTCCTGGGTCCTAGGTCCCGGGTCCTGGGTCCTGGGTCCCGGGTCCTGGGTCCTGGATCCTGATCCTGGGTCCTGGGTCCTGGGTCCTTGATCCTGGGTCCTGGGTCCTGTGTCCTGGATTAGCCTAGGTCCTGGGTCCTGGGTGTTGGGTCCCGGGTCCCCTGGCTCTTGGGTCCGACAGCGCGAAGTTTGGATTTGCGCCCGGTTGATATATAGCTGATATAGGCTCACACCCTATTTCATGGGACTATACTAGGTATAACTGGCGTAATGAGGTTATACGTATTACGCAATGATTGTTTGTTATTTAAATTAAGGATGGTATTTATATTATTCTTTTGCTCTTATCAAAGGTAGCTAAAACTACAAAGTTGTAATTACAGTTAATTACAACTTTCCAAATACTATGTTAATTATGGTTTATTTAGGCATACTGTAAAATGTACACTAGTCTGCGTAGTGTCAATGGATTGAGAGATCATGGACTTAAACTAAACTCCATCTCAAGAAGAACCCTATAAAGACTGAAAATTACCCTCAACAAAATAAAAAACAGTTAAACTTTAGCTGTAGTCTAAAATTAACCAACAAAGTACTATGCAATTAAGTTTAATCACCATTATTTCAAAGCTAATATAATTTACGAAGCAGGAGTTAAGTTTAGTGGCTAGACACCTGGCTGTGTTGAATTTTAATACTAAGTTGTACTTAAAATATGTAGACCACACTACAGGTTACCAAAAAGTTAATTTTGATGAGTTAACTAACGGGTGTTTTGATTTTCTTTAAATGTATCAAGGGTAGATTCTAGATGTGAGTAAGGTGGTTTATTAACTTTCTGTCAAACACACATAACATCACGCCTGAAATCTGTGAAAGGTAAGACAAAGGTGTGTCTTTAGTACACCCCACATTGCGCCAGTTATGTTTAAGTATCACGGTATTGGAGAGGAGCTTTTTGGCCTCAACCGGGCCCAAATCTGGTCAGGATTTGTGCCTTGCTGCTGCTGAATCTCTGGACGCGAAAACCCAGGATTACTTTGCCCGACTGTTGCCACTTAACCAACGACGCAGATGGGCTGGGTAACACAGGGTCTTACAAAAAAAAGTAATAATGTATTATGCAGTTAAGTTTAAACACAATTGTAATTAATATAATTTACGAAGCAGGAGTCAAGTTTAGTGGCTAGACACCTGGCTGTGTTGAATTTTAATACCTAGTAGTACTTAAAATATGTAGACCATTCTACAGGTTACCAAGGAGTTATTATTTGAGTTCTGTTAATAACTGCAGGTGTTCGTCGGTCGGTTTCTAGGTGTTAGATAGCTTTTTTAATCTCCCCCGCCGAAAATACAAGGAAGTGAAGAAAGGCAGGAATTTTGCGGGACTTTCACATTCAAAAAGGGCTGATTCCTAGTTCATTTTAAGGTCTATAATTAGATTTCTAGACTAGGTAGTTTTATAGCATTTCCTGCCAAGGTTTTTGTATGAGTAACAATTTCATGGCGCGACGAAGGAACATCACAAAGACTAGCTTGCATTATTTTTACCAAGGTGGTGTTGAGCTGCATCCGGTAAGGCTGGAAGACGAACCCAAAGTTGGGAAATTCCAGTTGGTGGTAGGAGTCTGTCTGTTTGATATACCTACGTATTTTGGTTGGCCATTAAACATAAAGCCAAAGTGGAAACACCCTTTTACCCTTATGATATTTCATTTCACCAACACCCGCATCAGTAATGAAATACCAGCAGTAATTTTTCGCAACAGCGGTGGTTTCTTGTGGAATCCAGTATCTTTTTTGTTTTGTTTGAGGATATCTTTATAGATTTCTTCTGTCCTGGGATGAGCGAAGAGATCTGACGTACTCTTACTGAATAAAACCACACGGTGTTCTTCGACTAAACACTTAAATATTAATATATTCTAATAGTTTAATAGACAGGAATCTGTCTAGCCTTTTCCCAACTATGTTTGGGTCGGCTTCCATTCTAACCGTATGAAGCTGAATACCAGTATTTTACATAGAGCGACTGCCTAACTGACTTCCACAACCCAGTCAGTACCGGGTAATACGATACCCCTTGGTAAGACTGGTTGTCAGACTTTCGGGCCACTGACTACCTATAACGACTATCAAAGATCTACAAATGATAGCCGGGACCAACGGATTAACGTGCTTTCCAAGGCACGTAGGAAACTCGGTATGTAATGGGTGGTCACCCATCCACAGACCAACCTAGGCAAGCGCGGCTTAACCTGAGGATTGATCCGAGCGGCAGTTATTATTTAGGCACGAGCTCCTCCCACCTCAAGATTATCGCCTTAATAATCACATCACGTTTGAAACTAACTGTCCGGAACAAATCACAAATTACAAAACAGATACAGAAGATCAGCTGCATACAACAAGAGAAAACAAACTTAAAGACACCCTTCACCCTCTGAAGAGTTGGTTTTCGCTCGTGGCTAAATAACAACAGTTGCATGGACCGACGTTTGTCGAGGCTGGTCTGAGATTAGGTGACTATACTTTACATACCGCTTGAAAAGCATGTTAAACCGTTACTAGCTAGATAACCGCTAAGTTCGAGTAGACCGCCAGGGTTGCGGATTTGTTCGAAAGAGTTACCGTGGCCCTTGGCACCTTGGCACAGGCAAGTGAAGGAACACGGGTGGGTTTTAGTCAGTAAGAGTCTGACACGCCCTCCCGCTCCACCCAGAGCGTGAGAGGTCATTTGATGATTCCACCCACAAAAAAAAAAAAGTTCGAGTAGATCGAAACCTTAAATTAAATTCTGGCAACAGCAGTTTTTTGTATCGTCATGCCGTGTTACCAACAAAGTGGAGGTCAGATAGGCAGTCGCTCCATGTAAAATACTGGTATTCAGCAGCAGCCGGTTAGACAGGAAGCCGACCCCAACATAGTTGGGAAATGGATCAGCACATACCTACATAGACGCGGTTCTAGTTCAGCGAGTGCAAGGGCACTCGCGACTGTCATTTGTTTGAGATCGCCGATCGTACGCGTCTATGTGTGCGTGCAATGGGGGCTATCGCGCATGAATTCGCCGTTCGTTCGTGTTAAGTCTTCAGAAATGTCAAATGTCACAGTGTTCGCGCGCTTTTTGTCACGTATTTTACTAATATTCACAATTGTGGTGAAGATTGAGACATTCCTGATTAATTATGACTTGAGGATTTTAAGTAGCGAGTTAGGATCTAATTTGCTAGTACTTGGAGCAAGAGTGATTTTTAAATGTTTCAGGCTTGCTAATTTTAGGTACAATATTGTTAATATGTATCTTTAGTTTACTCTGTATTGTTATACGTAATAAAACAAAACAAACTTTTATGGAGTTATTGGTACTTTAAAGTATAAAATAGATTTAATGACAGGACCTTAATCGACAGTGGCGCCATCTGGTGAGTTCCAAAACGATAGCCCTCATTGAATGCCTCGTCGTGTGGACCTGACCTTCTGTATCTATCTATTGTGTATGCAAACAACGCGCAAGTTTGTGTCTATTAAGATGTTACGTACCGCACAAATGGCAGAGCATTGAATAGTTATCAACATTATCAGCTGAACATTTATAGTTATAGCAGTTTATGTTGGTTAGTAAGTAATGTTGGTTACTCAGTAACTGGGTTGTGGAGGGCAGATACGCAGTCGGGCCCAATATAGTTGGAAAGGGCTAGGCAAACGTTGAGATGAAGCAAGAAATACGAAAAACCACCACTAAGAAAATAAAACATCCATCTAAATTTAAATTGTTGATTTTTAATTATCTGCCTATTGTATAACTTTAAAAACGGTTTTGCGATTTCTGTTTATGTATGTAGTGACGAACCCGACTGTTTTCACAAGGATTGGCAAGCACGATAGGTATAAGTGGAAGGAGGGGAGGGAGTCCTTTGCCCTTTTTTTTTTCCGGATGGGAAATCGTCAAATGACTTCTCCCGCTCTGGGCTGAGCGGGAGGGTGTGTCAGACTTTTACTGACTAAAACCCACCCATGTTCCTTCATCGCCCTTTGTGTTCCGGGGCCGCGGTATCTCTTTCGAACAACCCGCAGCACCCGGCAGGCATCAGCCCTTGCGGGCCCCTTCCCTATGCTGACATCTCTTTGAGGCGCGCGTGGAACACGAACGCGCCGTCGACACGGCCTGTCGTCCTAAGACGGAGGGACGGCGAGCTAGCCCTTAGCTCACCGTCCACAGGCCCGCGTCTACGGTGGCCGGGGGCCACCACGTGGCCCCCGACGCCCGGTGCGTCTCCCGCGGCGGCTGGGACGTGAGGAGGAACGCTCTCTCTCACGTTCCGCCTTCTCCTTTGCTAGCATGACTGCTTCGCAAAAGGAGGTGACGGCTTCCCATTCCGTCTCGCTCCGGACCATGGCTCGAACCAGGGCCGGACGCGAGAGGTCGCCGCCGCCGATCGCCGCTATGAGGACACGGCGTTGCTCCGCCCAAGCGAGGCAGACCTCCACCGTATGCTCCACCGTGTCCTCCGGTCGATCCTCGCAATGGAGAGTCCTTTGCCCTGCAGTGGGACACAAATGGCTGATAATAATAATCGGATTTAAAAATGTAAAACAATAAGAAGAAAAAATGAATAAAGGAATAATAATAGTAATGTTTTAGTGAGTGTTGAAGTGTCATAAAAAAATAACCACCTTCCAAAAAAAAACACAAAAAACTGGAAAATAACTACTTTCGGAAGTCAGTGGCAAAAAAAAAATCAATGAAACAAACAATAGTCACCGACTTCCGAAAGTAAAGTTATTTTCCAGTTTTTAGTCGGTTTTTTTTTTGCAAAATTTTTATTTTACTCTTTTTAGCTATCGTATCACACACAAAGCCTTATCAAGGTTCAATTTCGCAATTTCTTTTGCTTGAATAACATATTTTTATCACATATTTTGATTTAAAAACCAAACTGCTGAACCGATTTTCATAAAATTTCTATGGAACCAATCGGAAAGTATATTCTTTCAGATAAAAGATTTTTTCAATTCGGTTCATAAATGACGAAGATATGAGGTAACTAACAAAAAACAAAAAAATACAACCGAATTGAGAATCTCCTCCTTTTTTGAAGCCGGTTAATAAATAAATTCAGAGTTCGCAGGCTCGTTTAAAAACTTGTAAAGTAAACATTTTGTGTTTTTCTTCTATGTTACATCTAAACCGTACCCCTAAGCCGCACCCGTCTTTCAATAGAGACTGCAAAGAGCAATAAATTGAATCCATAGATCTTCCAACTATGTATATTTGCTGAAAGCAAACTTAGTCACAGGAATTGTATTTACCCGCCTGTGTAAGATGATGTATGAGGTTCCTATCTCTACCTACCTTCGCAGTAAGAACCAATACTACTCATGCCTTTTTCCTATGCGGGTAGGCAGGAACTACAGGGGGCCCAAAATGGCCACTTTAGCAGGATAATAATATGAATCACATTAAAATTCTTAAAAATGGTCACAGAGACTTAACATGTTGAATTATCAGTTTGTGACCATTTTACGAATTGTAACGTAATTCGTATTAGTATCATATTATGTTCTGCTGAAGTGGTCATTTTAGACCCCTAGAACGCCACCTGCTACGATAGTTACATACTCTTTTTGCCTTGTCCACGTTCATTCATCTCCACGACCATACACGCTGGCGCTGATTGCGAGCACTACGCACCTGCTCTTTCTAAAGAAATAATGCCACTATGCTATGGGATAATTGATAATGAATGCACTGTTATGGATGACGGTAGATACGGAGCATGAAAACTGCTGCTGAAAATATAATTCTCATAGTATGGAGTTTAAAATTTTGATTTTCATATAAAATTTTCATCATAAAAGTCGTCGAACTCAGGTCTTACCAGACATACGCCACCACTAGTACCACACCATAGGGAATAGTAAAATAAGTAAATGAAAGACAAATCTTTTACAATTCCTATAGTCAAGCTTTGATAAATAATAAAATAAAAATATTTATGTAAGTGAAAATTTGGCAACACGCTTTCGTATTGGTAAAATACACATTTATTTTAAAAGTCCTTTGACTTTTCATATTCTCTTAAAACATAGAGAAAATTCATAAATAATTAATTAATAATTAATTAGCATGTGCATAATTATACAGGTTGTTGCTTTGCATCCTCGTCAAATTCAAGGAGGTAACTATGCTAATGATTCTCGACCCTAATCAATAATAAAATGGGTAGGTAATGTTTTATACTTTTTTCTTAATATCGGAGATCGATAAGTGCACACCACCCGTATTAAAACGCGGCCCGTCTAATACTAGCTACTAGTTTATAATACCCTATAAACGCGCTTTCACACACACAAACAAACGCAGACGTTTATTCGATAAACAGGTGATTCTCCTCTTTTGAAAAGGGCTTAATTCGGAAATAGTGTAAAATTAAAACAACTAACTTCCACGGGAGGTGATTTTTAAATGTGTGTGCATCAGTGCCCTGTATTACTTCACCCCTATTACCTCTCCTTTTTTGTAAGAGGGGTCAGATTCAGATCGGATCATAAATTAATTACAAGTACCTAACTAAGTATAACTAAAAGTTTTCGAAGTTTTGCCGCGCAACTCAAGTCATGGCATGTGATAAAATTATTTTTGATAAATTACTCTTTTTTGGTAGGCGTGCGTGTACGCGCGTAAGCCAAAATATGCTAGTCATAAATCACTCCTATGTTTCCTTGGCGCCATCTCCATACAATTTCCTATTACTCGTAATAGAGGACCCCAAAATAGCCAAAAACCAAAGATATTGTTTTTTTTTTTAAGAAAAAGGCACAAAACCACTTTTCACATCATCAAATTATAAATTTGCACACTCTCAGTTCATTCTTCCACTAAGCCAGTTTATCATATTTGCATTTAAAATGCGCCGTGCAACTCGCAGAAAATTGCGACAATAAATAATTTCAGCTGTTGCAGTAGTAGACAGCAACATTTCATGTGCCTCCGCGCTGTGAATTTAAAATGTTGGCTTAGAAAAGTTTGTTGGTCTAATCTGGGAATAAGAGAAAAATTTGCGAAAAGAATTTTGTTCTCCGTTGAATTTCGTTCCGTTTCTACCGGGGGTATACCTAAACCTAATAAACGCAAGAAATCTAGTGTGGTGTCTCAGATTACGAAACTGAATAACTTTTCTTCTCTATCTCAGCAATCGGTTAGGCAATATTATTATTGTATCTCTTGAAAATGGTTCCTTGAAAAATGGGAGTCTTGGTTTATTTTACCCAAGCACCCTGTGTTTCCAGATTTCATTCAATCTTGTAATAAAATTGCAATTTTATGCAAGGGGGAAATTGTAGTAGCATTAGGTAGATTTAAAAAAAAAATATTATTGTATTGTTTGGGGGAGAACTTTTATCATATTTATATCTGCTGAAAAGCAGCGCTGCTGTGTTTAGATTAATAGGGTACGTATGAGTGCCAGTGTCATTTAATAACAGATACATTAAATATTTCAGAAATGTTTGTAACATCACGCCTGTAAACACCGAAGGGTTAAGCAGTTTGGTTTTATTGGAGTATTACCTAATGCGTAAATTGAAGCTGTGTCAATTTCACGTTTGACCTTAAATACATTAAGTCGAAAAAGTAAGACTGTAAGACAAGTTCGACTAAAGCCAGTTTACACTAAACTATATAAAATCACGCTTGTCATCTCCGAAGGATTGGGCAGAGGTGGACCTTATACCCACATTTCGCCGGTTATGTTTAAGTCCCATTTAATAGGGGGCGCGCCTATTGCCATCAACCGGGCACAAAACCAAAGTTCTTGACTGCCACTGAGAAATTCCTGATGGAAAAATGAATCCAATTACAATTCGCCCGACCCGGGAATCGAGCCAAGGACTTAATGCTCAGCAGTCGCGCTTGTGACCAATACCAACGAGGCAGTGTGATACTTACCATAATTAAAAATCGAAACTGTTGATAGTTGTCCGTTAAAAATGACTCTAGCAACATCTTGTTTTAAGTACATACAGTCTACATACCATCGGTGATGACACATGCGCTGCGAAAACTCTCCTTACATCTATCGCATTAATAAAGACATTGTGAAATGAAGTTTCTGACCACTTCAACGATCCATCAGAGAGCCTTCCAACTGGGCACGCGTTGCCGTGGCCGACTTGGAAATCCCTAAACAGACTTCGAACCCAAGTCGGCCGGAGCAAAGACAATCACTACAGAATCAGATGGGGTTTCATGGACGGCTCATATCTCAAGTGCGTATACGGCACGCGGCGTGTCTCCCCACACACAATGGCCGACCTTTCATCTTGCACGTCATGTCATGTCATGATGATCTAATTACTGCATCATTGAGTGGAGTTTGCGTAGCTGAGTTTTGGTCTAAACACATTAGAACTTTTTGCCATCAATACGCTAAAAAAGAAGACTGTGAAATCATCGCCACCCATATGTGGTTTAAAAGTATAAACGACAGAATCTTGCATTAAATCCAAATTCTTCTCATAAAAAATTGGTCATAATCCGTCTTTATCACAGCATATATTTACAGCCATTTTATATACTTATTGCTTACCAAAATCTCAACACATAGCGACAGCCGTACGACCGTAGTTGACACCGCTTTATGAAATATTTCCTCGAGGATTTATGAGCATTGCACCTCTGGGGATGTGGGGGGTTAAAGGAAGTGGCGGGGTAGTGGGACATCATTTATTGTTTAAAGGATACATTCTGCAATTTAATTGCTTGGGTTAGATAACTATTAGCTTGTGCCACGGCTTTGCCCGCGTAGAGTTCGGTTTGTCCCACGGGATCGCTTCCTATCATTGAAAGAATTTTTGAAATCGGATCAGTAGTTCCGAAGATTACACTTTACATCCAAACTTTACCTTTTTATTATATTAGTGTAGATACAGTACAGTTTTGACATGGGGTAGCAAGTGCAATCTCTTACTTTAGCCTATCTATAGGGGTTTGTTCCGAAACTGGTAGTAATGTATCTAGGAAAATAAAACCATCTGTCTAGGACTACAAAGGGATGATTAAAAAAAAATATGGAGAAGATTTTCTGCATCAATTCGAAGGTCAGCCGGCCGGGTCTGAGTCATGTGAAAATTTTAAAAGTTGAAGATTTTATTCAATGTTTCATTCAGCCTCGTAAACTTTTCAAGCTAAAAAGGGGCAGCTAAAATAGCTAAGTAGGACATGAAATAAAACAAAGTGATAAGAAAAACGCTTAAAATTTATTTACTTACAAATTTAACAATTTATAAATCTATTTACATGTTATTTACACTATATTTCCACAAGAATTCCAAGCCTATTTTTACTGAACACAACAAACACATTCATCTGTATTAAAAAGACTAAAAACAAAATGGACAAAATTCATTTGTTTTTGTCGCAGGAAACAAAACGCTATCGGTCATTCTGACTTTGAAATCAACTCGATAAAATTGTGTTTCTATTTTCGAATTTATTTACGATGGGCGGTCATTTAGTTAAACGATTTTTGTTCCTTTTTCAAACAACTAGAGCATTGTTTTTATTTCTATTTTTTTTTTTACAAAATGTTTACCTTTTCTATCGTAAACTTCGTTCCACCTTTTGAATATTTTTTGTCTAATTGCACTCGTCTACTGCCTTGGTTATTTTTGTGTTAAACTCCATGATAGTCATGTATATTTTATTTGAAATGTCATAGAATTGTTAGGTAATTTTAATATAAATAATCAATACATAAAACCTACAATTTTTACAACGCATTTAGGACTTAATTATACTACCTATCGCTGCGGTCAAAAAAGCTTTTGAATTCTAACCTTAAAGCCAACTTAAAACGGGTGCAAAGATAAACCGAATTTAGAAGTTACTCATACAATGTAACAAAGAAATAGCCGCCAACGTTCTCATAATATTTTTTTGTTCCAAAGAATTCCTACATTTTCAGACAAAGTTTTTAATTTCCCTTCTAAAGTTGGAAGGAGTCACAATTTGTTAGGTGCTTCGTAGGATAACCGAAAAGATCGTTTGTTTGTGGAATACCTCTAGGTCTAGTCTACTTTTCACAAGGGACTGGAGTTTTTGATACTTACTGAGAAAGATTTTGGGCACTTTTTCAGTTGACAACGATGCAGATGAATTTTTTGTTACCGAGTGAGCTGGGGCCAAAACTGGTCGATTTAACAATAATAATTTTAACGTGATTCATATTATTATTATGATTCTGCTAAAGCGGTCATTTTAGACCCCTGTTCTCACCTTTTTGCTTTCTTTAATAGTTTACTAATAATTCTTTTAATATCGTGGGCAGTAATCCACCGCGCGGGCCTATTACGGGTTAGTAAATCTCACATATCTTCTTATTATGGATCTAGGACGTTTCGGTTTTCAAATTGTTACAAAAAAAAACGTGATTTCCAATAATCCAGTCTTTTGCAGAAAACCTAGGATTTTAGCAAAAAAACAATTTTTCCAATCATCCATAGATAGATACAAACCTCGTTGGAGCTCACTCGAGCGAGACCTGTCGAGGCTTTTCGAGTCTTTTAGACGAATTAGATACGAATGGGCTTATATATTTTTATAAGTAAGTATACGTAAGGTTTTATTGGAGCGATACCTCATGCGTAAATTGAAGCTCAGTGTCAATTTCACGTCTGACCTAAAATAAATGAAGTCGAAAAGTAAGACAAGTTAGACTAAAGCCCGTTTTTTCTAACATACATAACATCAAGTCTGTAATTCCCGGAGGGTAAGGCAGAGGTGTACTTTATAGTATACTATATAGCTGGCTGGCATTATTGTCTCAAAATACATGACGTAGGTATTGCAATCCAATCACATGTTGTGTCGCCCATAAACTCAAAAATAAACCAATGGTTTCTTTTGCAATGTACGTATCATGAAATGTAAATAAATTGCCTTTATACGATGTCTTTTTTTCGAAATGATTGCTACTTTCCCTACGGTTGTGAAATTATTATTCACTGCTGACCTACTTTACGTCAATCTCGTCTCGGAAACCACTCAAATCTTATATTAACTGCTAAGTCAAATTAAACACCCTGTATCGCTTTAGACAAACTTAATTACACACTATGTACAGTCATGAGCGCTTATATGTGTGCACTTCGCAAAACTCAAAACTGATTTTCTTCGTGAACTTTCAATTTCAACTTTGAGATAAAAGGTTTTAGGTCCGTATTACAGAACTTCACATAATACAGAAAAAATATTTAAAACTAGGTTCAAGCCATTTGATTGATCGACACTAATTTTAAGTAATGCACGAGTCTTGAGTGACGCGTAACGTTCTGTAATACGTGATAAAGTATTTCATATTAGTACGAATGAAAATATATCAAGTTCGTTAAAATAACAATTAAAAGATACAGTAGGAGAAAAACACTTTTTTAAGGTACGTTTTAATGTCGCAGCCAAGACTGTTAAAACTACTTTTGACTACAAAAATCAGTCAAAAGTATTTTTGACCTATTAGAAATATTCTAATAATTTATGATACAAATAAGTACATATAAAAGAAGAAAAGCATTAAAGGGCGTTAAAAATTCGTCCACATCGCTGTCAACAGGAATAATGACCAGAAGGTAAATTATGATTAAATTGACTATGAAATCTATTAGGTTGGTATGTTTCTTCATTTGTAAAAATTTTAAAATATATTTTTGTTGTGAACGAAAATTCCGAAAAACAGATTTTTATGTAGAAAACCTGTTTTCTGAAATCAGTCTAAAATTGCTTTTGACCGATTAACGGTTTTGATTGTAACATATATGTAGATATTGATGATCCTGACTGTACCAACCAAAAATAACAAAATACCCGCCTCCAACGGAATTATCCTTGATTAAAACGCATTCGCGAACCCAAAATCAAATTTAAAACTTAGACTCTCCTTCTCTGATTGGCTGATAATAATTTTACACGAAGACTTGCAGTCCTTTCGAAGAAAGTTTTACAATTGACAGCAGCAAGCCAACAACAACCTTAAGAAAATGAGGATAAAGCAAACTTTTATTTGACAGACTTGTCAGTGGCAGCAATCGAACATCAACCTTATGCTGACGATTTATAAAGACCATTTTGACAGCGATGCCCAATCAGAAGTAATCTAACAATGAAAGAACAGTACCCAATACCTCTAAGACAATGTACCCTTTTGAAGTCTTCTTATTCAATTAATTTGAATTTAAATTTCGAAGTTGTAGAATCGAATTGTAAGAAGGTTTGGCATTCCTTTAGCCCGATTAGCTGTTAAAGAATTTGTTGTAACGGTTTTTTGAATTATAAAGTTGTCTTTGAACAAATTGGGACGAGAAAAGTCTTGAGTAATTTGTCTCGATGAACGA
Organism: Standfussiana lucernea; assembly: GCA_964057025.1. Lineage (NCBI taxonomy): Eukaryota > Metazoa > Arthropoda > Insecta > Lepidoptera > Noctuidae > Standfussiana > Standfussiana lucernea. Next base: position 14,812,342 of record OZ059798.1, on the reverse strand, counting down.
AGATTGGTTGAGGGAATTATTTTGATTCTGAGTTGTCAAGTTTATTTGATATAACCTTGTAGAATTTTGTATTCTGTGAAATAACCTTGAATGTAGTGGTTAAAGACACGAGGCTAGGAAACGGCGTAGTTTTATTACTATAGATACTAGCTCATGCTGCGGGTTTGATCGAGTGATGGTTGAAAAATATTCCACGGGAACGTAATATCGAGATTTAAAATATCCTATCTCAAAATCCAGGTTATGTTCTATCCGCATGTCAAATTTTATCCAAATCTGTGTGTTAATCAATTTATCATACATTTTTTTTTGAAACGACTCAATTTTAACCAGCGCTTATGAATAAGCTATGATGGTCATTCTAAAGTCTGTCACCATTTATTTTCCAAACCTATTCCCTTAAGGGCGTATCGCCAGGGTATCCCGCGAAATTAAATTTTTCTTGAAACTATTTCATGAAAAACTAATTCAATGGGATTAAATGAACTTTGAAAGTTGTGTTAGCCATAATTTTTACGACCTCGAATCATATTTAAACCAACACACAACCTGATACTGACCTGGAAATTGCAAAGAACGAAAGAAAATTTGAATTTCGAGGGCTACTCTGGCGCTTCTACCTTAAGTAGGTATTCTTAATGCTGCTAACTTCCACATTTGTTTTACTTACTCTACGAGTAGGTAATATTTTATTTTTGCGCGCGCAAACTTTGAGAAACAAATTGCGGCAGATGTGTTCCGCACAAACATGCTAAGATTGCTTTACTTTATTTTTTGTTGCTTTTATATGCTGAGCAACACAATATTTATTTTATGTTTTTTTTTTCGCAATAGAAACACATTTTATTGGGATTATTTTTAACCGATTGTCTGACCTGTACATAAATATTAGCTACATGAAAATAAAGATAGACAATTATTCGTTTGAGTAAATACTGAAAAATTATATAATTGGTTTTTGAAATCCGATTTTAACAATTTTTTAATCAAATTCTCTGACAATTCAAAAAAATATACATAATAATTTCGTATTTCATTTAATTAGACAACTATTTCATATAAATTACACCAAAAATCATTAAACAACATATTGTCAAATTGTAATTAGTCATAACATTATTTAAAATAATTTATTTAACATTTATCTTAACATTTTATTATTCCAAAATTATCTACTTACAAGATTTTATTTACATTTATTTTTCACTTATTTGTTACTGATTCTTATAAAATATGATTTATTCGAATTGGTCTATTTATTTATTTGTCTAAATAGCTAATATTTAAACTACATTTAATTTACATTTGATTTCAACAAACATGTAGATAAGGTGTGTCTACACTTTCGACAGCCATTTTGAAAACATTTTTGGTATTTTGTTGCTCAAAGGGGAAACGGCGGGGTAGCCCGCGAATTTAAAATTTTAATTACAGTTTTTGCAATTTGCAGGTCAGTGTCAGGTTGAAATGGGATTAAATGAACTTAAGATGGTTATTAATGATGTTAATGATTTTTATTATAAAACAAGCTCGGTGAATGAAAACATCGTGAGGGAACCATAGTGCCTGGGAGATATTTCTCAACGGCATGTAAAGCCAAGTCAGAGGCCCATATGATAGGCCGTATAAATTGTTACGGTCGCAAATCATACTTTAACCTTTTGACCGCTTGGCTAAATATCAATTGCCGTGCCCCTAGCGCGCGGCTAAAAATCGATAAAATAAATAATACCTAAAATTAATCAGTATTTTCAATACTTAGAGCTACGAGACATAATTTTAAATAATTGTTGTAAATAATATCTCTATTTAATAATGATTTTAGTTGTACTACGCAGTTAATAGGACGAAAAAATGCATGTTCTCTGTCGTAGAAATACGACACTAGCGGTAGGGGCACGGAAATATGTATGTGTCGTTTAAATGCGACACTAGCCGCTGCGGTCAAAAGGTTAATCAACAAACAACCTGACACTGACCTGCATATTGCAAAAATATTTAAGAAATTTTAAATTTCGCGGGCTTACCCATTGAGTAATTTTGAAAGCGCTGTTTTTAATTATGCTTATCATACTTTAAAAATGTATTTCTAACCTTTTTACCGAGGCAAATCAAGTTTTTTTGCTTAAGTACCATGTTTTGCTTTTAGAATTTCAAAGTTCCATGAAGTGGCCACACCTTTTAAAAACAAAAACAATGTAAATATTGTTGAAAGTAATATTTTTTAAATATAATTAATTTTTGGAAGACTTGTGTTATGATAAGATTTTGAAAGTCAATAAATAATCCCTGATTAAATAAATAATAATCCATTTTAGTTTTAAATAAATCTATATTAAATTTAACAAAATTATATTCTCTAGAATTCATCAAATATAACAATTTAAAAGACGCGAATAATTAAAGTCTAAAATTTGAATGATTTCAATTCGATTTCAAACTACTTCGAAGAAATTACTTTCTTAAAATTAGGCTCTATCTAATAAATCTTAAGTGATGATTTTCAAACAATTCATCCAAATATTTGAACTTACAAAACTATACTGATCAAAATGTTATTGCATTGGATTTTATGTTGAAATACCACGAAAGAGAAAATTGCTTGCTGAAATAACCGTTCATTAAATCATACTTAGTTGTAAAAATAAATGTTTTGAATGCCCACAATTATTCATATGATAATATCTCAAATGGTTTTCGTTTCATAATTTTGGAAGCTCAATTTAATTTCTCAGTACTGTGTTATGTATGTACACATAATGGCAACCGTTTTATTTAAATATCCAAAATACTTGTTGGTCCAAATATAATTATTATGCTGTAAAAGAAATACGTATTTAATTATATTCCATGAAAAACCAACATGTATTTCTTATGTTTACTTCATTATATTATGTTTTTATAGAAAATATAACATATCATAACGCCTTGTAATTCCCGAAGGGTTAAGCAGTGGTCAACCTTATGGTACACTCACATTTGGCCAGTCATGTTAAAGTCCCATGTAATAGGGGGTGAGCCCATTTTTATCAACTAGACAAAAAATTAGGTAATTGGAAAAGTATTTCAAATCAAAACATTTCTTCGCATTATTAATTTAATGTGTTGTCTTTCGTAGTATTTCAACGATTAACAATTACAAAAATTTGCTTAAACTTCAAATTAATGGCAGTTTTACGGTTTATAAATATGTAGGTACAAATCCTCATGCTACACCCATTTTGGGGGCAGCAGAGGCAATAGTTACAATAAAATCTGTGTGCGTTTATTTTCGTCAGTATAGGTAACATTATAAAATCAATAATTAGGTATGTAACAACTTCCCTATGTAACACATTTTAAATATGATTACACTTTTCTGTTACATGCTGTATATGAAAACAATAATCCGCTTTAAAAAACGTAAAACGTCATCGCCGACATTATAGACCCGATTGACCACAGAGACTCATTTTAGGGGATCGCCTAATGTGTTACAAAGCTTTGTCTCATGTAAGGACTAACAAAAATAAGCTTCCTTTCACACATGGGCCATTTTAAGAACCCATGTTTTCCACAGATAAATAATATTTAATTCACAAAAAAAGTCCTATAGGTACTTATAAATATTTAAATAGTGCTGCATAGTTCTTTTGGCGACTGGCTTTAATTTTGAAAACAAAATAATTTCATAAATTTTTACTGAGAGCGGACTCCTTTCAATGTCATTAAAACGCCAAAAGAACAATGTTCCACTTTAATATCAGTTTCACGAAGCGAAAAAGAACAACCTTATTTATTACCCATTTAAAAAAGGTTTATAAAAGTTCTCACAAATGTTATCTATGAGGCTCGACGTCTGCTGTCACCACAAATGTCTTCCTTGGTCTTCTACAAGGTTCTTCTTCGTCTTCTAGCCCATAGAAACACACACTACGTTGAGGGTAAACCTTCGGCTTATAGTCTACTGAAGAACCCAAATTCCTCGGCAGTGTCTGAGACTTTTTATATTCTAAATCACTTTTCAAACAATAGTCATATATTAACTTAGGTCTTTCATCAAAGTACTTGCTGTAATATCCCTCACAATTGTCAAAAGACATGCTTTTTGAAAACGTGTCCAGGTGGCATGTGTGGGGGTGGTAGCAGCCCTCCGGCCTCATTCGTGGTTCCAGGGGGTACCATGAGTCGGGAGGTGTTGGGGCCCACGGTGCGGGCCCCAAAGGTCAGCCTCAGCGAATCGGTTTAGAGACTATGATGACGTCGGGTGCCGATCGGGTGGTCTCGGTGCTGATCGGGCGGCGGTCGGGGATTTTCTTTTCTGTAACAGAAATATGTTTTAAATGTCTTGTTGTTACTGGGTTTTTGTGTAAGGAATTTGTCAGCAGCAGTTCGGAGTTTGGAGGTTGGCGGTATGATACTATCGTGCCTCGAAAGGCATGTCAAGACGTTGGTACTATGCCTTTTCTCTCTCCTGTTGTCGAATTGCTTTCCTATCAGACTATGAGAGTGAGGGAAGAGACAGTCCACCTGTGTGCACACACTTGTGCAGTCATAATTTCCTCGATGGCTTCTCTCCACTGAGGTGGCCCACCATGACTGAAACACGGCCAGGCTCAATTTATTTTTAATATTTAAAAAAGGAATTGTAGTACAAACAGGAAATTTGAAAAGAACTAATTGGGTGTTCACAGGGTATTAAAACGAAAAGTTTTGGGGTGCTCGTTAATTAATAGAGAAAATTGATCATTACTTTTACAGGAAGGGCCTTTGTTTTTAGTCGTCTTCACAAAATAATTTTCATCTTGTTTTACTGTCCCCATTAAACAAACTTTACCAAGGCTGAAACTAGCCCTTAGTTTTCGTTCAGCAGATCTGCTTACAAACATGTAAGCTCTTGCGATTGACTGACTAAAATTCCTGACTACCTCGTCGGTCTAGTGTTGGCAAGTGCGACTGCTGAGCAAGAGGTGCTGGGTTCTATTCCCGGGTCGGGCAAAGTGTTAATGTGTTTTTCCATCAGGAATTTCTCGGTAGCAGCCACGGAGTCTGGATCTGTGCCCGGCTGACAGCAATAGGCTCGCCTCCTATTACATGGGACTTTAACGTGGCAAAATGTTGTACTATTAGGTACATAATTAAGAAATAAGGATTTATTTCAAATAAAACCTAAAACATTCCTAAATCTAGATTAAAATTAAGCAACCAATTAAATACCACGATAATCTAAGTCCCCTTTTAATAAAATAACTTAAGATTAACTTGGATAAACGATTTCTATTTATGTTGGCTCGATTCGAGGGTGCTTCAAAGGGACTCAGAATTTTGTTTAGGGCGGGCCTATTAAAACTTAAATCAGAATGTTATCAGGCCCCTTTTAAATTCGTTGAATAAATCATGGTTTGGTTATTACACGGATTTGAGGGTTATGTTATGAATGGTAGGTAGCTCTAGATAGTTTAGTCATGAAATTAAAGATGAGTTAATTTTGATTAGATCACCTACCGTATGAGAAAAAGGGTAGAAAGATTTTTATCCTCCTTTATAAACAGTATGGATCCTCCGATCAGTGTGGGAAAGAGATGGCGCTAGACATCCTGTTTAGCTCCGTCTCTTTCCTACATTGTAATAGAACTAACACATTCCTGCATTAAGAAGTCATGGTAAGGCCACAGACGGGTGTTACATCTGGTAGGCTACTTTCGGAGGGCTGTTTTTTATTATCTTAATCTTGCGGACAAGGAGTGTTTACATAATATAGATAGCTTATCAGAAAAATGCTATACGAAAGTTGTAGTCCAATGTTGTAGCAGTTGTTACAACGATGTTATTAGCAGGCGAAGCAGTGCGAGTTAGATTCGAACCTAGGCAGGCAGTAAGTGCTTAAATTATTTCATCACATTTCAAGACGGTGAAAATATTTATACTAATATTATAAAGAGGTAAAATTTGTTGGTCAGTTTGTATGTAGGGGTAATCTTCGGAACTACTCATCCGATTCTAAAATTTTTTTCACTGGTAGAAAGCTACGTTATTCGTGAGTTTTATAGACTGTAAGTTATATTTATATCGTGCTTATTAGCCGAGCTATCGCAATTTTGGCGAACCAAGTCGCGGGCGAAGTACTAGTGTGTTATATACCAATTGGGCCATCGTAGTGGATTTCAGTGAGAATGCAGGCCTCTGTCTTAGCATTGAGTACATTCTTCTTCTTTATCGTGTGGTTAGTGCCTAACCTGGTGTCAGAGTTTTTATGCTGCCCATGGGCCATTGAGTACATTAAAGTCTGATGAAGCATGCAAAAACAGCATTTCAGGAGAAGTTAGTAGGAAGGTTAGTCACAGCCAACATATTTGAATTAGGATACCTACTCATTCCTGTATAATCCAATCCACAGAAAACTTACGCGGTTTCGACTCCTGATGCTGAGGGATCTGCGCCAGGAGTTCAATGGTCATCTCAGAAGTGTTCATGGTAGCGGGGGGCGAAGGCCTAACAATCGTGGCGCCCGAGTAACCGAAGGTGGAGAACCCTCGGCTATTGCTGCCTGAACCTGCAGGACAAGTTTGAAGGTTTAGGAATATTTTATGAACCTTTTTGGACATGTCATTGTCCATCATCACCTGCCTAGCCGTTTCCCAACTATGTTGGGGTCGGCTTCCAGTCTAATCAGATGCAGCTGAATACCAGTATTTTACATGGAGCGACTGCCTATCTGACCTTCACGAACCAGTTACTGAGTTAGACCTTGGTAAGACTAGTTGTCAGACTTTCGGGCCACTGACTACCTGAAACGATTGTCAAAGATCTATAAATGACAGTCGGGACCAGCGGCTCAACGTGCTTTCTTATTGGACATGCCTTGATTATAGAACCTCGAAGAGGTGGAAAAGAATAGGTACCACGAGGCTGATACTTAAATGCAATTGAGTAGGTGCAATCTGGGCCATCAGTTACCTTCTCCATCCACTTTTACCACCTCGCTGACTTGCTAGTATTTATACAATCAAGTTTTTCTAACTGGACTGCCTCGTTGCAAGAGCGACTGCTGGGCATGAGGTACTGTGTTCGATTCCCAGGTCGCGCAAAGTGTTATTGGGTTTTTCCATTTCAGAGAAATTTCTCGGTAGCAGCCGTAAAGTCTGGATTTGTGCTCGATTGATGGCAATTGGCTCTTCCCCTACTACATGTGACTTAAAACATAACTGGCAAAATGTGGGTGTACTATTAGGTACACCTCTGCCTAAACCTTCGGGGATTACAGGCGTGATATTATTATATTATGTTCTTCATAATTTGGTTCACACATTATCTGCGAACATTAACGAGCTCGCGATTTCCGAGAAACCAAAGCCCAGTCTTATTTTTTTCTACTTAAGTAAAAGCCTAACTATTAATTTATTTTCAATTATCTACACACATAAAAATAAACAAATACTCCCAAAAAATTCAATATGGCGATTGGCGGGTAATACGCCGCCATCTTGTTTCACAAACGTCAGAGGAATACAGTACTGGGATTTATATTAAAAAAGTAATAGGAATTCTCGCTGTTTCTACGTCAATAAAGAACGGGTACAGTCCTTGCGAAGTTATCTTACCTCTACAGCATCAATGCAAAAGCAACCTTATTATAATTTAAAATAAAGATCACTGTAATTTTTACCGATTTATCAGTGACAGTTACGTAACAGCGACCTTATTACTATGAATTTAAAGGTCGCAATGATTTTGACAGTGATGAAATATCAGGCTGTACTTTAGAAGGTTTACGATTTAATTCAACTCATTTGCAACGTAATTAATTTGAAGTACTGTTAACACCAAAAGTAGGAGTCGATTGTTTTGAATTTTATTTTGGTTTTCTAGAAAGTATTTTATTTATAAACGAGGTAAACTATTTCATCATCTACTTGCCCTTGTCCTGTGTTACTTGGGTCGGCGCAACACGTTTTTTTCTTCCATACTTCCCTGTCAATTGTCGTGCTATTTTTACGGAAGTCAATGCTTTGCATTTATTCCGAGCATTTTTGATTTTATTTTGAGTGGCCTTATCGCCGATTATTTTTTACAGTAACAAATCTTTTCGTTCAAAATATCCTTTTGTAAATAGCCTTCATTACATAGAAAACATCAACATCTGCCTAGCCGTTACTCAACTATGTTAGAGTCGGCCGGCTTCCAGTCTAACCGAATGCAGCTAAATACCAGTATTTTACATAAAGCGACTGCCTATCTGACCTCCACAATACAGTTACTACTGGGTACTACGATACCCCTCGGTAAGACTGGTTGTCAAAATTTCAGGCCACTGACTACCTACCTGTAACGACTGTCAAAGATCTCCAAATACAGCCAGGACCAACAGCTTAACGTGCTTTCCGAGGCACGGAAAAAAACCCGGTATGTAATTAATGGTCACCCATCCAAGTTCCGACCTGAAGATCGACCCGAGCGGCTGTTATTATTTTAGCCACGAGCTCCTTCATTATATAGAAAACAATGGAATCACATAGATATCACGAAGACATGTGTTAACGTAAAAAATAAACTTCCTACTAAAACCCCTGAAAGTTTCTCCTATGCACTCAAAATCAAGTTGTAAATCGTAAGTCCAATAAATCCAAGTTACACAAAGTAAAGTAGCAATATTACAAGAAAAGAACCATCCTCCCCTTGGGGTACCATGTGTAGGGGTCCTATGCAAACACTTCCGTACTAACAGTTCCTCATCTACATAGTTTGATATTTGACTTGCAATCCGGTGTGTTTGGACATTGTTTGAATTATCTTATAAGTTTTTGTGTAATGGTCTGAGTTTTAGTACGAACAAAACATTAACTTGAATACTTTCGTTGATAAGTTCAAATAATTAATTTTTACTTGCACAAGTCATTATAGCTACATATAACGACGACTCGGGAGGCGAGTTGTGGGCACACGAACAAATTATTGTTTGACCCATATTCTGGTTGCTTAGCAGGTCTATCCACATATATCAGGGCCGTGCCCGGGATGTGACAGGACCGTGGCCTGAAGCTTAGCCAGCAGAGCCAGCATTTAAATTCCGTCGCCAGTGACGTGTGTGAACGAGTTCAAATGAAATGTATCCATCATTATGTTATTCAAGTTGAGTGTTTTTTTTAGCTAAATAACTTGGAAACAATGCCACATTTACCCCCGTATCTATAAACAAGTAAAAGTGTTTACTTGAGTAAATGTCATTTTAGATACGATTTAGTAATGTCATGCTCACTTAAATGTCTTGCTGATGGTGGCGCGTGTGTCGGGTCGTTTAGTTCCCTTCAAAATGGTTGAGTTGAATGATGGCTGATCCATGTGGTGCTGTCAGTAGGGACTGGCCATCTCGCAGCTGCCATGGATTATTGTATTTGAGTATTGAATTGTTAATTTTATCTTTTTACTCTGGACGCTCTTACTCGCACGTCTTTCTACCTCGTTCTCACACATAATGTATAATCTCGACATGAATGATATAATCAAGACTTTGTAACGGCATTTTGATTTGATTTTCTCCATGGAGTTTCTTGCCCATTCTTCTCCATAGGATCTACTCTTTCGAATGGGCAACTACAGTACTTTCACAAGTTACTATGCCCTGTGACTGGGACTGTAGCTTAGTTTTTTTTAGTGTTTTGACATTCAAAAGTGCCTGTAATTCTCTAATTAAAATAAATGCTTTGAGTTTGAGTTTAATTGGTTGAAGTTAGAACTGTAAAAAGTTACATTTCTTAGCTTTGCTTCTTTTTTTTACTTCTTTTAAATCCTTGTATATTGCATAAAAATTTTTGCTTAAGCTAAAGTAATTACTTTAACTAGACTATAGATACGGGTGTGAGACTTCGGCTTACTAAAATAATAACCAAAGAGACCATTCCGCGGTCCCGTATTGACACAATCAGCCAGATAGTCCCCAAAGGGCTAGGCAGAGGTATATGTATTTGTACACCCACATTTCACCAGTTAGGTTTAAGTCCCATGTAATAAGGGGCGAGCTTAGTGCCATCAACCAAGCACAAATCCAAACTCCGTACCTGCAACTGAGAAATTCCTGATGGAAAAACCCAATAACACTTTGCCCGACCTGGGCATCGAACCGAGGACCTCAAATCAGCAGATGCGCTTGCTGCCACTAGACCAACGACATAATTAAAAAATAGCTGCTCTTTTAAAACAAGTTCTACAACTTTCAATACTTCCTATACAGTAATCTTAGCGATAAACTTACAAAATAACCCGACTTCAAGTGAAGATCTTCAGTAATTGGCCTCTACTCGTAAAGTAAGCAGGCTTTGGACCTCGTAATAATTGTCACCCATGTTATCAACCAGAGCCGTACTGGCGCGTTATAGCTCGTTTAGGGAACCCTAAAATTAACATAGTTAACGCAATTACTGTAGTTATAGTATTCTAGATTTTAGTGGACATTTTAGATGGAGGGATTTTCGTTATGACTTAGTGGAAGATGACTTAACTTGCCAAGGTACAATTGGTGTCTTAACAGGGATATCTTACAACGATTTGTTTGGAAAGTAAGTAACAGTATTGGTAGTCCTAATAAATAGGTAACAAAAGAGGAATCAGACTTTAATACTGCCCAACTAAGCGCAAAAGCGGTGCCTCACTGAAAGCGAGTTTCGAGATAATTGAAGTTATGCAAAAATAGTTTTAAGGTAAAACTGAGGTGGGGAAATCTTTATTAAGGTTTTTTTTCATATGTTTTGAACCAGATAGCGCTAGTTAACACGTAGTCAGTAAATCATTCTGATCCATAGAAACTTTTCGTCGGTTAAAAAAAAAAACTTTTATCATATATTTTTTTTTTTTAATATAATAATTTATTTATTTATTAATGTTTTATGGTTATAATTTTAAATAAAATTATTTATAAATATTGTTTATTAATTTTATTATGTATATTTTTTTATTAATTTTTATAAATAATTTTAGCTGTTCAGTACATCTTCACGTGTAGGTATTGCAGTTTTGTAGGAAACTGGTTCATTAGATGCGCAGCAGTCTGAATTTGTGCCCGGTTCATGTATACGGGTGTACTATTAGGTACACCTCTGCCTACCCTTTCAGGGATAACAGGCGTGATATTACGTTATATCCTGAAAGAAACTCATTTAGTTTAAATACAAAAAAAAAACTTTCTTTAATTTTCGCTAACCAGGAAAAAGCTCTTTTCTTAAGAAATTCCTGGTTAAAACAAGCGATCCTTTGAAATTCTTCGGTATCTGTGGAATTTTAAATACCTACGGGAGAAAACCGTGATTGGGATTTTCCTCCGAGTTTCAATCACCGGGAAATAGGAAGGTAGGTGTGATCAGGAAATGTAGACCGGACGAGTTTTTTTATTGGCTTTTTGTATTTTCTGTCATTAACCGATCGGATATTGGAAAATTCTTCTTCTTACGATGTTATTTTCTTTGGCAACACTGCCTTGTCTGACTGCTTGAGAATCGAACCCAGAACGCTGAGTTTTACGAGGAGTTGTGATTGTTTTCTTGTAGACTAAGGAGGTAGTTTATTTAGTATTGTAGGCAGAAGTGTACCCATTAGTGCACTCACATTTGGGGGCGTTAATAGGGGGCGAGCCTATTGCCATCAACGGCGCTGCTGCTGAGAAATTCCTGAATGAGAAACCCAATAACACCTTGCCCGACCTGGGAATCGAACACCCTCATGCTGAGCAATATTGTAAAGTCGATTCTTTAAACCTAAAATTTGAGGTGGTAATTATGTTTTATTTCTGTTTGGCCTCCTTTGGACCTTATTCGGTCGGTGCATCCAATATTTATATCCGCATACTAAGAGAGTATTTTATCAATGAAACTGAACGCGATTAAGACAGCTAAATAAAACCACTTGCTTTGTAAATCTCATAACAATCATGACACTGTCTTTTCTTGAACTCGAATTAAATGTGCTAATCGCGTTCGCACCAAATCCAGCCTTATCGTGTACTTTACTAGCTGTGTTGCGAAAAATCTCAGAAAAACTAACATAGGTAGGTAAAAATATGGTTAAACCATTATAAAGTTTTCAAATTCTTAAAGGGAAATACTCGGTTTGTCTGTCTGTCCCTATGTATGCTTAGATGTTTAAAACTACGCAACGGGTTTTAATGAGGTTTCTTTTAATAGATAGAGTGATTCATGAGGAAGGCTTATATGTATAATACATGCATATTATAGTAGAGAAAATATTAGTATCTACATTGCACCCGTGCGAAGCCGGGGCGGGTCGTAGATTATAAAAACTGTTAGGCATAATTTTACTTACCATCTGAACTAGGCGGGGGATCAGTTTGGAACAGACTCTCCCTCGTCTGACACCCAGACTCCTTCGTATCCGGAGCTCCCACCGACACATCTCTTATCTCCCTCTTATGTTCTTTCTTCTCCTTCTCCCTTACATCTTCACTCTCCTTTCTTCTACTCTTCATTGATTCTTCTTTTTTACTCAAGTCGGTCTTCCTCGTTCTACCATTGCGTTCGATGTGGACATTTTCTTCTATTGGCATGCTATCTACTTCTCGACGCCATATTTCTTCGTCGATGTCTAAATGGGTTTCTTGGTAGTCCGATTCTATGCTTGATTGCTGGAAAAAATAGGGTTATTTAATACCTCTCGGTTCAATTAAACATGTACATAATGGGTGTTAATAGACCCTTGACGAAACTGAAAGGCACTTGTTTTTTTATAAAAGGTGTAGTTTTGCATCCTCGTCAAATTCAAGGAGGTTACTATGATAATGATTCTCGGCCTGAATCAATAATAAAATGGGTTGGTAATTTTATTAAAGAAACACACTCACACACTCATCACTCACTCACTTTTTTTTTTATTTCTTTTTTTTTTTCTTAATATCGGAAATCGGTAAGTGTACACCACCCGTATTAAAACGCGGCCCGTCTAATACGAGCCCTATAACCGTCGCTTTCACACACACAAACAAACGCCGACGTTTATTCTATAAATGGGTGATTCTCCTCTATTGAGAAGGGCTTCATTCTGAAATAGTGTCAAATTAAAACAATTAAAAAAGCAACGTTTATTATTATTGACCAGGTACCGTAATTTATATTGATTATTTACGTCTTCTATGACAACCTGCTGAATTTTGACGAGGATGCAGAACTACACCTTGTCTATGTGCTAGTTTGTACGGTTATAACTTTACTTTAAATACGTCCATGACCCATGTACTATTCAATGCATCCATCAGCACAATTTGTTTAGTGCGTTACATTGAGTTTTGCCGTAAAACGTGATTTTTCACCCCAATAAAAAAGTCGTTTCCCAGCAATAAATTTTTGCGTAGGGTTACTTAGTTTGATGTACAGAATGCTTGTTTGACGGCTTCGTGAAGGTTCCGTTTACACCTTGTATATTTTTTGAAGTGAGGGACAAATTGGAGCTAATGCCGTCATCCTGTTTTTTCTTGACATCGTCTGCCTTGCCTTTTCCGAGCTACGTTGGGATTGGCTTCCAGTCTAACCGGATGCAGCAGTCAGGGTTTTTATGCCGCCAATAGGCCTCTGACATGGCTTTACATGCTGTCGAGAAATATGTCTCATGCATGCGGGTTTCCTCACGATGTTTTCCTTCACCGAAGCAAGTGATAATTATACAACACGCACATAATTCCGACAAATCAGAGGTCTTCGGTTCGAATTCGAAACCTATGATTTGGCAGTCCAACTAAAAAAAAACACAAAAAAAAAACGTGAAAAAAAATAACTTTACTTTCGGAAGTCGGTGACTATTGTTTGTTTCATTGACTTTTTTGCCACCGACTTCCGAAAGTAAAGTTATTTTCCACGTTTTTTAGTGTTTTTTTGGAAGTAGGTAATTTTTTTTTCTAAAAAAGTTTTTATTTTACCCTTTTTAGTTATCGCAACACACACAAAGCCTTGTCAAGTATCGATTTCGCAATTTCTTTTACTTGGATAACGTATTTTTCCCAGATATTTTGAATTAAATACCAAACTGCTGAACCGATTTTAATAAAATTTCTATGGGACCAATCGGGAACGCTTTCAAACAAAAAAAAAAACCAAATCGGTCCAAACATCTTCGAGTAATCGGGGAACATACATAAAAATAAAAAAGGTTCCGACGAATTGAGAACCTACTCCTTTTTGAAGTCGGTTAACAAACACAATGTTAAGTCATTCGAGAGCCAAAAGTAATCTTTGGACTATTACATTAATCTCAACTTACCACACCCTAATATAAAACTGTAGATGAAAAGCAGACAAATGAAATAAAAATATCCAAGGGCATTAAGGTTTCAAGGAAAAATAAAAAAAAATTATAAGCTTGTCAAAGTATAGAATTTTAGGCTGATTAATGACCGTTTCATTTACTGATTAATTCTCCTTACGTACTTACATTTTCTTTACGATCTGCCTGTCTTGTTTGCGGGTCGAACATGGCCCGAGATAGATCAGGATAGAGAGGTTTGAAAGGGGAAAGGGAATGCCTTTGCCCAGCGGTGGGAGAATCAATAGGCTACCGAAAAAAAAAAAAAAAAAATTTGAAAAAAAATTTTTGGGCACCGGGGCTCCGCCGTCGACGCCATGAATTCAGTTACCAAAATAAAAAAAAAACGATGCCAGTTTAAATTAAAACAAAGCTAACAATTACTGATTATTAAGCTGCAACTTTCTACTCAAAATTATCCTTCGCTGTAGCTGCCAACCTACTATTTGCTACCGGCTTTAACTATTTAAGAATTATTTGTCGCCACGTTAAAAACATGCCTTTTGTTAAATCGCACATTACACTCCTGTCTTCTAAACTGTCTTACCTTATGTTTGGAAAAACTTCTCTGCTTTTTCACCATTTCGTTGTTGTGGTTCTCTCTTTCCAGGCTGGCTCGGGGTTCGCTGTCTCTCTGGAGCCTCTTCGGGTCCAAGGTCAGGCGACTCCCAACCAGGCTGTCCAGGCGATCTTCACAAGATTGTCTTATGTGTTCCTGGATAGAGGACAATCAAATGGTTATAAGATCAAATTAAAGTAGTTATCGACATTTAACATTTCTACATCACGCCAGTAATCCCCGAAGGGTTAAGCAGACGTGTACCTAATAATGCACCCACATTTCGCCAGTTATTTTTTTAGCCCCATGTAATGGGGGCGAGCCTTTTGCCATCAACCGGGCACAAATTCAGACTCTGTAGTTGCTACTGAGAAAATTTAATTAATTGAATTGAATTCCTGGTGGAAAACTCCAATAACAATTTGCCCGACCCGGGCATCGAACCCAATACCTCATGCTCAGCAGTCGTGCTTGCGATCACTAGACCATATTGAATGAATGGCTAACAGAACATAGTCAGACTATATCGATCACTACTGTGTCACAGGTCTTCTCTCTGGAGAATGAATCAGCTGTAATCCAACACCCGAGCCCAGAGCGGGTCGGTGGACGTCACGTGTCTTCAAGTTGAGTTTTAGGACATGCTGGTTTCTTCACGATCGATTTTATCTTCCCCCTTTCGAGTGAGGGGTCATCATTTAAGTGTTCTAGGGTTCAGCCTGGTGGATCACTTAGGAGTCCGGGACACGGGAATAAATAATACGCGTAGTGACACGCTTAAGTTTAATCGCAGACTGATCCGATCTATTTGGAACAACCTACCGTCATATATTTATTAATTATCAATTTACCCACATATATTACAATAATCATTTTCCTGCCGTTGTACCATTCTACTTGGGGTCGGCGGAACACGTTTTCACGTCACGGTATCAGATATATTTCTCTTTCAGATCATTCCTCACACAATCCATCCATCCTTTTTCCATCACTCTTTTAGTCAAATGCGTTTCATCGCTCCTCATTCATTACATGGCAAATGTCCATACCAAGAAGTGGTAGAGAAAATAAATGAAACAAACTAAAGTGCCTGCCTAAATTCGTACACACGACCTAAAACTTTTAAGCCGAAGCCATTACCGCTAGCATGTGTTCCTCAAGCAAATATTATGTTTGTTTGCACTCTCTGGCAGATTTCAATACAAAAAATCTTTTGCTGAACATGCTATTTCGAAGAAAAGTTTGACCTACCTTAATAATTTTATGATCCTGGTAAAGCTTCCGCACGCATTTGAAGATGAACACGAAGCTCATGCCGGAGAGGATCAGCGAGAAGATGATGAGAATCACCATGATGTGAGGCTGGTTTATCGTTGACTCTTGTTTTACCTTTAACAATAATAGGGGATCATTGAAGATCTCGTGGCTAGGTAAAAGCCCGTACGGCTCTATCGATCAAGGTTAAGCAACGCTGGTCGGTCCGTGGTTGGGTAACCAGAATTTTTGGGTAGAAATTCCGCCTACATGGTTTATCATGATATTCAAAAACTGGATGTGGGCTTGTGGAAATGGAGGTCAGATAGGTCTTCATTTTTAATCTGATTTAAAATTATGTTGAAGTGTTTAAGTTTTCAAATAATGAAATAAGAAGTAAAAGTGATAAACTTTGAATCGATCAAACTTTTTTTGCGAAGCCGGGGCGGGTCGCTAGTAATAAAATAAAATCACACTAATTGAGACTACAATTTGACGTACACAGGAACGTTTTATTGCCTATTATTTGTTGTTTGTAAAAACAAACAATAAGTACTTAATGTTTGTTTTTTTTTTAATAGGTGACGCGTGACGGTCCAAATTCGAAACTGGTATTAAGAGACATCGAGCTTGCTGTAGGATCTTCAACTTTCATCACTGAGTCTTAAGGTGCTTAAGTACGAGCCCGAATAAAATTTACTTACGTCACATTTGGTCTTGTCCTCATCAGCTTTTAACCGACAATGTGCATCGTCGTCGCATACCAGTGCCTCATCAATACAGGTGTTGTCTTCACAGTCGAACTCACCTTCTATACATTTTTCTGCAAACAAAAATAATGCAGATCTTACAAAATTAGTACGACTCAGTGCGCCCGATTTTCCATCGACTAAAATGTGTTTTTCTTCTACTGGTGGCCTATGTTTGGTGTGGGAAAGAGACAGAGCTATACAGGATGTCTAGCGCCATCTCTTTCTCACACTGGAATAGAACTAAAACATTAAGCATCCTGCATTAAGACGTCATGGCAGGACCTATATTTGCACGCGGTCACGTGACTGTTAGCGGGACTCGATATTTTTCGAAACTTTGAATGACTATAAAATCAAAACTACTAGGTATTTTTGACTACAATAAAAACTAGTGTATTTGTATACATACAGGCTTTACTGAGACAAAATTTCAAGCGATTTGGCATATCTAGTAACATTCTTCATTGCCTAGAAGAAATCGATTCATCATCTATCAGGGAACAGAGAAGCCGACAGTGAATTCCACAAGCGGTTCGCACATTAAATGTGGAAGCATAGCGCTTTGTTCGGGTTCGCGGAACTTCACTTAAATAACAGTGACCCTTCGCCGTATCTCTGTTCGTCCGATCACAGAATGGGGATGGGGCTTTGATTATTTCGCTTACCGTCTCCTTCTAGCGTCCTAAATGCGTTGAAGGTGGCGTTGAAGGTGGTCTGTTTACGAGCATCCTTGGCCACGTACATCCTCACGTACATCACATTGCCATTGCGCTCTTTTGTCATCACGGAATTGGCTACAGACCCGCAGTATTCCGCTAACCTGTTGAAGATATGTGACGATTTAAGATTTAACAACATAACATACGCCTGCAATCCACGAAGTGTTAGGCAGAGGTGTATCTAATAGTACACCCACATTTCGCCAGTTATGTTTAAGTCCCATGTAATAGGGGGCGAGCCTATTGCTATCAACCGGACTCAAATTCCGTGACTGCTACTGAGAAACTCCAATAACAATTTGTCTGATCCGAGGAATTGAACCAAGGACCTCATGGTCAGCAGTCGCGCTTGAGACAACTAGACAAACGAAGTAGTCGAGGGGAGTGATTTAAGATTTATTGTGATTTTTAATCATAGACAAAAATACCAGCAGCGCCATCTATGAAACAAGACGAGAACTTATGTTTATGTTTTTTCAAAATGACTTGTAAAATCATGTTTTTGAATTATTAAAGATAAAAAAGGAATACGTGAAAAAAACTAAAAATTCTGCGTGACGCTTTCAAAATTTCGCCGCTAATCACTGAAATCGAAATAGTCTGCAAAGCCTTTCTGTCACCTATTTTTTATAGGTTTTGGGATGTCAAAACACAACCAAAACTGTTATGCCCTTCGCTCATTACGATACTCGATAGATACGATACTTAAGTCGAACACCATGAATAAATGTTCGCGACTCATGGTTCGCACATTACGCTACTGAAAATAAAGTCATTTCATCATTTGCAGCACACACTTCTGATTAAAAAGACGTTTTTTTTTCCAATTTATTCCCAAGCCCTTTCAGTCGTATGTTTTCTCGTGTAATCAGGCAATTTAAAGTTATATAAACACGGATATTTTCAATTTCTTGCACAAATTTAAAATTTATTTCATGTTCCGCTGTCATTTTGACAAGAATCGAAGGAGACGCGACACGCGGGCGACTGCACGGCGGGTATCGCGAGACTAGTCGCGGACGCGTTGGATACTGGTAACGAAGTGTGCGATTCTCCATGTAAATATATGTGAGATACTCCGCGGCGACTAGTCTCCGAGACTCCCGTAGGATACTAGTCGTCTGCGTGTATCGTAATGGGAGAAGGGCCTTATACATACTTCATGTCCATCTCTTGGTGTTTTGTCTCAAATACTTGGATAATATTTTCGTTGCATTCATTTGGCTTCGATAGAGCATATGAGGTAAAATTGAGGTATATCTGGAACAAAATATAAATAAATAATAAATATAAATATCGCTAGACATTTCACACAGCGCCATCTAGTGCCACACTAACCAACGAGGCTTGTGTCGTGGACACCAGATAGTTGATATACTACATAGATACATTTTTGTTTGTAAATACATACTTATTATACATATTATAAACATCCATGACTCGGAAACAAATGTCCATGCTCATCACATAAACACTTGCTTCTACCGGGATTCGAACCCGGAACCCTATGAACGTAAGGCAGCCTCACTACCGCTGCGCCATTCGGGTCGTCGTATAATAATAAAAAATATAAAAGCTGCATCATTGGTTTTTTTTAATAATTACATCTATGTTTACAGGATGGTAGGGACCAACGCGAAAATGGTTACCACGTACTCAGTACGTGATAATAAACCCCCACATCGAAATTTTTATCAGTAATTTAAAAAAAAAATAGCTGTTCCATACATTTTGACCGTGTAGGTTTTTGCTGTTTTGTAGGAAACAGCTGATTTGTGTCCCTTCCACCTAGTATACAATATAGTCACGCTTATATTTCATAAAGCAGTAAGTGTGCAGAGGTGGTTGGAAGTTCTGTTTTAAGGGGAAAGCTCTAGGGTCGAAATTAAATTACTCTTCTTTTTTTTTGCAATTTGCAGGTCAGTGTCAGACTGTACGGCAAACAAAATTTAAAGATTATAACTCAATAAAACCGTATTATTGTATTATATTTCATTTTTTTATCAACATAATACAACTTGACACTGATCTACAACTGAATACAAAATTTGTTTGTTTAGTTAGCCTTATTTTATTTCTAAGTTTACTTTTTTTTAATCTTGTTTTATCGTCAAGTTACCATTTTGTTTTGTCCAGTGCGAGACTAATAAATACTTTTTCTTTCTTTCTTTCTTTATTTGAATTTCGCGGGCTATCCTGCCACTTCCACTTTGAGCAGTCATGTTCGATTCCCATGTAATAGGAATTGACCCTTTTGCCATTAGGGCATTTATTCGGAAAGCGGGTTGTTCCTAAGAAATTCCAAATCAGAAAAAACGAAATGACTTTTACCAACCTGGGAGTTGAACCCAAGATCCCTAGGTCAGAAACCGCAATTAAGACAGCTAGAGCATACTAAAGTCAACCACAAATATATAATCTCTGTAGAGCGTCGAACAGCTATATTTGAATGAGTGTTATAGACTATATTTGAAACATTTCCGAGGGATCATTTACAAACTTATCACGAGCGCAGCCGCGGGTAAAAAACTAGTAGGCCGATAATGGCAATGACAAAGAATTCCAAGCCTTACCTTCATATCGACAGGAACTATAATGGTCCACAAAACGTCCAACGCTTGTTTCGAGTTATCTCTGCACAAAGGGTCAATTTCCTTTGTATCTATGTAACCCCACTTTTTGCCCTCGAAGGTTTTGTAACATTCCTCTGGTATGTGATCTGTGTGGAAAAGGTTTGTTTTAATCCACTCATCATCGTCATCTGCCTAGCCTCTTCCCAACCATGTTGGGGTCGGCTTCCAGTCTAACCGGATGCAGCTGAATACCAGTATTTTACATGGAGCGACTGCCTATCTGACCTCCACAAGCCAGTTAGTACTGGGTTATACGATACCCCTTGGTAAGACTGGTTGTCAGACTTGCGGTCCACTGACTACTTGTAACGACTGTCAAAGATCTACAATTATTGACAGCTGATACCAACGGCTTAACGTGCTTTCCGAGGTACGGAGAAAAGCACTGTTATTATAAAACTAAAGAATATTATTAAAAGTTTCGTTAGTGGCCGTATAAAAATAAAAAGGCACCGATCTAGGTCATTGGCTTAAAGTGTTCCCCAACCTGGTTTGAAATGCATGATAAAAAGTGCTTTAAATATTATCTCAGACTCCTATGATAAACTTTAAAATAATAAGAACTATTCAAACACAAGTGTCATACTCACGGCTCTGCCCATGCTTAAACTCTACGTTTATCTTGAACCCCTCATACTCTATCGTGTCATCAGAATGGAACTTAAGCCAGACGTTAGGTCCTTTAGTCTTCAACGTTCTTGGGAACGCCTGGCCGCAAAACCTACCCAGCAGGTCGGCATATCCGAAGAAACCGTCGCGAATCTGGTGAAAAATATTCGTTAGAGAAAATCTATAGATGCTTGGAATTAACTGTCTACAATAGGCAGAATTTTTATCGGAATGTGCTTTACAGTTAATTAAATGTATAACATTACACCTATAATCCCCAAGGGGTTAGGCAGAGGTGTACCTAAAAGTTGAAACAGGATATTGCCATCAACCGGGCACAAATTCAAACTCCGTGGCTATTACTGAGAAATTCCTTGTGGAAAAACCCAATAACACTTTGCCCGACCCAGGACCTCAGAATCAGCAGTCAAGCTTGCGATCACTAGACGACAGAATTACTCATTTTCAATGTACACGTTTCATTAATTGTAGTTTTAGTTGGGCATGCACCATTTTTAATGTATGTATACCTCGACAACAAATTTTTGGTCGCATTCAGCTTATTCCAGACTGTTACATTCATATACATAATGTTTTATTTTCAAATATCTATTAAAGTTCTTTAATGTCTTCTTGAATCTAGAGCATAAACAACTGTTAGATGGTCCTATTATTTAATACTAGCGACCCGGCCCGGCTTCGCACGGGTGCAATGTAGATACTAATGTTTTCTCTACTATAAAATGCATGTATTATACATATAAACCTTCGTCTTGAATCACTCTAACTATTAAAAAAAACGCATCAAAATCCGTGGCGCAGTTTTAAAGATCTAAGCATACATAGGGTCAGACAGACAGACAGCGGGAAGCGACTTTGTTTTATACTATGTAGTGAAACATAATATTCCCTCCGTTGTGATATAGGACGACTTTCTGTTTGAAAGCAGTTTGTAATTCACCAGACAATGCCACTTTGATGTTTTCGGTCAAGGACATGAAGAATTCCTCACAATGATTTCCTTCTCCGTTTTAGAGCAGTCTGATAAATATCAAGTTATAGTTACTTACCTCTAGATAGTCGTAAGTGCAATCTGAATTGTATTCTATGTGGAACACGTCGACGAAGGTCAGTTCTATCACCTGGTCGCTTGATGTGGCTGAAAAAACATAAATTGTATTAAAAGAAGGTTCGAGTACTACTAAAAAAAAAAAGATATTTGACCCAGAAGTCTAGTAGTGGCGAGCTTGACTGCCGAGCGTGGGTTGTTGGGTTCAATTCCGGGCCAGGGAAAATGCGATGTTTTCGTATGCAGTCCTATGTTTGGATTTGTGCCTGTTTGCTGGCAATAGGCTAGCACCCTACCCTACCCTATACCTATTTGACTGGGGAAGTCATGAAAAAAAGGGTAAAAATAATAAAATAATGGATTTTGTGAAAGATATGAAAAGCTATAATAAAGTTACAGACAAAAGATTGTAAAGAATGCAAGAAAACATTTTGCGCCGACTCCTTGTAAAATATTATGAAGAGGAAAAACCAAAAAGACCATTTGCAAAATGTGGTTGGCTATTCGCCTATGTATATCTCTTTGGATAATAAAGGATTGATGTTAAGAAGCTTTGTTATTATATTATGTATGTGAGCCATAATAATTCCTTAGGCCATTATGTGAGTAATAAAAATAATGTAGGTAGATGTTATCGAAATAATATTATTGTGCAAACGCCAGCCAATAGTTTTGAGAAATGATAAATTGGTATTTATAAGAAGTGATCGTAGTTCTTTTTTTATGAAAAGAATTTTCTTTGATATTGTAACAATGGTTTTTTTCTTCAGATTGCTGTTTCAAGAGATCGATAGGCGACTGTTGAAGCCTTTGTTATTTTATTTTGAAGAATGGCCAACAATTTTTTTTTTCTACTGTCATAATGCCTTATTCATAGGTACGTGTTATAATTTCATACTTTATCCCTTAAATCTTCGCCGTTATTTGAAATAAACACTTACGTACCTACAAAATACCTTCCATTTTGACAGTACAACCACTGATGTTATGTTTTGTCAGTGTAAATTGTGTGAAACTACTATTATTTACCAACTTTTAAAAACAAATGAGTTCTCTTTCAAATCATGTGCAATCAATCACTTGAGAAAGGTTTTCCATTCAAGTTGAGTGGAATAATATACCACTACCATAAAAAAACACAAATACCCTTATTTCTAACGCAAGCTCATTTACGGTCACCCATTTAATCATCACAGTTCCACAGAAAATTTTGCATCGCATTCCATTCTCGTTGACAAAACAGGCCACCGTGGATCTATAGGGCTTAGAAAAGTCACGGCGGTGGGACTGCGGCCCGCAGCGAGTGACGGGTTAAGCCCCATGGAGACGGATACAGTTTGTATTATGTGTGTAGGGACATGCGTCGCTATGGGGTTAAGTTGATGGAGTTTTTGGGATGGGAAAAATGAGTGTTACAGTTGAAAAGATATACGTAATGGTGATTGTTTTAATTTTCGAAAGTGTTAAAAGTTGAAATACGGTTTTTGTTTTTTGTTTTATGGGCTAATTGCAACAACATCTGCCTAGCCTTTTCCCAACCATGTTGGGGTCGGCTGCCAGTCTAACTGGACTGCTGCAGTTGCAGCTGAATACCCTTATTTAAATGGAGTGACTGCCTATCTGACCTTCACAACCGGATACCCCTTGGTAAGATTGGTTGTCAGACTTCCAGGCCATCATCAGACTACCTGTAACGACTGTCAAAGATCTACAAATGACAGCCGGGACCAACGGCTTAACGTGCCTTCCGAGGCACGGAGGAAACTCGGTATGTAATGGGCCGTCACCCATACACGGGCCAACCTATTCAAGCGCAGCTTAACCTGAAGATCGACCTGAGCTGCTGCTCATTTCAATTTCAATAGCCCCTCTATCCTGAAAACTCTGTTGTGTTACTTTTATTGATGTTTCTTTATTTTCTTGGGTTACAGTATATCTCGGAGTTCAGTGTGCCACTTGGCAAATGCCTCCTCTAACGATTTCCGTTGCTTTCTGTCCTTTGCAACTCTTCTCCAGTTTGAAGCTGTGAGCTTAAGTTCGTCCTCCCATCTATTGCGGTGTCGACCTCCATTTCTTTTGCCGCTTCCAGGGTACCATTTTGTCAGGGCTTTGCTCCATTTGCCCTGGGGGCTCCGTAACATATGACCAGCCCATCTCCACTTCATTTGGTCTAACTTGGCGAGGATGTCCGCCACTCCCGTCCTAGCTCTTATAGATGTGTTTCTTTCTCGATCTAGTTTCTTTATATACAGCATGCTTCTCTCCATAGCTCTCTGACAGGGCTCTAGCATATTCCTGTGGTGTTTGAAGAGTGCCCAAGTCTCGCATCCATAAGTAAGGCAGGGGAGAATACAGATGGTTGAAGACTTTTCGTTTAATTTTGTTACTAAGATCTGTTTTTTTTTTCATAATCTCTTTCAGTGACTTGGTCCTCATTTACTACATACTATAAATCGTAGAAAAGGACATGATGTGATGAAGCAAACGAAGTATGTTAAGCTCGTAGCAATTGGCGTTCTGTATAGTTTCTGCCTACCCCCATGGGAAAAATGCGTGAGTTTATGTAGGTTTAACTGCCGTGTAAACACGTCGTTTTAGTCGCAACAATGTGCGATTTTATCTGATTGCAGACCGCTGCAATTATCGGAATTCCCCAGCGACCGTTTATTGGTCTGCAGGCTTGTATTAAGCTTGTACGCAATAATAGACTAGTTTTAGTACGTGGTGCTGATTATGTCCAGCGGCTGGTGGAACAATGATTTTCGTAGAACGGATTGTGGGTAAGGATCGTAGTAGATGACCTTCTGTAATAGCGACTTATCTCCACGGGAAAAGGCGTGTATCATCACGCCTGCAATCCCCGAAGGTTTAAGCAGAGGTGTAACAAATGGTACACCCACATTCCGCCAGTTATGTTTAAGTCCCATGTAATAGGGGGCGAGCCTACAGCCATAAACCAGGCACAAATCCAGATTCCGTGGCTGCTATTGAGAACTTCCTTATGGAAAAAAATAACACTTTGCCCGCTCCGGGAATTGAACCTAGGTCCGCAGCTCAACAGTGGCGATTGCGACCGTTAGACCAAAGAGGCAGTCAAATGGCGTGTGTTTATAAAACCATGTTTGTACATATTATTTCGACCTTGCAAATGGAGTGTGATTGAAAAGGTGTGTCCTGCAGTGGTGGTGGATTTTTCTCCTTTAACTCTTTGGTGATTACAGGCGTGATGTTATGCTATGTTATGTTATGTTATGTTATGTTATGTTATGTTATGTTATGTTATGTTATGTTATGTTATGTTATGTTATGTTATGTTATGTTATGTTATGTTATGTTATGTTATGTTATATTATGTTATGTTATGTTATGTTATGTTATGTTATGTTATGTTATGTTATGTTATGTTTGTCTCAATTAAACATAAACTAGACTTAGATTATTAAAATCGCAGTTGTTACTTTGAATGGCTAACTGATATTATAACATTCAATTACTTATTTGGATTTGACTGACAATATTTCAGCTAATTTCGAAACCTAATTCAGAAAATTCTTTTGTTCCTTAGCCTATATTGTCCCACTGCTGAGCAAAGGCCTCCTCGCCTTCCCAATACTCAATCTACATTCACACACATCACACACAATTTTCTCTTCGTGCGGTTTTCTCCGGCCAGCCTCTCACAAACGTCTCTAAGTCGTCAAGCCAGCGTTATCTAGGCCTGCCTCAGCAACGACGCCCACTTCGTCTGGCACCCACTGCTTGAGGACGCCGGCCCGTCGGTCCTAACGCATTCTATAAACTATTAATAAATAATAAACAAAACTTACCATTAATCTTGGTGACACAATCGGAATTATTATAATAATAATTATTTCCAGTATTCTTTGGATGTGGGTGTGTTATAATTTTCTCCTTAACATCGAACTTAAAAGATTCACATCTCGGATCTTTATCTTCTCTTTTCACTCTACTTTTAACTTCTAAACTATTAAGATCAAAATTCCTGATCATAGCATTTCTCATTTGTACAGTACTTATATGGTAGTCTAGATTCTTAATCTGTATATCATTCCTTATAGCGTTGTTCTCTGGTTTTACTTCATCTATATTTTCGTTGTAGTTAATATATTTCCTATTAATCTTACTGGTCCATTGACTCTCCATGTTCAAGTCATAGTGCGCTATACTCATTTTGCTTTTTAGTCTGCTGTCATGATCAGCTGCTAGTTCCGAAGTGAGGCCGATGGTTGAGCAAACTGGAACAAAAGATAAAACAAGTTTAGTAAATTAATGTCGTGTTGGTCCAATCGTTGAGGTCTCGCCTCTCATGCACGAGGTGGTGTTACGGACAAGGGGGTTACGTGACCTTAGGTGCTACGAGAGTAGAGTGGTATTATTTACTTTTATTTATTTTCATACACCTTTTATATCATCATCTGCCTAGCCTTTTCCCAACTAGGTTGGGGTCGGCTTCCAGTCTAACCGGATGCAGCTGAATACCAGTATTTTACATGGAGCGACTGCCTATCTGACCTCCATAACCCAGTTAGTACTGGGTAGTACGATACCCCTTAGTAAGACTGGTTATCAGACTTTCGGGCGAGTCCTAAGTGCTATTCTTGCTATACTGGCATAGCAAGAATAGCACTCCTCCTTAAGTTTTTCCACTAGAAAATCTTCAGGGCTAGCCTGTAAATCCTCACCATGCGAAGACAAGGCTGCCTCTGAGAATGTTTTCGTGTTTTTGTGTAGGACTGTGAACTCCTCTGTCTATTCCATTGGGGAATTCAGGCGTGCTGTTTCGATATGTGTACTGGATGAAGACCGACAGTAGACGATGCGATCATAGTAGACGAACTGATTATATGGGCAGGTGTAAATGTTATTATAGGGATTTGAGTAAAGGTTTTCACCCCCCCTTAGAAAAGGGAGGATCCTCCAAGTATGCTGGGAAACTGCTCGACAGTAATTGTCTCAAGTCGCGGATAATTTTAATACTACTTATTTTACTGTTTTTTTTTTGTCCCTGCGACTGATAAATATTTTTTCTCTCTTTTTTAATCGCGTGATTTTGAATTTTGATGTTATTTCTTCATTTGTTTCATTAATGGCGCTGTAGTAATTTTTAACCGACTTCAAAAACAGGTCCCATAGAAATTTCGTCAAAATCGGTTCAGTAGTAATGGTTTTTAAATCAAAATAGCTGGAAAAAAAATATGTCAAAGAAATTGCGTAAGTGATACTTGACAAGGATTTGTGTGTGATAGGATAACTGAAAAGGGTAAAATAACTAATAAATAAGGTTTTTTCAAAAAAATTACCGACTTCCAAAAAATAACACAAAAAAAAGTGAAAAATAACTTACTTTTTTCTGTGTTTTTTTGGAAGTCGGTTATTTTACTGATATTTTCACAAACAATATCTTACCCATCAATATTTTCACAACAAAAAAAAACATCGTCATAATCCGATATAAAATTAGAATAAATATTTCAACCCTTAATAATCCTATCGTATCATTGACGCACAAAAGGATGCTCATCCCCTTGAGATTATTCTAAGCTTTTTGAGCGTACACATAAGGGTTGGATCATTTCGTCCCTTGACGAATTTTATTATGATTCTAAAAATAAAATTAGCAAGGAAGACGTATTAGGATAATATTTCCGAGAAAATGTATTCTTATTTTTCTTTACAAAAAGATGCAATAATAACCTCAAATTAATAATAAATGATAAAACATTAATATGAGCATAGTAATTTAATATTTAAAGTAAAATAAGGAAACTACTGACAAAATAAACAAGGTATTAACAAAGGTATTTCCATTGTTTCTATTATCCTAGTTTAGTCACCCCCGGTAGATTAAACGTCTGACTCTTCGAAGCGTTCTATCTGGCAAGTATTTTTTAAATGTAGTGTGCGTCTCCACGGCGCCCGAGATTCTTTTATTGTTACACATACATCTTTTTATTTTTAATAGGAGAACACACACACACACACACATTTTTTTTTGCTCTTGTATGATTCCTTATAGTGGATCCTATACACACCCCCCGGTTACATTTGGCAAATAAATTTAGCATGGAAGACGTATTAGGATAATATTTCCGAGAAAATTTATTGATATCTCGAAGACTGCCTTGTCGGTCTTGCGGTCGCAAGCACGGCAGCTGAGCATGAGGTCCTGGGTTCGACTCCCAGGTCGAGCAAAGTGTTATTGGGTTTTTTCATCAGGCATTTCTCAGTAGTAGGTACGGAGTCTGGATTTGTGCCCGGTTGAGGGCAAAAGATTCGCCCCCTATGACATGGGACTTCAACATAACTGGCGTAATGTGGGTGTACTATTAGGTACACCTCTGCCTAAACCTTACGGTATACTTGCGTTATGTTATGTAATGTTGTTTGTTAGTTTGTACCTCTTTCGTCTTTCACATCTTGCAACAGAACCACAGATTGTGATATGTATGAAGTTACGTAAGTTATGTGTGAAGTTAGGTTTATGGGTCGCAGAGTGACGCAGGCTACTTTTCATCCGGAAAAAATGCATGTTTCCTGTGCAAATGGGTTAGAAAACGGGAGTGATGCCGCGGGATAAATGTAACCTGCCAGGGGTAACTAAACTAGGCTAATATGTAACCTTGTGTGCGAGTGTGTAGCCCTGCCGGCTACATCCAATGTAAGGAATCATACCAGAGCAAAAAAATATGTGTTCTCCTATTAAAAAAAAAAGATGTATGTGTAACAATAAAATAATTACGGGCGCCGTAGAGATGCACACTGCATTTAAAAAAATACTTGCCAGATAGAACGTTTCGAAGAGTCAGACCTTTAATCTGCCGGGGGTGACTAAACTAGGATAATAGAAACAATGGTTTAACGAGGTATTAACAACCTTTGTTAATACCTCGTTTATTTTGTCAGTAGCTTCCTTATTTTACTTTAAATATTAAATTACTATTTTCATATTAATGTTTTATTATTTAATATTAATTTGAGATTATTATTGCATCTTTTTGTAAAGAAAGTAAATTGAATTCGGGCCAGAAGTCTGGCATAAAAAAAAAATGTTTAATTAGCTTGGTAGGTATGGAGATAGTTTATTGACCGGAGAGTGACATCGGCATGGTACTTTTATCCCGGGAAAAATGCACGGTTTCTGAGGAAATGGGATATACATCGGGTGGAAAATATGTTTTTCCTACTCCTCCGACATTCTTTTCTGATTAAATTCGTTGCGGGATTCAAGACAATTAAATCGTTTCTCTGGGATTTTGTCGAGCTTCATTGTCTCGGCGCTTTTCTTGTAGTCGCCACCTTTGATTCTGGCTTTCAGGAGTTGCAGTGCTTTGGCAATAGTGTGGCGGGCTTGTCCCAAAAATAAAACATACGACGTGTGAAAGCTAGACGAATCCGCAAGTAAATGCTAGGCTGGCTAACTTCACGACATGCTTCTAGTCCAAGATAACTATAAAACATAAATTATTAACGTTAAACACATTATTTTGTTGGCCATAAGGTTCATATCCCGTTACACCGTAACCGTCCCGTTTCTGTTATACCGTAAAATTATTTTCAAGTCTTAACATAAAATGTAACCTTATCTTGTTTGGAAATGAAAATGAAAAATGCATTCTTTTCGCAAATCTTTTCATTAAGCCAACTCCGAGTCTAAATGAGGAGATATATTCAAAACTTTGTAAAATGCAAAAATAATACCTCGTATTTTATTATTTCAGCAATCATCCTACTGCAGAATTTGGAATTAACTTTTCTACGTCGCGTCGCGTCGTAAAGACTGGCAGACATTTTGGATTTAAAAATTTAAAAATTTCTGTATGAATTTTCACGAGCATGTGATATCTTTGTGAATCAGGTTTTGTGAGTATAATTTATGATGCTCAGAATCTATTAATATGCCATAGTATTTCTATTATACTAAAAGGTGTATATAGACCCTTATATAATGGATCACAAAGTTCCAACTTTTTCACAAATTTAAAAAAAAAAAACTAGTTTTTAAGATTACAACTTTACCTTAGATACTTCCATAGCCCGTTTCCTATTCAATGCATCCATCAGCACAATGTTTTTAATGCGTTAAATTGAGTATTACCGTAAAACGTGATTTTTCACCCCAAAGAAAAAATCGTTACCCAGCAATAATTTTGCGTAGGGGTTACTTAGTTTGATGAACAGAATGCTTGGTTGACGGCTTCGTGGAGGGTACGTTTACACTTTGTATATTAGTTTAAATGCGGAAGTAACTATGTCTGTCTGTTAACTTTTTGCGCCTTAGTGGCTAGGCTAAACGGTTTTGGATAGGTACACAGTACATGACTCTAGGTTAGGATATGGGACACCTTTTATATGTAGGAAGGAAGGAAGTTTCGGTGGGATAACTTTCCGCCTCCACATGGAGACGTGGTCGAAGCCATTTGGTATAATGATAGTTGCAACTTTTAGGAACAGGTCATCGTCATGATGGTTTTCATAATACGTTTCTCAATATCACACACACACGCACCGTTTCTCTCAGAAGCAACCACGGAGTCTGTATTTATGCCCTGTTGAGGGCAATAGATTCGCCCCCTATTACATGGGTCTTAAAAACATAATTGACGAAATGTGAGTGTACTATTAGGTACACCTCTGCCTAACCCTCTGGGGATTACAGGTATGATGTTATGTTATGTATGTTTCTCAATATTTTGCTTCTTTAAAAAGCCCAGTGTGTCGAACAGTTCTTGTCTGATTTTCGTATTGCGCTGTATAGAATAAAACCTCTTCTCGGACGGACAAGAACGAGCATTAATCACAACTAACGCTTAGTGGAAAATCCAAAACGTTTAGTTCAAACTCGCTTTGTCACTATATTTTCCTTCTAAACTAAAAAAACACAAAAAAACGTGGAAAATAACTTTACTTTCGGAAGTCGGTGACTTTTGTTTGTTTTATTGATTTTTTTGCCACCGACTTCCGGAAGTAAAGTTATTTTCTACGTTTTTTAGTGTTTTTTTTGGAAGTTGGTTATTTTTTTGCAAAAAGGTTTTTATTGGTTTATTCCGAACCTGACCCGAAATCCTAACTTTTTTTGTAAAAAAAAAAACATTTAAATGAAAAAAAGAGTGAACATTCCATTACTCGTAACAGAGATTTATTGATTTTGTATGTTGTTGGTCAAGTTAAGAAAAGAAAGATTACTGTAGGGCACGGCTTAGAAATGTTAAAGTGATTTTTATATATCGCAATTCGGGTTATGATGGGAACGATACATCGGGTCAGGGTAGGAAGAGGGTTACGTTCCTCTTAAATTAACGACTCCAAACTCTTTATTTACTACCAAAAATACAATTTGCACTGTGTAACTAAAATTAAATTAACATTAGTGTGACTCCTGTGTGTTTGCAAATTAGATGACAAATAACTTAAATTAGGGTTGCAAGAGGTTACTTTTAGTAGAATGCATGCTGGAGTCACCTGCCAAACGGTTTCTAAGCAAGTCTTATAATGTTGATCATATCTGATAATAATGACTCTCAGGCGATAGGTAGATTAAAATAATAGTTAAAATCGTCGCCGTGCCCAAAATATTGTGTCACGTGCTATCAATGGCACGCGTGACATTGGTTCGCCATCCCTGACATTTTTATTTATTTAAAACACATACCACTATCATCACAGGCTTACCTAATACAATAGTTTAGTTATAGTTATTAGCGTAATAAGATTAGACTTACAATTATATTATTTCTACAACCTAATTTTACAAAATGCGGCCCGTGTGAATTCACTCAGAGAACAATTGAAGCAGTCGATCTGTTGTGACACCATATTGAGTGCACGCAGCGCCCGCGACAGCGCCGCGTGCTGCAGCAGGTTGGTGCGAGCGGGCGGCACCCACCTCCGTCGACCCACGTACCCATCAGGTACACACAACCTAACCGTGCTTAGAACGCCTGGGTTGTGTATTTTACCACGCATAATCTTAAATAAGTAAGTGGCGAGTGCTACTTCTCTTCTTACTTCAAGTTTATAATAACCTACCATGCCCAGCACAAATAGAGTAATGCGTCTGTAGAAACTGGAGTTCCCGAAAAATGGATTAGCGTACGATTGAGGAGGTCTACAGGCAGATGATGATGATAAATGCGTCTGCCCGGGTTCGATCCCACAACCTACAAACTCGTAACTACCAAAGGGCCACCACAGCCCTAAATAAAGCCTTCGAACTGGTTTTGGTTTGGCTTTGGTCAAACTAAAATAAAGGGAAAAATATAGTCTGCGAAGATGTTTCAGACATATAATTCAGACTCGTAAAACTGGAGATCTTTCTAGGATTACTTTCGAGCTTTGATAATGGCCGCGGTAGCCATAAGGTTTTATTAGCTACCTTGTAGATAATATTATATGTACTATCGGGCTAGCAGTTAGGTAATTTTACTGGCTAAAGGTAATACGAGTTGGGTTTGGGAAACTAGCCTACCTTCGTAATTTTAACTACTACTTTCTCAACGGTAATACTTGTTTACTGGCACGTTTTTGTGCCAGCGGGGCTCTAGAGGTTAAAGAAAGAACTTTTTCGTTTTATACAAACTTTTACTTTAACTTTTTTATCATAGGTACCTATTATACAAGGTGTTGCTTTGCATCCTCGTCAAATTCAAGGAGGTAACTATGCTAATGATTCTCGACCCGAATCAATAATAAAATGGGTGGGTAATTTTTTTTTTCTTCTTAATATAAAAAAACGATAAGTGTACACCACCCGTATTAAAACGCGGCCCGTCTAATACTAGCCCTATAACCGCGCTTTTACACACAAACAAACGCAGACGTTTATTCGATAGACGGGTGATTGTCCTCTTTTGAAAAGGGCTTCATTCTGAAATAGTGTCAAATTAAAACAACTAAAAAAGCAGCGTTTATTATTATTGACCAGGTAAC
Source organism: Standfussiana lucernea (assembly GCA_964057025.1). Classification (NCBI taxonomy): domain Eukaryota; kingdom Metazoa; phylum Arthropoda; class Insecta; order Lepidoptera; family Noctuidae; genus Standfussiana; species Standfussiana lucernea. The sequence goes on along the minus strand of OZ059798.1, from coordinate 14,779,526 downwards.
GTAATTTATATTGATTATTTACGTCTTATATGACGACCTCCTGAATTTTGACGAGGTTGCAAAACTACACCTTGTTTTACTGATGGTTTAAGAATATAACTACGTACAACATATTATAAGCATACGGAACGCTCGCCATCTCTTACGATGTTTACATACTCCTTTCGCTTCGTCTACATTCATATATCTGGTGGGTTACCATGATCTTTTAGTGCAGGAATGTTTTAGTACTATTCCGAGAGTGGGTGAGAGATGGCGCTAGACAGCTGTCTAGCGCTGTCACTTTTCCCAATTATGATGGGGTCGACTTCCAGTCTAACCGGTTGCAGCTGAATGCTAGTATTTTACATGGAGCGACTGCCTTTTTGACCTCCACAACCCAGTTAGTACTGGGCAATACGGTACCCATTGGTAAGACTGGTTGTCAAACTTTCGGGCCACTGACTACCTGTAACGACTGTCAAAAATCTGCAATTGACAGCCGGGACCAATGGCTTAACGTGCTTTCCGAGGCACGGAGTAAACTCGGTATGTTACGACCTAGGCAAGCGCGGCTTTACCTTGAAGATCAACCTGTGTGTACTATTCCGAGAGTGGGTAAGAGATGGCGCTAGACAGCTGTCTAGCGCTGTCACTTTCCCACTCTCGGAATATTCCTAAAACATTCCTGCACTAACAGATCATAGTAACCCCCCTGGTCGAACGCACGCGGGTTGCGAGTACTACGCACCTGACATTTCTGAAGAACATCACCAATGGAGAAATCCAATAATACTGCCCGACCTTGAAATCGATCCTAGGATCTTATGCCCAGCAATCGCGCTTGTGTCCAGTAGACCAACGAGTTAGTTTCATAAATAATAATAATAATAATAATATCGCTGGACATTACACACAGCGCCATCTAGTGCCATACTAAGCAACGAGGCTTGTGTCGTGGACACTAGATAGTTGATATACTACATAGATACTTTTTGTTTGTAAATACATACTTATTATACATATAAACATCCATGACTCGGTAACAAATGTCTATGCTTATCACACAAACACTTGCTCCTACCGGGATTCGAACCCGGAACCCTATGAACGTAAGGCAGCCTCACTACCGCTGCGCCATTCGGGTCGTCAAATAAATGTAGATAAAAGCATTAATTGCAAGTAAAACATTTAACCCAAGAAGTTACAGTGCAGCTTAATTTCTTTACATAAAACGCATAACATTTAACATGAATACCACCCACCATGAATAAATTACAATAAAGTTCAACAACGATAACAACTTGAATAATACAGCGATGAAGTTAGTAGAAACGTCATTATTTCACTCGTAAAGTTTTGTAATTAAATGCGGAAACGTTTTGTATGGAACATCTCATTCTCTCAAATGGCGCGTGCCGTGGAAGTTTCCAGGCCATTTGTTATAAATTAACAAACCCCTTTTTACTTGTAAACATGGATTATTCATTAGATGATGAGACTGGAAACAGCTGAATACCAGTATTTTACATGGAGTGACTTCGTATCTGACCTAAACAACCTTCCTATCTCACAGCCGGGAACAACTGCTGAACGTGCTTTCAGAGGTACGGAGGAAACTCGGTATGTAATAGATGGTCATCCATCCACGGCCTAACGAACGTTAACACGGCTTAACCTAAAGATCTACGCGAGCGGCTGTTATCATTTTAGTCACGAGCTAAAAAGTAAGTTAAAAAAGGTTTTGTGTATTTTCCGATATCGTAGCGTACGAGTAGTCTAGATCTTGAAAGCGCTGAAGCCATTTGGAAACATTTAGGCATATAAGTAGGACCTATATTGCCTGCCATATTCTTCAAATGGATTTTGAATGACTCATGAATTTTGGTACAAAGGTTTTTTTTTCGTAAAATAACACCCGTATGATCTATAGACAAGTCAAAGTGTTTAAGACCACTCAAAGTTATGATTTTTATTATGTAGGTACTTAATTGCTTGAAGTTAAAACTGTCAAAAGTTTGAATTCTTAGCTCTGCTTTCTTTGACGGTTCATTACTTCGTAATTCTTGTCTATTGCATAAAAAGATTGCACAAATAATTACTTAAACTCAAGTTATTTATTACTTTAACTTGACTATTGATACGGGTATGAGTGTACTGAGGAACAATTTTGATTGTAATAATAACAAATAATAAATACTTTCTTGTGAGAAGAATGGTTTCTAGTGAGAATAAGGCCCCACCTGTGACTGTAATTCCTTTAACGTCTTTAACACTAAAAGTCACTTTATTCTAAAGAGACACGCCTTTTATTGCAAATACTTAGATATTATTGATCTTAAGGGGTATCGTATTACCCAGTACTAACTGGGTTGTGGACGTCAGATAGGCAGTCGCTCCATGTAAATTCTGCTGCTCAGCTGTATCCGCTTAGACTGAAGCCGACTCCAACATAGTTGGAAAAACTCTAAGTAGATGATGAACAAACAGCCAGTAAGAAATCGAGACTAGCAATAACATTACAATGTTTCGGAAGTGATAGTATGTTTGTTACTCTAATACGCAAAAACGGCTGAACGGATTTGGAAAAAATCGACACAAAGAGAAACCTTGAGGTGTCCAGCCGTCTTGGATTAAAACAGAATATTTTTATAAATGTAATGTATGTATTTTTACGTGTGTATTTGTGCACTCTTACCTAAATTAATAAGTCTAGGTTTATCTTTATTTTTAAGTGAGTTTTCTAGATTGGGAGTACAGCCGCGGGTAACAGGTAGGCTAGTGTTCAAATTGTAATTAGTATTTAAATACCAAACTAAAATTTCCCAGACTCCAATTAAATACCTCCAGCTCACAATAACGACGGAATTCTACGAATAATCACTTAAACAAACGTTCAATTCCAAGACAAAAATCTCAGCTAAATTCTGTCTACAATTCACAAATTTCGCTAGGAGCTCCCTAAGATACTGTGTAACAAATTTTTCAGCGCGGAGCAGTGACAGTTACTTCAAAATGAGCAATGAATAAATTAGCGTTGACCTCAGGGCGGCCCCGCGGGATATGTTTCAGTGGCGCTAGGGAGGAGACATGACGGGATTAAAGCGCGGTAATTATGAGATCTTGTTCTTTTTTTTAATTTCTTTTTTTTTGTGTTTTGTTTTTTTTTCTCGGGAGGCACTTTAGTTTGTTTCGGTTTTTTTTTTTATTAAACCGGCAATGGAAGCAAAAAATCGAGAAAACGATATTGGCTGATTTATTATGCCATGGCAATCTGTTGTTGGAGACGTAGGCAGAGTTTGTATTTTACAGTCCGAGCTCCACATTACAACATAAAACAGCGATTTTGTTAATAAAATTTCTAAGATTACTTTTCTACTCATCTACATCATTCTGTTGCTCTTCTCCCAATTTATTTGGGGTCGGCTTTCTAGCCATGACATCTTTCAAACAGTATTTTCTCCTCGAGCGAATAATAATTATTATCTGCAAAGTTCTTCGCGGTCTTATTATTAATTACCAACTACACTAAGACGGTCTGTATCGTAGTAGGTATTTATTTATTAAAAGCATACACCAGCGTTTTGTCTATTCAACAGATATAGGAACATTATCTTGTACACCACCAGTAGTCATGTAGCTGTCAGTAATATCAACTGTCAGTCACCACAAATGTCGGGAAATGCACGAGAGGAAAGGGAGTCCTTGTCACACTGGTTACATTCCCTCACTCATCACTTAAGTTAATTCGACAGTATCGTTGATTCGTCACTTTCGCTGATTGGACACTTGTGTGTTCGACAGTTGCTTCAACTCGACACTTTCCCTAATTCGCCACTTTCGCCGATTCGACACTTTTCTTCGATTCGTCACTCGAAATACAGTCGGTACAAAATAATATACGGACAATATGTATAGGAATGCAATAGAAAAAATGATCTTTTAAATTAGATGAACGAATCAAAAACATTGACTTATTAACATTAATAGAAAGATGATAAAAAGAGTGAACTAAATCAAAATCCATCTTTTAAAATTCATCCATTATTCATTATAATTTTCTATTAGTTTTTTTTTTTTGAAAAATGTGTTCTTCTGTAAGCGACCGCCAAAAACCGCAGAAGCGACAACGCAGCCGTCCAATCTCATTAACTTTAATTCCTCTAACTCTTATTGACTCATTTAAGATGAAATTAAATTAAATTAAATGTTTTTTTATTTGCTAGAATTGATGCAAAGCTACGCTTCATTAACCATCTTTAAAAAGGCGATGGCGATGTATTCAGCGCTTATTTGTTTGGATACAAATTATTATTACTTTTACGTGAATAAAATTGACAACAGAATAAGCATAGTTTAATTAAAGCTGTCTCTTTTTAAATAGATGATGATTAAAAAAAAACACTTTTAAAAATAAAGATGTAAAATTAATTTTACTGTAATTTACCGCTACCTATTCCCATCACTAGCTCGTACGACATCAAACGTCTCGCCGCTTTTCACAGAGCACATCACTACACGAGCGTTCCGTACTTTCCGCTTAAATGATTACTTACAATGTGGATCATATATATACGGCAAATATCCTACGTTAAAGATGATAAACAAACGGCATATAAATTGATTTATACATGGTGGCCAAATTGGAGGAATACATTGAACAAGTTTTTTGTCATCATTCTGATGACGTGCCGCAGTTATTTGATATTTTGTATTCAGTTAAGATGCGGTAAATTCGTTAAGATCTATTAACAATGTATTTTTTTTTTAAATTAGCCTATTCTGTCCCACTGCTGGGCAAAGGCCTCCCCCATTCCTTTCCAACTCTCCCGGTGTATTGCCTTCTCTGGCCAATCAGACAGGAACGAGTCCAAATCGTCACGCCAGCGTTTCTTGAGCCTGCCTCGGTGACGACGACCGTCTTCAGGCACCCACTGTGTGACTATTCTGGCCCATCTGTCCTGACCTAACCTGGAAAATTCACGGCATTTTCTTTCACTGACATCACCGAAGTCGAAGTAGAACCTCGGACATCCGAGGGAATCTCAGGAAGTACTTCATCACCATCATCATCATCTGCCTAGCCTTTTCCCAGCTATGTTGGGGTCGGCTTCCAGTCTAACCGGATGCAACTGAATACCAGTATTTTACGTGGAGCGACTGCCTATCTGAACTCCAGAACCCAGTTAGCACTAGGTAATACGATTATTATTATTTTTTCAGACACCTACCACTGTTTGTGTGCGCAAAGACATGCAAATATTTACGAGCGATAGACGGTACAAAACGAAGAAAATCGTAATCCAATACTTGTTACTACTCAGTAACAAATCGTTCTGTCTAGTGTCAGACGGGCGCTTGTCAAAATCAAAAATGTTCGGGATCAAAATTTTTGCATGAAAATATTTCCAATGTCCGCTCTATAAATCTTTTAAAGCTCTTTATCTCTGCATCACCCAAAGGTTGAATGGTAGAAAATGTCTATGGCATTAAGTCTGCCTCTGTTATTTGTGGTTGAATTGTTAAATAAATAGTAAAAACCCCTTGGTAAGACTGGTTGTTAGACTTTCGGGCCACTGACTACCTGTAACGACTGTCAAAGATCTACAAACGACAGCCGGAACCAACGGCTTAAGTACTTATGAATTGAATAAGACACATTGTTACTTGCCCGGATTTGAACACACAGCTTCGTACAAGGGATGTGAGGTCTTAACCACTGAACCACCACACATAAGTACCTAATTCCAATATTCTTATATCAAACGTGTATCATTTGACTGTACACAGTACAGTCACGTACATTTAATTGCCTTTTGGGTAATCTCAACCAGTACTAACCATAAACTAACATATGATAATTAAGTATGTGCGTTTATTGGCACGTATCCCCGAAATTGCTGGGGAGATTCAGATGCGATATCAATAGGATTAATTAATTAAGAAATCAGAGGTTGTTGCGTAGATTTTGTGATGTGGTTTGGTTTGGTGTTTAGAAGTATTAGTATAACTTGGTAATTTAGAATCTTATTAAGTTTTTATTAAAGGGACAAAATTATTACATTATTGTTTCATCGATAAAACAACAATTTGAATTTCTGTACCTAAATATACGTACCTTAACAGCAAATGGCTAATATGCTATTAGAATATTGACCAACACTAACTTAAGATTTTCATGATTGAAAGGCGAATAACAAAAGGTATTTACAAGGCAGATGTGAGTGGCAACGCCGGGAGGGGACGCTCTAGCAAGACATACACTGACCTTATAGGTGAGGTTCTTCAGAACGGTCAGGTGCGTAGTGCTCGCAACCAGCGCGCGTGTATGATCAGGGGGTCTACTCTCTAGGTCTTTCAACGAAGATACGGGCCCGTCCGAAAGTTGATCGAAACTTCGAAATTAACCCCTACTCCCTATTATTTTCGGATTCATGCATTTTGAAAATATATTAAAAAAACATATAATATAAAATATAATATATATATACTTATATATATAATAAAAAGTATATTATGTTAAAATTATTTAGTTTTTAGCTTAAGTTACCACTTACATATGTTTGTAAATGTTGGTTCACCTGTTATTGGCAACTGTATAAGCCTATTACTCATTACCACTTTATTTTTTAATTTATATACAGAAGCTGTTGGTGTACCTTTTTATTAATAAATAGTAAATAATATTCACATAAGCCAACCCCTCAACGGCGCGAACATCGCACCAAAAAAAAATTACTTAACTCCTTTCCTGACATCGTCAGTTTCTTAGAAGGCCGTAACAATGCCTCAGAGCTGTAACCTTTATTTTAATCGGTCGTCCCATAAATGCTTATGGCTGCGGTTCACTACATATTTTGTGGCGTTTAAGGGTTATTGCCCATTACTTACGGGCTGAAGAAAGTGCCGGGTTTCGGGGGAAATCGTACATATCACCTTTCGATTTTTGGTTGTGGAAGTCTTTGATCATTGAATATTTTTGGATGATATTCTTTCTCGTTTATTTTTTTTGGCTTTGATTACAGAATACGCAACTTCTGAGGTCTTAGACATGTGGCAATTGCTTTCAAACCATTTCTTATTTCTACAATGACTTTGAACAGGATTAGATTAGATCTTTGATGGTCGTTTCAGGTAGTCAGTGGCCCGAAAGTCTGACAACCAGTCTTACGAAGGGGTATCGTATTATCTAGTACTAACTGGGTTGTGAAGGTCAGATAGGCAGCCACTCCATGTCAGCTGTATCTGGTTAGACTGGAAGCCGACACCAAAATAGTTTGGAAAAGGCTAAGCAGATTATGATGATGACTTTGAACAGGAGTGAAGGTAGCTTTAGTCAGTCCCTTGTTGACTTTACCATCATCGTAATCACTGACAAAAAGCAACTTCATTTAGGACCTCTAAACCACTTCAAGGTATCGTAAAATGCGACTGAACAACTTTGAACTTAATACTTCCAGAAAATGGGCAGTTCAAGTCTACTGATAACAAATGATTGCTTCGTTTGTCTAAAGTTAACCTTCATGACTGCTGTGAATTCGGTCCTGATTGTTTGAAATTGCTTATAGCGTTGGATAAAGGATCTAAAGACCCTTAAAGAAGCCGAAAGGCAATTATTCTCCCCGTTTTTGTGATAATTTTTTAGTTGTGGACCATGCCTCGGAACCTTTTAATTACGGAGATATTGGAGGTTGGTTGGAGGTTCCAACTTTTTCACCAGTTTTTTTGTTTTTAATACGAGTTTTTAAGGTTATAACTTTATTCTAAATACCTCCATGGCCAGTTTACTATTACTTAATTGAGTTTTATTGAAAAAATTGTCGTTTCCCTGCAATAAATTTCGTAGGTTTTGTAAAGTTACTTAGTTTGATGTACAGAATGCTTGGTTGGCGGCTTCGTGAAGGGTCCGTTTACATCTTGTATCCACGAAACGACTTACGACGTTACGTTAGGTACTCATGTGAAGTAAGACAAGTGAAGCACGCGTGTGTCGCTTGGTGCAAGTATGTCGCCTAAGGTCCCTAACGGGGCGTAAATGTTCTTAACGGTACATCGACTCAATAAAGAAAGATGACACAAAACTAAGCTTCCCAAATGACAGTAGTTCCCTATTCCCCCATTACAAAGTAGCCACATCCTACGATAATTGAACCGTTAAACTATCGGAAATATCCTCTTTTACTGTCAATATTCTCTTCCGAATCTGCGAAAATGAAACTATTAAAGTTCCGATTCTATCGGAGAATTTCTTGCATATACAGCAAAAATTGAAAGGCATGCCAACGTCACCGCTCAGGCGTTGCAGCATCGACGTTTTCACCGGCGACGCCAGCGTGGCTTCGCTCTAAGGTAATAGTTGGTGAGACTGAATTGAAAATGAAAAATGAAGTATTTGTTCGAGACTAGCTCTTGCCAGTGTTTTTACCCGCGGTCGGAAATTGACCCATGGGAAGATACTATCGGGATAAAAGCCTATATGGATAAATAGTACCTAAAAAAATAAAATGTAAAATGCGAAGTGCGGCTGGCCTGGTATAGGATTATACCAGGCCAGGCGCACTTCGCATTTTAGGTATGAAGCTTTAAGTACGTGGTGGGGTCGAACGTGCACCACAGAATACATTGGCCGCACGTTAGTTCGATACTCACTCACGCCCCGCGTCTCGGATTTTGCGGAGTTAATCTTCTATACTTGTATCATTATGTATTCTGTGCCTATAACCCCAGGTCAAATATAACATCACATGTACTTATAGAATACCATATTAAAGCGAACATATTTGCTTTTAATCACATAAAAGGAAATAATGTTCGTTTTTGTCTACATAAAAAACGGAATACCAATAACTCGTATTTTCTGCGTTCATAAATTCCTTGATAAAAAAACTCCAACTGTACATATCGACTGTTTTTTTTGTCCAAACAAAAGATTTTTTATAGTAAAACCAGAGGATACCCGGCGTGTGCCACTACGTTATAGTGCCTAATGAATTGTTTCAGTAGTCTCAAAACCAGTTTTGCTAATGAAACCGGTTTTGGTACATCGGTTGGATGGTTTCAAAATCTATTACGGATATAGGTAGATTTTTTTTTCGTGTTTCATGTATATACATATGTAGATTTGCCCTACCACGTCATAAACGATCACGTTTACCTATGTTTCGCTGGCAAAGTTTGAATAGTATTGTCTAGCTCACTAACTTTCACAGTGGAAACACTTTGAACACTCTAAATATTTAAATCGTTGTTCCCAACCGAATATAATAGCATTGTCTAACTTTTGTTTGTGGTCCACAGGTAACAGTTTGATATAGTAAATACACTGAATTCATAAACGTCGCTATTTCAGCCTGGCTTTAGACTCACTCTGTATTTCATACAAAATGTCATACAAAATTCATTATCACCATCAGTCTCCTGCCCTTATCTCAATTTATTTGGGGTCGGCGCAGCATGTCTTCTTCTTCCATACTTCTCTAATACTCGTCACCTAAGCAGTCACCTCCTTTGTGCCATGTCACACAAAGATTTTGCGTTCTAATTTCGGAAAAACTAGATCCAGGATTGTATGTCCCAAAAAATATGAGCAAACAGAAGGAAAGTAAAACGTTTATTGGCACACGCCACAAGTGCACAATACAAAATAAAAAAAGCTAATAAAATATAAAATTTAAAACTGAGCAAGAAATATTTTGTGACTCGCGGCTGCGCCAAATAGGCCCAGTTCAGCAAAATGCCGGGCAACTAGTGCCCGACGCTGAAGGTGCGATATTAATTTCTTTCCTGGATATATTTTAACAATTTAAAACAAATGTTTTCTTCATAAAATTTACCATCATGAATTTCCGCAAACTAACGCCTGATTCCATGACACCTAATGGTTTAAAACCTTTGCTACAAATTGAATATAACAGTACAGTCAAACTCCTGTGTTTGGTCCACAGGTAGGTAACAGTTCGAAATAGTTCACTGCAGTCGCAAACGTAGCTATTTCAGGCTGGCTTTACACTCGCTCTGTTTCCTCGCTCCGTTTGTCTGTACGAGAATTTTGGACATAGGCCGGGGACTGTATTAAGTGCACTCGAAATAATTGAATTATTGAGGCTGTGCCTTCGGAAAGTTGGCAACATTGCTGTTTTGTTTGCTTCATCAATCAATATTACAACATCATCATCTGCCTAGCCCTTTCCCAAACTATGTTGGGGTCGGCTTCCAGTCTAACCGGATGCAGCTGAATACCAGTATTTTACATGGAGCGACTGCCTATCTGACCTCCACAACCCAGTTAGTACTCGATAATACGATACCTCTTGGTAAGACTGGTTATCAGACTCGCGGGCCACTGACTACCTGTAACGACTGTCAAAAATCTACAAATGACAGCCGGGACCAACGGCTTAACGTGCTTTCCGAAGCACGGAGGAAACTCGGTAAGTAATGGGTGGTCACCCATCCACGGACCAATCCAGGCAAGCGCTGCTTAACCTGACGTTCGACCTGAGCGGCTGTTATTATTTAGCCACGAGCTCATCAATAATGTAATGTATGTGTTTCATGTTGTAATCAATATTACGAAATATCGCTCGCAGTTGCACTAAAAATTGATAATGAACCGAACTGGCGAGATCTATTGTAAGTGATCGAAATTTAAATTCATCATCATCGTCTATCTTGGTATGGACATGTGATGAGGAGGGAAGAAACACATGTGACAAGAGTGATGAATAAAAATGTTGATGGATGGAGAGGGAGTGGAAGATCAAAGAAAAAATGAATGGATTGTGTGGGGAATGATATGAAGAAAAACGAATTGGTGTTCACATTAGTTCCGTGATTTTTCGGGACCGAGCGCATCAGCGAATTCGTCACAAAAAAATCACGATCCGTGTTTTTTGACGTACCTGATTTTTAAAAGACGTTAAGTACGTGATATAAGACGTAATTTTTTCACGATTCGTGATGCGTGAGAACACGGGCATTTAAAAAGCATTGCCGCCGAAAAACGACGATACGTCAAAAAAAACGAAGTGTCGTCGTGCGAACGGGTTGTAAGCAGACCAAAGATCCAAAATTTTGTCAATCTCGAAACTACATATTTAAAACACACATTCCATTCATTCAATACTCTTAAAAATAAGGCTAAGTCCAGACAAATATCCTCCAAAATAGGGGACCATTTCCTAAGGACCAAAGAAAAGGGTCTCCAAGTATAATAAAGAATAGTTACAAATGGACTTCTCAGGGGTTCCGTAGTTATGTCAACTGAATAGTTTCTCCTAAGGGTCAGCTTTTGACAAGCGTTCCGACCCATTACGGAACTTAAGTAGGGTTTAAATGTTTGTGGAATGAATAATAAGTTTACATTTCATTAAGTTGGGTGAAGTTTTGTTTATATTATTTTCGACGATATCCACTATAACACACATACATTCAGTCACGCCTTTACCTCATGGGGGTAGGCAGAAATTAACAGAACACCACCTACTACGATCCTTACAGAACCTTTGCTTTGGCGTCGTCAACGTTTATATACAAGATGGCCCAAAAAGCGATAACTTTACTTTCGGAAGTCGGTGACTATTGTTTGTTTATTGACTTTTTTGCCACCGACTTCCGAAAGTAAAGTTATTTTCCACGTTTTTTTTTTTTTTTTGGAAGTCGGTTATTTTTTTACAAAAAAGTTTTTATTTTACCCTTTTTAGTTATCGTAACACACACAAATCCTTGTCAATTATTAATTTCGCAATTTTTATTTACTTGGATGACATATTTTTTCCAGCTATTTTGATTTATAAACCGGGATTTTGATGAAATTTCTATAGGACCAATTGAAGAATTTTTCAAATCGGTTCATAAATGACCAAGATATGAGGTAACAAACACAAAAAAACAACCGAATTGAGCACCTCCTCCTTTTTTTAAGTCGGTTAAAAAATCGATTCTTCATGCCCATGGTATTTGAAAATAACCCATGTATGTATGTTCCACGGTTCTTGTTTTCTTGGGTGCTTCTTAGTATATTATTATGGCCCGTATTTTCATAGTGACAAAGAAAGTAATCGTATCACTGCAATCTGACACTGAAATTGGACTGCAATGCTACTGCTGTTTGCAGTTACTGCTGCCTTCGGAAAAACACTTTTAACCTTAGACCTTAACTTTAGGCCTATCCTAACAGTAGGACTTGACAGTTAACGAAAAGAAAGGACTAGATATTCGGTCTCAGAATACTTTAAAGAAATAACCAGTTCATCTCACTTTTTAACAGACTTCAAAAAAAGGAGGAGGTTCTCTCAATTCGGTTGTATGTTTTTTTTTTTTGTGTTTTTTACCTCATATCTTCGTCATTTATGAACCGATTTGAAAAATTCTTCTTTTATCTGAATGGATTTACTTTCCGATTGGTCCCATAGAAATTTCATCGAAATCGGTTCAGCAGTTTGGTTTTGAAATCAAAATAGCTGGAAAAAATATGTCATCCAAGTAAAAGAAATTGCGAAATTGATACTTGACAAGGATTTGTGTGTGATGCGATAATTAAAAAGGGTAAAATAAAAACTTTTTTAAAATAACTTTACTTTCGGAAGTCGGTGACTATTATTTGTTTCATTGACTTTTATGCGACTTGACTTTTATGCGACTTCCGAAAGTAAAGTTATTTTCCACGTTTTTAGTGTTTTTTTGAAAGTCGGTTTTATTTTTGCAAAAAAGTTTTTATTTAATACTAGCTGATGCCCACGGGGCACGGCTTCGCCCGCATGGCGTTCGGTAATTGTCCCACAGGACCGTATTACCGGGATAAAAGCTATGTGTTTATCCAGGTTATAAACTAACTTCTGTGCCAAATATCACACAAATCCGTTTAGTACTTTTTGCGTGAATGAGTAATAAACATCCATGTACTTACAAAACCAAAGAAACGATGGATGGACTGTGTGAAGGATGATTTGGCTAGAAAGGAGGTGACTGCTGGGATGACGAGTAATAGAGAAGTATGGAAGAAGAAGACATGCTGCGCCGACCCCAAATAAATTGGGATAAGGGCAGGAGAATGAAGACATACATATATACTTACATTCATCCTCACAAACTTTTGCATTTTAATCATTGTAAAATTGTACCTATAGTATGCTATTTTTGAAAAGGCAATATGACAGTTGTTTTGTACAGCGTTAAATCAATCAACGAAATGTGAGTGTGTTGCGGATGCGATACCCGCATGAAACCAATATTTGAATGGAAAGTGTCGAACAATGGACAGGGTAAACAAACACCTATGTATGTATTATTTGTATGCGAGGTACGGAGTTATTTCTAAACATATCGCGCCGTATGACTTTTTAATTTGCTAGATGGATTAATGATTTGACACCAACATTTAAAGAATTAATTCAGAAAGATTGTACTGTAAAATAACAGACATTTAATTTATGAAAAAAGTACTTAAAAAATCTTCATTCATTCATTCACTGTTCACAATGCATAGTCTAAAGAGCTTGGTCTTGAAGTATGCAATTTTCTGACATCTTTGGCAATTGTATGTTCGACCGTCAATTGTTTGTTTATGACGTCACTACCCCAGCTGTTACCATGTAAGTTTCCTCATTCCAGTACATTTTATTTAATTTTTATCTGGTTATTTTTTTTTACATCATCAAATCAAATCTCAATACCTAATAATACCCTCACGTATCGAACAGGGTTTTTTTTACATATTGTATATGATACTTTGAATTGTATGGAACATTTTTTCTGATGTAAAATACCATCAATCACCGGCTTGCCTCTATTAAAATTGCACTTCTGCGAAGCCAGGGTGGCTTTGAGTAAAAAGAAATCATTCAAACAATCAAAATGCATTCACCTGACAAAGATTAACTGTTGTTACTTCAAACAATTCAATTACAAGCGCCACTAGAGCTGCGCCATGTCGCCTCTCTAAAAATAGAGCTACTATTACACGCATGTCCGCATACCCATTGCATACCTTTCGTTCAGTAATGTGTGGCCGTCATGCGTGTGAAATCATTCACTCATGATATTATTCGTTCATGGGTTCATTCACTCCTTTATCTATGGATTTTGTCGTACAATGGTTATGAAAGATGCAATGGAATATTTTGTGGACCGAATGGAATATCGCGTATTCTTGGATTTGAATTGTATTTACTTAAGTAGGTGCATTTACTCCAAAAGGCTGGCATTTTATGGATTGGTACAAAGGGGATAACGACTTTAGGTTATATTAAACATCCAACATTATCATCGTCTTCCTACCTTTGTCCCATTCTTCTTGGAGTCGGCGCAACACGTTTTCTTCTAACATTCCCCCATGTCAGACGTCACGGCATCATTTACTCCTTTCTCTTTCATATCATTCCTCACACAACCCATCCATCTTTTCTTTGGCCTTCCTCTCCCTCTCCATCCATTGTCAACCATTGCAAAACTCTAAGATTCAGTCAAGAGAATTCATCTCATTGAATGCGTAAGTGACTCAGCTTGTCTGTACCTTTTTCACGTCACGAACACTGAACCGATCGATAACGTTCGACAAACAGGTATCCTGGGACCTTAAAAACGTTTTTGCAAACAAAATAACCGACTTCCAAAAAAAACACTAAAAAAAGTGGAAAATAACTTTACTTTCGGAAGTCGGTGACTATGGTTTGTTTCATTGAATTTTTTGGCACCGACTTCCGAACGTAAGTTATTTTTAACTTTTTTTAGTGTTTTTTTTTATCGCTGTTATCGCATCACACACAAATCCTTGTCAAGTATCAATTTCGCAATTTCTTTTATTTTTTACTTGGATGACATATTTTTTACAGCTATTTTGATTTAAAAACCAAACTGCTGAACCGATTTTGATGAAATTTCTATGGGACCAATCGGAAAGCAGATCCATTCAGATAAAAGAAAAAATTTTCAAATTGGTTCATAAATGACGAAGATATGAGGTAACAAACACAAAAAAAAACATACAACCGAATTGAGAACCTTCTCCTTTTTTTTTAAGTCGGTTAAAAAAGACATAGGATACTATTCACTAAGGATGGGTACTTATTAATTTGTTTGAAAAGTATGTAGTATTTTATATATCGTCAAACAGCTAATTTTTTTAACATATATACATAATATAACGCCTGTAATCCCCGAAGGGTGCGGCAGAGGTGTACCTAAATGTACACCCACATTTCGCCAGTAATGTTTGGGTCCCGTGTAATAGGGAGCGAGCCTACTGCCATCAACCGGGCACAAACTCAGACTCCGTGGCTGCTACTGAGAAATTCTTGATGGAAAAACCCAATAACAATTTGCCCGACCCGGGAATCGATCCCAGACCCTCATTATCAGCAGTCGCGCTTGCGACCACTCGACCATTGAGGTAGTTTATTTTTTTTAATATGCATGTATTTGTCACGTGCGAGGATTTTTGGCTTCCTAATGTTATTGATGTTTATTTATAATGTGCACCTGTACTTACTGTGCAGAATAAACAGTTTTTCTTGATTTCTATTCAGGTGGTGGTGGTGGGTGGAAGGGAAACCGACGCTCAAACGGTTACCGCGTATTTGATATAAATATTATTCTGAACACTCCCACATAGAAATTTCTCGTCAGTTACAAAAAAAAAAACAGCTGTTTCGGACAAAACTACACGGTCAAAATGTATGGAACAGCTGATTTTTTCTTAAATTACCGATGAAACATTTCTATGGTTCAGAATAATGTACTGTAGGTAACCATTTTAGCGTCGTTGTCTTCCAGTTTCTATCAATCAACTCAGGTTCACTGTATAAACATCCCGCTGAACTTAAATCAAGAAAAACCTTACCTTTGATCTTCAAAATGCATCACTGATTCACTCTTTCAGTCACCAGAGCATACAATCTGCTGCCTGTGCTTTGAATCATTTGTTCATTCAAGCGTCCAACCATTCACATATCGTCCATTCATTCACTCGTTCTTTCATGCATACTAAGATACTCGTACGTATCCGATGATGCATCATAGAACATTTATTATGGCAGATTTTGCTTCTAGAAATTTTTTCTATTATTCTCGAGACGGTTGCGTGTAAAAAGATACGGAATATTGTGCTGTCTGAGATCACCAGTCTTCTGCCCTTATTCAAATTTATTTTTTTGTGGCGTAGCATGTCAAGACGACATGCTACGTCTTAGTCAATTTCTAAAGGTGGCATGATATTCACCACATCCTGATTCACTATTCGATATACGAATATCTTTTTCACAACTGATTGATTATTCTCTCAAGTGTCCTCGAAACGGCAGAAGAAGTTTAAAAAGTTAATTAAATATCCATCAATTCAAGGAGTTTAATTATAAAGAGTCCCGTACGGTTTATCGAATTACCGTTGAACGATGTAATTGTCTGCAGAAAGCATGGTTCACCGTTGAACGGTAATACAAAAATACTATTAATCGATATCATTATTTAGCGACTTATAATTTCTTTTTATGTTTTGGATCGGCCGGCGTAAGGAAAGGTGCTTTCGGCAAAAATATCTATCGGTTAAAGATTAATTATTTAGTTCTAGCGTGTTACCGCAAACCATGACATCGGCAAATCTTGGTATCGGCCAACCATTCATCTCTTTGAAACGTTGTTCGGCGAAACGTGCTGTCGCTAAATATCGACATCGACTAATAGTTTTTTCGTATTACCGTTCAACGGTGAACCATGCTTTCTGTAGACAATCGTATCGTTCAAGAGTAATTCTATAAATTTACACGGGACTCTTATATTTAACTTTAAGCATCGTCAGTGGACAAAAGTCACCATAAATAATCCCGAATAGTTAGCTCTTTTGGCATCAAATGTAAACGTATGTTTTCCCTCTCATGAAACGTTACACCGTTGTTATCATATTACTCTGTAAGCAATATGACTTGTATACCCAGGAAAGCCAATAAAATGCGTGCCTGTAGCATTCCAATGGGGCTATTGTGTTCTGGACTTGCGTATCGGGTATAGTATTTGTAAACCACAAGCGCTCGTTTTGAGATCCATGTTTTGCCAAAAAGTTTAATTATTTTTGCAATGATTGACCAAGGCACGTGAAAACACACGTGACACAAAAAAACTAAAAACAAGTTGTTTGACAAAGTTCTCGCAAGTCAGCTTTTTAAACGCATCAGGAATCGTGAAAAATTACGGACACGTCTTAAATCACGTATCGTCTTTTAAAAATCAAGTACGTCAAAAAACATGTATCGTGAGTTTCTTGTGACGGATACGCTGATGCGCGCTCCTAAAAAATCACGAAACTAATGTGAACATCAATTCGTTTTTTTTGCCGGATCGTGATTAAACACGATTGCGTATGCAATGTGAACGTCCATCCGTCATGGCGTATCGTGTTTTATGACGGATCGTCAATGACGGAAGCCATGTGAATGAGCCCTTAGTCGGGTCGGGCAATTGGCTACTAGACTCTCCAAAGAACTACAAGGAACATTATCCCTTTAATGTGTACAAACTTCTTAGTATAAAACAAACTGTCACTTCCCCTAAAAGAAAGCTTGCCTGCTGTTTTTATAAAACCACAGACCAAAACTCGGCGAGATGCTATTTGAAGACTTCTTGCAAAGTTTAACCCTATTTCATACAAAATGCACAAGAAACTGTGAAACAAAAATCCTTTAGGAACTCGCGGCAAAGATGTCACAAGATATCATTTATCTTTGCAAAGATACGGTCAGGCTCTTTCTTATATATCTTTTTAACTGGATAATGGCTTGGAGAACATTAGTTATCGAGATTTCTGTGGCTTAAGAAGGGGAATGTGGTTAATTTATTTGTTTCAGTTTTGGAATGACATAACATGACATTACGCCTGTAATTCCCAGAGGTTTAGGCAGAGGTGTACCTACTATTAAACCCACATTTCGCCAGTTATGTTTAAGTCCCATGTAATAGGAGGCGAGCCTATTGCCATGAACCGGGAACAAATCCAGATTCCGTGGCTGCTACTATGAAATTCCTGATGGAAAAACCCAATGACACTTTGCCCGACCTGGGAATCGAAACCATTACCTCATGCTCAGAAGTCTCACTTGTGAGCAGACTAACGAGGTAGTCTTGAACGAGGAATGAGTAAATAGAAAACGTGTTAGACTTAATTAAAGGTTTACGTATGGTTCGAAAATGAGAACGGAAAAGATCTTCAATACCTATCTTTCAATCAAATAATTAATTCAGGAAATAAATTCTATATTGTGTCGAGAATTGTACCTTGATGTCTCAGTATGATTGCTATTATTACAGAACAGTGCAAGGCGCCGAATTATTGTAAACTAGCGACCCGCCCCGGGTTCGCACGGGTGCAATGTAGATACCAATGTTTTCTCTACTATAATATGCATGTATTATACATTAAACCTTCCTCTTGAAACACTCTATCTATTAAAAAAAACCGCATCAAAATCCGTTGCGGAGTTTTAGAGATCTAAGCATACATAGGGACAGACAGTCAGCGGGAAGCGACTTTGTTTTATGATATGTAGTGATTATGGAAGATTTACGTAGGGCAGGAGAATGATGATGAACAATTTTTTATAATAATCATATCACAACAAATCAGAGCGACTGCCTATCTGACCTCCACAGCCCAGTTAGTACTGGCTAATACGAAACCCCTTGATAAGACTGGTTCTCAGACTTTCGGGCCACTGACTACATGTAACGACTGTCAAAGATCTACAATTGACAGCCGGGACCAACGGCTCAAAGTGCTTTCCGAGGCACGAAGGCAACTCGGTATGTAATTGGTGGTCACCCATCCACGGGCCAGCCTAGACAAGTGCGGCTTCACCTTAAGATCGACCCAAGCGGCTGTTATCATTTTGCCACGAGCTCCTCTCATCAGGATATCAAGTAAAAAAGATATAATCCAGAGCTATGCTACCACCTTCCACCTTCCAATGTCTCTGTCGATAAGCACAATTGCATTGTTCTGGTTTAAAATGAACGAAGGCGATGAAATACAGGCGTATTATTGACACTTTACAATTCAGTAGCAGGCACAATGCAATGAAATATTGATACTCGTATTCAAACGAACATGCAACGTAAGTTCGAACAAAACGTGTCGAATGTACAAAAACTATTTTTAACCTACTTCAAAAAAAGGAGGAGGTTCTCAATTTGGTTGTTTTTTGTGTTTGTTACCTCATATATTCGTCTTTTAAGAACCGATTTGATAAATTATTTTATCTGAAGGGTTTTATACTTCCCGATTGGTCCCATAGAAAAATCATCAAAATCGGTTCAGTAGTTTGGTTTTTAAATCAAAATAGCTAGAATATGTCATCCAAGTAAAAGAATACGATAACATACTTAACAAGGATATGTGTGTGATACGATATCTAAAAAGGCTAAAATAAACAACTTTAAAAAATAACCGACTTCAAAAAAAAAAACACAAAGGAAGTGGAAGATAACTTTACTTTCGGAAGTCGGTGACTATTGTTTGTTTCATTGACTTTTTTGCCACCGGCTTCCGAAAGTAAAGTTATTTTCCACATTTTTGAGTTTTTTTTTTGGAAGTCGATTATTTTTTTGCAAAAAAGTTTTCCCAAGCATTTTTTTTGATTTGTGTAAGTACTGATTACTTACGGTTAAGTTTCACCCACAAATATGAATGCATATGATACTTTATACATACGGTACTTATTAAAAAAAAACCTGTTTTTCTCCGAATCTGTAATCTCCGTAACGGCTGGATTGACTTTGACGGGACTTGCAGTAATGAATAAGAAAGAAGAAACATACCTGATGTTATAAGGAGTAACTTACGCTACTTTTATTTAATAAAAAGGGCAACAGCAAACCCAGCTCAGAACCCTCAAACTACCAAGAAATTCTTGAAGTTTTCCTCAACCAATCTACATAAAATACCGCCACATTTCACAAATTGCAGTGAAGGACATCTCCAAGGTTACGCCAATTCTTTTGGTACGTTCAACTCGACGAAATTCTGTGAGAGACACGCAGCTGTTACATCTGAATTATAACTTGGTACATGTATTATGTATACCTATGTATATATGTATGTGTGGGAAGGTGGTCGGTGGAGGGTTTTGTTGAGATCAGCATTTTCGGGGAAATAGAAAATGAATTGTGGATCCTGTGCATTGCAGGATTCGTCGGAGTTGAGAGAGTGTTGGTGTAATTAAATCTTCTTCTACGTAGCCTTTTCCCAACTATGTTGGGGTCGGCTTCCAGTCTAACCGGATGCAGCTGAATACCAGTATTTTACATGGAGCGACTATCTATCTGACCTCCACAACCCAGTTAGTACTGTGTAATACGATACCCCTTGGTAAGACTGGTTGTCAGACTTTTGGGCCACTGACTATCTGTAACGACTGTCAAAGATGTACAATTGGCAGCCGGGACCAACGGCTTAACGTGCTTTCCGAGGCACGGAGGAAACTCGGTATGTAATAGGTGGTCACCCATCCACGGACCAACCCAGGCAAGCGTGGCTTAACCTGACGATCGACCCGAGCAGCTGTGTTATTATTATCTTATCCTTCAGATTACAAGGTGTAAACAGACCCTTCACGAAGCCTTCAACCAAGCATTCTGTACATCAAACTAAGTAACTTTACGCAAAAAAATATTGCTGGGAAACGACTCGGACTCAAACATTGAGTCCTACCGTAAAATGTGACTTTTGTTGTTACACGCACTCAAAACATTGTGTTGATGGATGCAGTGAATGGCGCAGAGGCCATGGAGTTATTTAAAGTCACTTGTAGTTAAAGAAAAACTTGTGAAAGTTAAAGAAAAAGTTAGTACTTTGTCCTCCAGTATCTCCGTAACTAGAAGGTCCCCAGGTATGTTCCAGAACTAAAAAATGATCGCAATGTCAGGGTGAACAAGCGCTTTTCGGCTTCGTCGATGGACTTTTTGCATCCAATATATTCTTCTAGGCAATACTGTTAGCATAATTTTAACTCCGCGTTTGTTTTTGTTGTATTCAAATCTAGAGATCTTTCTGTAAAATCTGCAACCATATAGAAGATGGCTCGTTTTTCCCTAGATGGAATTTTGATGATTACTACATACTACTACTGTCATATAAATTCCAACCACATTCACTTATCAAAGAAATCTGCAAAAAATACGTTTCTTCCGTTAATCACCACAAACGAGAGAAAAACATTCTAGCGAAAAACATCTTTATTTTTCTGCTCAAAAGAGCAGTTTTCTAACACACAAAACTGCACCTTAACTTGGATCACATAAACAAAAAAAATAAATTTAAAATTTAAAAAACCCCCGACAAAACACCCGTGATGGCGGCCATCTTGGACCGATCTCCATCAAACATAGCTAAAAACACTCCGACTAAATCACCTTTCAAACAAAATCAAAATCGGTTCATGCGTTCGGGAGCTACGATGCCACAGACACACACACACACAGACACGTCAAATATAACACCCCCTCGTTTTTGCGTCGGGGGTTAAAAAGGACCTACATAGTTACGTATAACCAAATACATATAACACAACACATAACATAGCTTGCATAACAACCATCTTGTATCAGTTATTAAATAACCCCAAAAACTCCGATGTGGTATGATGCCCTCCAGCCAAATTGCTGGTTAAACATAATGCAGAATTTTGTTGGTAAACAACATAGTTTCATCGGAGTTTTAGGATAAGGTTATAGTGTGGTTTTATGTACCATGTCTTGGGATAAAAACAAGTTAAGGGTAGTAGGCACATTCTAGTACTTTTTTTGCTTGTTGATTTCATAGATACTAAAGGAGTTATTGCCCACAAATTGTCTTACAGCGGGCCCAACAGTAAACACAACAAAATGAAAACGGAAAAAATTGCTTACACAGCATTTGCTAGCAGTGATGGCCTAGTAGTGTGACCGTTGGACTGCCAAGTCAAAGGTCTCGAGTTCGAAACCAAGACCTCTGATTTTTGGGAATCATGTGCGTATTGTATAATTGTCACTCACTTCGGTGAAGGAAAACATCGTGAGGAACCAGCATGCCTGAGAGATATTTCTCGACGATTTGTTAAGCCAAGTCAGAGGCCCATAAAAACCCTGACACCAGGTTAGGCACTAACCACACGATAAAGAATAAAGAAAGACAGCATTTGGAACTGCAAAACGGATGATTTTATCATTGGCTGAACGCGATCAGTATACTGATGCTGAGGTGACCCAGCAGCAGTAGCGGCCCTAGTTTACGAATTATTGTAGGTTATACTTCGGGTAATTTAATTTTCAAAACGGTGGAAGAAAACATTGGCTGATTAGGGTCAGTATAATCATAAATAATAAATAATAATAAATATCGCTGGACATTACACACAGCGCCATCTAGTGCCACACTAAGCAACGAGGCTTGTGTCGTGGACACCAGATAGTTGATATACTACATAGATACTTTTTGTTTGTAAATACATACTTATTATACATATAAACATCCATGACTCGGTAACAAATGTCTATGCTCATCACACAAACACTTGCTCCTACCGGGACTCGAACCCGGAACCCTATGAACGTAAGGCAGCCTCACTACCGCTGCGCCATTCGGGTCTTATATCTAAGTCTAAACCCTAAGTATATCTAAACCGCGTCCAAGAGCTGTCAGTATCATGATTGATAAGGAAGTTGGCAGTAACCGTGAAGTACAAAAATACTACGGCAACATAGTACAAAAATTACTATAATGCCATCTATGAAACGAAGGAAGAACAAACATTAAATCCTGAATATTAAAGTTATCTGACTTAAGACGGTATATGAAAACCCGACATCAACTGTCGTCCAGTAGCCCACCAGACACAACACCCGTCTGTTCGGAGACTCCTCCTCTTACAATGGAATATTAAGGAACTACACACTTTGTCTCTCATGCTCCTATAACCGCTTTCAATACGGTTCAGAAGTGTTGATCGCGATCACCTTCATTGCAGAAATTCGCCTTTGAGAGAGGGGAGAGATTCCATTAATTACTTTCACATACCAAAAGAAGATAATTTTTACTGCAGTATTTTAGCTTATCGTCGTACAAAAATGCATACCTTTCCTCGAGGTCCTTGACCCCAATACCTGCGACTCTACACCTGTGACCAACTTTTCGGCATCAGCATTTGTTTTCCAAAAAACCCTTAACTTATTACGTACCGGTATCATGTTTTTCTAATGTCCCACCATCTGTCCTTGGCGTGTCTCCAAGACACACAACTTGGTTTTATTAAATTTAGCTATCTTACCAATATATTTCGGTCTGAGCTGAAAATAATGGAGCTCGTCTAAAATGTTTAGACGATATTTTATGTGAGCTGAAGTGTTTTTTGAAATTGGAAAGAGATAAGGATTTACTTCTGGGGGAAGTTTCATTTTTGGATTTCGTTTAAGTGTATTTTGGATATGTTTACGTGTTGGATGGGTGCCCGTTTTTATGACTAAGACCATCCGGAGTGCACATTAAACTGGGATCAAAATACGACCGCAAAGTAAAGCTTGACATACCCATGTCAAGCTTTATTTTGCGGTCGGATATGCGGATCGCGGATTGGACGTTTGTAATAAATGTCATATAAGAAGACAAGTGGGTCAAATTTCAGTGCTGTACTTTAGAAAAAGAAAAGTAGAGATGATTTTTTAGGGTTCTCATATGCAAATAAAATGAAGCCTGTAATCCCCAAAGAGATAAGCAGACGTGTACAACCACATTTCACCAGTGATGTTTAAGTCCTATGTAATAGGGCGCGTGTCTATTGCCATCAACCTGGCAAACGTCGGGTGAAATGTGCCACTAGACCAACCTAGTGGTCTTATTGCGTGAGGTTATTGGGTTTTTCAATCAGGAATTTCTCAGTAGCAGCCACAGAGTCGTGATTTTTTGGGGTTCTGTGTTTAAAAAAAATCAGTATATCATCTTTTTTTTTCCGTCCGTGACCAAGACACGGAAGGGTCTTGTTATGCAATGGATGTTCACATATCTATGAGCCGACCTCAGCAAGCGCTGCCTAACCTTGAAGATCGATCCGTGCGGTTTTTATTAGCCCCTAGAACCTGAATTCCTTAACTGCCTAGTCCTTATAGTGTAACCCCATTTTTTATAACAAGGTTGTTCAACCCCAGGCTCGCGGACCAAAATATGGCCCGCAAACAGTGGTCAGTCTTTTGAAAACTGATATCAGGATTTCAAACCGGATGGAAAAAAAGTATCCCCTTATATGACCCATTCTCTGTACCCAACCAATTTCTAGCTAAAAATTATATTAATTATTTCAATTATGAAAGTATATTTATAGCCACAGTAGTCATCAGAAATTGGTTCAAAAAAGTTTCTGTAAACAAGTTTTATTTACTACTAGCTGACTCAAGCAAATTCGTCTGTGTATCATTTTTGATTTGATTGATGCTCTGCTCATATTGGTCGCAACGTGATGTTACATAGCCTGCTTCTACAAATGGACTATCCAACACTTAAAGAATTTTTCAATTCAAACCAGTAGTTCCTCAGATTAGCGCGTTCAACCAAACAAACAAAATCTTCAGCTTTATAATATTAAGTATAGATATGGCCCGCGATGATACAGAATTAAAAATTTTGGCCAGTTTCCGAATTCGTTGAGCAGCCTTGACTTTAGAACACTTGGCATATATAAAAACCTTAAATATAGCACGTTGTAGTAAGGAAGTTGAGCCATAAAGACGAAGAAATTCCTTCTTCGTTCAGGTTTAAGCCGTCTCACTACGTGCAAGTGAATGCAAAAAGAAGGAATTTCTTTGACGTGATTCTTAAGGCCTTTCAACTACATCCTTTGCTTAGCAGTTTACCATGCTTATAATTTTAAAGATAAAGGATTTAACACACTTAGAAGTTCAGAACTTGACAAATTTTAGCATTACTTTACATAACACCACGCCCTTTAATGCCCGAAGAGTTAGGCAGTACACCCACATTTCGCCAGTTACGTTTAAGTCCCGTGTAATAGGGGCGAGCTTATTGCCATCAACCGGGCACAAATCCAGACTACGTGGCTGCTAGTAAAAAACACTTTGTCCGACCCGGGATTAGAACCCAGGACCTCATGCCCAGCAGTTGCGTAAGCGACCACTTACCACTCAGATCACTTTCCTTGAACACGAACAGGTTTTTAAGGAAACTGCAATGCGTTTCGCAAGGAGGCAATATTACATTAATCTAAAAACAGCAATAACCAATAAATTTCCTTGATTCTTGCCATCCAACAGTAATATTTCACCCACCCATCATCAAACCTAAATAAAACTCCAAGTAAGTTCTATTTGCTGTGCAAGAACTTTGGGAGGGCGGGAAAAGTACCAAACTTAAGGAAATAATAAACTGTTCAAGGGAAATATAATAAGTCATTCGCTTCCTACTTACAAGAGGACGCAATAAATATGGCTCGCGTATGTGTATGATTGTGAGGTGTGATGAGATTTTTTGTGAGGTTTTGGTGGTGGGAAATTAGGTAGTGAGTGGCCCGAAAGTCTATCTGGGTTGTGGAGGTCAGATAGGCAGTTGCACCATGCAAGATACTGGTATTCAGCTACATCAGGTTAGACTGGAAGCCGACCCCAACATAGTTAGGCAAAGCCTAGGCAGATGATGATGAACCGTAGTAGTCGCTTATTTTGAGTGTGGCAGATTGAATCCAAAGGTGGGACACAGAACCAAAGATGCAGTCATAACTCACAGAATAAGTTAGCTGAAATGGCAGTGGACTAGCCAAATTTACTGTAGAACCTAGGCCCTTTGATGCAGACGTTTTCTTGAGTGGAGAAGGTGGTCTTGGAATTAACTACCTCAAAATAGTTGGGGAAAGACAGGCAGCTGATGATGATGGTGGTGGGAAATTACAGGTGTTAAAGATGGATGTAGATGAGAAGGTAATTGGATAGAAAAACAAGTTACACACACACACTACACTAAACACAAACACCACACACACACACAAAAACACAAAAATGTCTACACAGGTCATGGTACATGGTCTACACTAAAATTATGAATAGGTAATGTTTACAAGTTTGGATGTAAGAGGTAATCACTGAAACTCATCATCTGCCTAAAAAAAGAAAAAAAAAGCAAGAAAAAGTAGAAAAAAAAGTAGTGATAGCCTAGTGGTGTGACTGCCAAGTCATAGGTCTCGAGTTCCAACCCAAGACACGCACCTCTAATTTTTCGGAATCATGTGCGTATTGTATAATTATCACTTGCTTCGGTGAAGGAAAATATCGTGAGGAAACCAGCATGCCTGAGAGATATTTCTCGACGGCATGTAAAGCCAAGTCCCATGAGTGGCACATGGGTGGCATAAAAACTCTGACACCAGATTAGGTAATAACCACACGATAAAGAAGAAGATCATCTGCCTAGCCTTGTCCCAGCTATATCGGGGTTGGCTTCCAGTCCAACCAGATGCAGATGAATACCGGTATTTTATATAGACGAACTGCCTATCTGACCTCCACAACCCAGTACTTTGTAATGATACCCCTTGGTAAAACTGGTTGTCAGACTTTCGGGCCACTGACTACCTGTAATGGCTGTCAAAGATCTACAAAATGACAGCTGGGACCAACTGCTTAACGTACTTTCCAAGGCACCGAGGAAACTCGGTATGTAATGGGTGGTCACCCATCCACGGACCAACCTTGGTAAGCGCGGCTTTACCTTGAAAATCTGCTATTATTATTTAGCCACGAGCTCCTATCCACAACAACCAATCACACGAAACCCAAAAATAAAGAACTGCGAACCTAAGTAACTGCAATAAATACCTTTAACTGCGGGGGGCGTGTCTCTACAAATCAGCAGTTTGTAAGCTGTGTTCAGATGTTCGGGAATTATCGGTAACAATCGGAGCCTATCGTTCAGGGGCGGGGCCATCAGCCATCCATAAAGATAATGGGAAGCTTTGATATAAATGTGATCTTGTTAGAATTGTTTGATAGTAAAATATTTTGTTAGTTTTCTTTTTGTATATGTATATCTCGTTGGTCTGGAACAAGCACGACTGCTGAGCATGAGGTTCGATTCCCGGGTCGGGCAAAGAGTTATTGGGTTTTTCGATCAGGAATTTCTCAGTAGCGGCATAGTCTGGATCTGTGCCCGGTTGATGGCAATATGCTCGCTCCCTATCACATGGGACTTAGAGATAACTGGCGAAATGTGGGTGAACTATTAGGTACTTAACCCTTCAGGGATTACAAGCGTAATGTTATGCTACGTTACATGCTTATATCCATGGCTTCACACGGTATGAGAATGATCAGCCGTGAGACACACAATATTTCTTGGTTAGTTTTAAATTTTATTATATATTTACTTTTTTATATTTTGTATTGTGTACTTGTGGCGTGTGCCAATAAACGTTTTTTCTTTCTTTCTTTCATCTTTTGTTTTCAAAGAACCAAATTATTTAAAAATGTATTTCTTTGCATGACATGTTATTGAGAAAATGACTGTCGACAGTCACAGTCACTGGCGGGTGGAGTTTACCGGCAAAGATAATGGACATGAAGCCATGAAACCACCACCACGCCCGCAGTATCACAACAGCTAGCAGCTGTCAACAATCACTGTCTCAATATAAACCTGACTTTAAGCTCTGCCCAAACTGAAACGAATTTCGCACAGGCTGCGGGACCAAACTTGTTTCGAGGTGTTCAAACTGGCGCAAACACTCGCGTGACTTCCGTATCGTTAACACAATCACGTGCGTCCCCGTTTCCCGCGAGAAACGGCGGTTTTGGCTTCGGTATGACCAGAGCTTTATTTATTTCAACTTCATCTATAATAGTAGTGCAGAAGCAGCACATCGAGCTACAACAATCTGTCAAATTTCTTTAATAGATTTTCAACGTTATTGTTAACTAGCGACCCGCCCCGGCTTCGCACGGGTGCAATATAGATACTAATGTTTTCTCTACTATGATATGCATGTATTATACATTAAAACTTCCTCTTAAATCACTCTATCTTTTAAAAAAACCGCATCAAGATCCGTTGCTAGTTTTAAAGATCTAATCATACATAGGGACAGGCAGGCAGCGTGAAGCGACTGTGCTTTATACTATGTAGTGAAGAATTAGGTTCAAGGTTGATTGAGAAAATTTGACAGTTTCGGGTAGCTTGATGGGCTGGCGTCTGTACATTAGTGGTACGTAGGCAGACTTTATGCCACAAGGCATTCTCTGGGTTAAAAAGGCAACATTGTGATAGGGTACAAAATAATATCTAAAAAAACCACTTGTTTTCGAAAACTTATATGTATCTACATAACATAGATACTAATACACATATGAAAATAAAATAGACTAATAAATATTTTAACAAACACCAAAATAAAAAACCAGAAATCTAATATCAATTACTATGACCAGAATTCTAATTGAGAGCTATTTAGTCTGACTTAAATAGTGGTTACAAACTTGTCTTGAGCTGTAGGCTCAATTATTTTTTGGATTCCTTTATCTTCATATATTAATCCCATGATCACATCCCAAAACACACTACTTATCCTGTCCTTCTTTTTCTTATCTGACTAACCCTATCTAAAGACACTCCATCTCACCATGGATTACCCTGTCTAACCCTCACGCTATCCAGTTTCCGTATCAGCAGCAACCATCAGCAAAAGTATCGCTTTATGTTGGTGATAATTTACTAAGTTTATAGTCTCAAAACAAATAAATATTACTGTTACGCCTTTGTCTCACCTGGCCCTATTTTGGTTGTGTAAAACTTTCGGAGTTGGTCTGAAGTTCGTTTGCTAAGCACTTTTTGTTGGTTCGTGTCGTTTAGAAGTTTTCGGATGTCGTGGAACTTTGCAAAATGCATCGTAATGTGTGATTTTTATAAAGAGAGGTTTGCAAGAGTAGAATGTTTGGTATTTCTTTTTCGTGTGGTTAATGCCTAACCTGGTGTCAGAGTTTTTATGCCGCCCATGGGCCTCTGACTTGGCTTTACATGCCGTCGAGAGATATCTCTCAGGCATGCTGGTTTCCTCACGACGTTTACCTTCACCGAAGCAAGTGATAATTATACAATGACACATGATTCCGAGACGTATGATATGGCAATCCAACGGTCATACCACTAGACTGTCACTGCTATGTTTGGTGAAAGCTAGATATTTCTGGTTCACTAAATTTCATTGAACCCTCTCAAGTTTCCAACGTATAAAAACTAATATAATAAATAATAAGGATCAAACATTAAATACTCCTACGTACTAAATTAATAGTAACTTTATAAAGTTTAAAAGTGCCATTAAAGTAATCATTTATTTAGTACCTAAATATAATTATCATCAATAAATAGTATAAAACGAAGTCGCTTCCCGCTGTCTGTCTGTCCCTATGTGTGTTTAGATCTTTAAAACTTCGCAATGGATTTTGATGCGGTTTTATTTAATAGATAGAGATTCAAGAGGAAGGTTTATATGTAAATTTAGTATCAGCATTGCACCCGTGCGAAGCCGAGGCGGGTCGCTAGTCATATTATAATTTGTACCTGTTACCCCAAGTAACACGGGACAAGGGCAGGAAGATGATGGTTAAAATATTCAGTCATCCAGTTTTTTCAAGCTTAGTGTCATGAAATGAGTAGGTATGGTGAGAAAATATAAAAGCACTTGTGCCTATGCTCCGCGGGCATTCGGAACCTATAACAATAACAGCAATATTGCTTCACAGCAACAAAAGGAAGAATGCCCATTCATAAGCGCCCCCACTACAGTACTACGATTTTTTTGGCATTCTACAAAACAGCAGAATACGTAAACAAAAGCCCATTCTCTACCACTCTGAGCAAAACAGCTATAACCAACCACACTTGCCACACAAAATATACTTCATAAGTAATAGGAACGAGAAAAAATCACAGTGAAAAATAACAGTTACAAAGAGTATTATTATAGTAATAAAATCCGTGTCGTACTTATGTAGCTTTACCCTTGCGAATACTTGCGAAGTATTAGGTAATATATTATCATTAGTCGGGCTACGGAGCGTAATATAAGAATGAAAGCTATAATGCCGACTGAGATTTTTATCGCTGAGTTTTTTCGGAACGCTTTTTGTGTGTTATTTTTGACGTTTTATCAATTTGAACTGTAGTTTTTCCGGTTATTTATAACATAACATTACGCCTTTTTTCACCGAGAGGTTCTACAAAGGTACATACATCTAAATCTTGTCACTTAATTTGTTGTCCCATATGATAGGGGCGAGCCTATTGCCATCAACCTTTCACAAATCCAGACTCTTTGCTGCCACTGAGAATTCCTAAAGTACTGTAACTGAGGATCGAACCCAGAATCTTGTGGTCATATGGTCATATGGTCATGAAACGAAAGACCTTTACCGAACTGTGAGACAATTACTGGTTGAATAAAATACAATTATTATGGTTAAATTGTAGGAATGCGCAGTACTATTCAACATCACGCTGTATTCTCCGAGGGCACATACCTATTTAAAGGTACAGTGCACTCCAATAATGTTCTGTGCTTCTTGTAGGTAATTCAATGTCTTTAAATGTCATTAACCGGGCACTAACAGTATGACTACTACTGTACTGTGTATTACTATGAATTTTGCCGACCCGACCCCTGGAAACTTTACCTATCGTGGGAATACAAGCCAGCATAGTCCTTTGTCAGCAGTTCTGTGTGACACTTAGATCAACTGTGTCAAAGACAGTCGTCTTCATACTAATGCATGCTAAATTTAATTCAGTGGAAGTGTTTGAGTTAACGCGTAGTCACCCTTGTTGTATTGCGGGATTTGTTGTAGGTATATTATCCCGCGAAATGTGTTTTTGTTGCTCGTGATTTGTTCCGAGTTTTTTTTTGTTTTCATCATATCATCCTTCACACAGTCCATTCATCGTTTCGAGTTTGGTCTTCCTCTACTCCATGTTTGTACCATAATAACTATTTTTATACTAATACATGCTAAATTTAATTCAGTGCATAGTGTCTGCATGTTTATCTAACACGTTAGTAGTCACCGCTGTTGTCTTGTGGGATTTGTTGTAGATTATCACAAGAAATGTGTTTTTGTTATTTTTGGTTTATTATTTATTAGAGGATTATTCTATGTAGTCCATTAAAAACTATCGCATTACTCAACATCACGCTTGGATTGTCCGAAGAAGACACACGCACAGTGCTCTTAAATGAACAGTTAACATCATCTGCCTAGCCTTTTCCCAACTATGTTGGGATCGGCTTCCAGTCTAACCGCATGCAGTTTAGTACCAGTACCTATTTTAAATAGAGCTACTTCCTATCTGACCTCCACAACCCAGTTATTACTGGGTTATATGAATGGCTAGTTATGTGAACCATATTTCCAAAAACAGAGCACGAACAGGTACCTACTGTAAGTATAGTTGGGGGATCTTTGCCTATCCTAAAAATGGAAACTAATATATGTATTCAATTTCTCAGCAGCTCTTTTTTTCTCGACGGCGGATGTAAAGCAGAGTCAGAGGCCTGTGGACGACATAAAAACTCTGACACCGGGTTAGGCACTAACCACACGATAAATAAGAATTTATCAGCAGTCGTGTGTGGCCATTAGAGCAACGAGACAGTCGTCTTCATACTAATACAAGCTAAATTTAATTCAGTGCAAGCGTCTGCATGTTTACCTAACACGTTGTTAGTAGTCACCGCTGTCGTCTCGTGGGATTTGTTGCAGATTACTGCACGGAACGTGTTTAACAGAAAGCTTTAGTGCACAGTTAAGTATTTCATCTTGGTTTACTTGGTTATGGGTGAACTGTGAATGATGTATTTAGTACACACGGCGACACATTACGCTATACATTTCCAGTATAAAATGGCCTTGCTTTATGTAGATTTCAAATACAATAAGAGATCCTTATCAGCTGGTTTTGTATAGCTTAATTGGTTGCCGTGCGTACCTAATCTCCTTCGAAGTATTCCATCACCTACATTTCATTCATCATCATTTCATTTCATAAAACATAAAAATGAAACCTAACTGAATTCTCGCGAAAAGTGCCAAGAAAAAGTACAAAACACTTAAAAACAACATTTCAACAGATTTAAATTCCTTTCTCTTAAAAGTGAGCACTAAAAATGTGATTCCTCACACAAAATCTCTAAAAATATGCAAATCAGAATAATTATCGTTCAAATGCTGAATTAGCAATTAAAACTCTGAAAGTTGGGTCAGCAGAAAGTTTTATGACATGCAAAAACCAACTTTGATGAATGAAAATAAAGTTTAAATTCCGTTGAATGGTGAAATGTGTATTGTTCTGATTATTTAGATTTATTCTGCTTTGTTTTGAAGCAAGACCTTGTTAATAATGTTTTGAGAGTAATGAAGTATCGTCATGTTTAAATTTTTGGAACAAAATGAACAACTGTTACATATTGATTTGGGATTATAATATAAATCTTGTGTGCTTTTCTGAGAATACTAGAGATGGGCCGAAATTTCGGATGCTTTACCGAATTTTGCTATTTCGTTGGTTCTTGTAGACCGAACATTCGGTTTAACAAACCTTTACTAATTTGTAGGATAAACAAGTAGTCTATAGCCAACTCTGCTAGTTAAAGAAATCAGAAGAAAATACTGAATTATACAGAATTCTTCTGTACATGTGTTTGTCACTGAACTGCTCCTAAACGCTAGACCAATTTTGATGAAATTTGCCACACAAACACAAAAAAAAAAAACATCATCTATCCATCAAACCATTCAGGTACTCCTTACTAATTATGTAAAAATCGTGATTGTACCTGACGCCATCTAGGTGCGCGAAATTCAACCAAACTTCGGCTTCGGCACATGTTTCAACCGAATGTTCGGCCGAACTCAACATTCGGCAGATTCCACATTCGGTCCATCTCTAGTGAATACTATTATTTTAGTTCGTATTTTAAACGAAAGTCTCCTAACAAAGTGTAAATCTTCGACTCATAGATCCTGCTTTCAAAAAGTAGGACTTAAGCAGATGCTTATACATATTCACTAAAATTACGCGATGTCAAAACTAATGCGCACTGTTGGATTTTTGGCGCTCAGCGCTGATATTCAAAGTCGAACAGTCCTATAATCTTTAGGCATTCATTTAGCTGTCGCTTAGTGTTACTAAAAATGAGTATCGATCAAAATATTTTACTGTGTATATGTATAATTTTTGGTGTGTGGTGTACAAGTTACTTTTTTGTGGTTGTGGCACGTCGAATTTCGATTAAATTAAAAAGTGTTGCTCTTTTCAGTTGCTCTCTGAAGTGGTGCTCTTTTTTCCGCGTTGACGAAAAATAATTTCATTTAGGAAAACGGCAGGTCTTTTATAAAATAGTATGTGCCATCCGATATTAATTTCTCACGTTGTATATTTTTTAAGGTAAATTTAAATAAAATAGACCAGTTGGAAAGTTGGTCCGACTTTTGATTCAAATAGTTTTTCATCAGATTGGTACACTATTTAAAAAAAATCTGAAGCAAGCCAATCTGTGCTTTCACTTCAGTTTATATTATTTTGAACCAGCAGTTTTTTACATAATGCGAATATGTACCTAACGTACATCGTGCAACTATTGATTAAAAATTGTGTGATTAGACACACCAAATCCAGG
Source organism: Standfussiana lucernea (assembly GCA_964057025.1). Classification (NCBI taxonomy): domain Eukaryota; kingdom Metazoa; phylum Arthropoda; class Insecta; order Lepidoptera; family Noctuidae; genus Standfussiana; species Standfussiana lucernea. The sequence goes on along the minus strand of OZ059798.1, from coordinate 14,745,867 downwards.
CTTGATTAGGAGATAAACCTTTGACGAGACGGATTCTTTTTCAATTGTTTAACTTTCTGTCACTTTGGTAACTTTTAGCGCTCATTTACGGAGACGCGGCGTACCGCACAACGCGCCGCGCAAAGCGTGACCCGACGCGTAAAGTCGCTTTTCCGTAAACGCTCCCATACATCGCCATATGTTTGAAACGCGCCGCGTGACGTGCCGCATCTGCGTAAATGAGCCCTTAAACCTACTTACGTAAGTCAAATATAACAAAAGAAAAACAATCCCATCTTTAAACGTTATGACGAAATAATGCTGTGTAAAATTCACCTAAGATGGATAATACTGAGTATAACGGTGTAATACACGGACGCGCAAACTGTTACCAGAACTTCAACACTAGGATTATATATAAATCATGTAAAGGACATCTTGATAGAAACATAAACCAAAGTATACGATGTTCTGAATTCCTGGTAACAGTTTACGCTATTTCCCTTATACATCTTAATAATATAAAAAAATAATAGCCAGAACTTACCAAGGGCCAAAGAAAGCACAAGAAGTGCCGGCGATGTCATTGACCTGCCGGCCGAAGGGGCCACCCACCCGCATTCGTGATGACGGTGGCAAAATCATCAATATCACCACACTAGCAAAGCATTGCTATTGCTACTTCACTTCACTAAATACCTTACTTTATTTCTCTACTTTTTAATATTCACTGTCACTTAATTTTTTCACTGTTATTTTTATGAACACGTTTTGGAACTGTTATTTTACACTAGTATTTTTAATAACACTATTTTGGAACACTGTTACTAGTCACTGATAATTTACTGCACTTTTGTGGAACACTGTAATTTTTTTATTGAACTTTTATTTTATTGCACTTTTTGTCTGTTCTTTATTCACAACACTATTTTTCAACTGTTTTATTTAACACTAATTTTTTCGTAACCTTTTTAACACTTCGACCTTACTTTCAAGTGATATGTTATTTTATCTCATTAGTTTACTCCAAGAGTTAGTTAATTAATTTACGTCACTTTATAAAATCTTAATTAGAGGAGCTCCTCGCCTAGGTGACCTGTGAACAAAAAGAAAATTGCTAAATTACTTCAGTCTGACGATATGTTGCAATTAGGATTTTTTTACTTATTTTTTATTGCTGGGAATCTAGTTAAAGTGAAACTAATTGGGTGGATGACAGTGAATGATAAATTGTGTTGAGCACCAAGTATAGAGATATGTATAAGATATAATATTGATTTTTAGAAAATTGCTGTTTTTTTTTTCAGACGTGCAACGCACTTAAGTGGCCATTTTTTAAATTAACGTTTTTTTTTTATTAATTCAATCTAGTTACAACGTTCACTAAAGACGGCCGTCGTAACCGAAGCAGAACCAAGAAGCGCTGGCGTGACGATCTGGATTGATTCTTAACGGATTGGTCGGAGAAGACAAATGATAAACCAACTGGGAAAACCATGGGGAGGCGTTTGCTCAGCAGTGGAACAGAGTAGGCTGATATAAAAAAATATCTCGTGTGGCTGGCTGATAGTATCAGTGTGGTGCACATGTCATTTTTGGCCATGTTTTGGGTTGGATCCTTTTTGCTTAACTACGTCCAATGCACGTTCTTTGTTGGTATACGGGAAGGTGTTTGCTCTAAAAACTAAAAAAAAGCAAAAAAAGAAAAATTTTCACTATAATTTAACTATTTCTTGATTTAAAATTAAGTATTATATACTATTTTGTACGCTGAATATGGAAAAACATGTTGAAACACCATTTTGAAACTCATTTCCATCCATGTATACACATATTTATACAAATAAATGATTTTTTATCTTTAAGACTGACCCAATAATTAACCCTACAATAAATACCATAACAAACGGTTGTACAGTCACGAGCACCAATATGTAAACACTTCGCAACTTTTAATAGTCTTTATAGCCTACAGTTCTGTTTAAAATTTCATGTTGTTACCAACATAGTATTTTGGAGTTCCTATTTTTAAGAAATAGATCCTATGTCCAAGTTTCAATCGTTAATTCTCGCGAAAATTGCTTTTGAATTTAGGAAAGTGTATACATATTGGTGCTCGTGACTGTACCGAAAACAATAGAAAATCGACAACAGAGGAATAGACCGAGTGAACCAATTAGGCGATTCTTCTGTAATACGATTACCCAATAACTCTTATAAGTCGTCAGCCTCCCCCGAAATATGAGTAAGTTTCCTAATTTATTTACGAGTTGTCGGCCCTAACTTATTGGGAATAAGAGGGCGCTGGATAACTTTGTTTTTGTAACAAGGGTCGCATGAGGCCGCTTATCTCTCTTTGCACATAAACACATGGTGTAAGTACAGTCGACCAAACTTGCATTTGACCACCGCGCACCGTAAGGGCTATTGGTTCCTAGTTGCAGCGCCCGGCCGCTATAAATACTTAAAAAAATCTCTTCTTTCGTCCTTTTTTATGTTTTATTCCTATTGGTCGAAAAAAGGTGGTCAATCATCCGTGATCATTAAGAGAGCCCGAGATTATTAAAAAAAAATTAATATAATAAAATACTTACTCGATTATTTTTCGTTTTTTTTTTTGTTTTACTTCTATTGGTCCGCACAAACAGGGGCCGTAAACAGATGTCATGAATTATTAAGAGCGTGTACACCGTACGGCATTTCATACAAATTTTCAAGTCCTTATTTTTCGATGTGACTGAACCGATTTTAATGAAACTTCATACCCATAAGTAGAATACATAGGCCTAAAAAGTTAGTAGAAAACATTTTCGCAAAATTGTGTTACATTTAGATTAGACCGATTTTAAATTTTCCATAGAAACAGAAATTTCCAAATGTTTTCTACTAACTTTTTAGACCTATGTATCCTGCTTATGTGTGTGAAGTTTAATTAAAATCGGTTCAGCCGTTTCGAAAAATAAGGACTTGATAATTTGTGTGAAATGTCGTACGGCGTACACGCTCTCAATGACGAATTTCGCGGTCTACCTTAGCGCATCCTCCTTAAATAGAAGGTAAGGGTCAACAAAAACTAATCTAGCACCTAAAAGTAACAAAAGAGAACGTCTAAATACTAACAAATATTGCTTAGAGAAAATATGGAGGTACACTAAGAAATATCTTCGGGAACTCCGCCCTCCCCTAAGGAAGTTTCACGGGGCTGAAGTTTGTCTACTGAAGTTGCTGTCAACAGATAGTTTGCAAAATTAGTACGTTCTGCAAAATAGTTGAGCAAACAGGCAGCTGAATGGTGGAGGAGCTTCTTGTTACGCTTTTCGGGGTAAAGTACTGGGGTTTCTAGATCCTAGTCCAACTATTTCTGTTACCAAGTCTGTAACATAAGGTAGTTACAGTTTTGTTACATTATACAGCAACGGTATTCAGTCATCATTCTGAACGGGTCACATAGAAATTTTTCGTCGGTTATTAACAAAAAAAAAACCCGTTGTTTCCTACAAAACTGCAATTCCCAGCCTGTCAAAATGTATGGATAGCTCATTTTTTTAAAATTGCCGATGAAATATTTCTATTTATGGGGGTTGAGAATGATGTACTGAATTCTTGAATATACCTAATTGATAACCTTATCTTCTAAAGGTTTGCATAGGTTACAAAACTACTAAATTAGTATAGTATCTTAAAAATGAAGGATTTTTTTTAATATATGAAAACTTAAAGTATTTAATAATGATAACTATCATAAAACTACCATCTCAACCCTCACCAAATCCCTTAAAAATCCCGTTAAAAAAAACATGACACTAAATTCATATTTCTCTATAAATATTCCGTCGCTGGTTTTAAAACAAAGAAGCAATATGTCATAGTAGCGAGCGTAATGGCCACTTCACACACACAAGTGTCGTGCGAGTGTTTGAAGCACCGTCGAGTGCCTCCCGAGGGCTAGAGCGACTGGGGTTTTAAAAGGGACGTAGCGTTTGCATGTGTGGGGGTACCTTTATATTGTGGAACGGATTTGACAGACGATTGGATTCTTTTTTTTTTGTTTTTTTTTCTTTATTCTTTTCACCTAACTCTCCGATAATAGTACACACATTTCGCCAGTTATGTTTAAGTCCCATTTAGTAAGGAGCGAGCCTATTGCCATCAAACTGGCACATTTCAGACTCCGTAACTGCTTCACAGAAATTCCTGATAAAAACCCATAAACACTAGGTCCAACCTGGCAATCAAACCCAGGACCTTATGATCAATCGTCGCGTTTGCCGATGATTCCCGTTGTCCACCACCGGCCTGTCCACCAGTAGTGGACAATGAAAGAATTTTAAAAATAAATATTTTTATGACTCACATCATCATCTGCCTAGCCTTTTACCTTCCAATCTAACCGGTAGCTGAGTATCAGTATTTTGCATGAAACGACTGCCTATCTGATCTCCACAACCAAGTAACTGGGTACGTTTTATGACTATTAGAACGTTATTAGGATACCACCTTGATAGCAGAAACATGTAAGAATAAGAATTAGAATATTTATTTGACATACCAAAACTACACAGATAACAGGGTGTAACTTAATTTAAGCGTACAAATAGCAAATAAATGATCAATGACCCCCATGCTAGGTAAAACCTGTGTTATGGGGGTCCTCCATCCGTCCATTATGGATAATATAATAGTCGCATGGTGACCACGACGTGATCCAATTAAGAAGATTCTACGCAGCTATCGGCATATTTCAAATTGCTTCGTCATTTGCCAGAAGCGGACTTTGGACCCGACGCACGCGTCGATTTGAAATACGTTGCCCAGCCGTTGATTTTCTACAAACTTGAAGAGAGATTGGTTTCTTTAACCTGAGGAGAAACCGATTGAACATCTCAATTGTATGGACAGTGAACGTAGCCAAGGAAATACGATTGGAGCCAAATACCATCGCCAGGAGATCATCCCAGACACAGCTTGTAGCCCGCCGGTCAGCTAATTTGTGAACTAGGAGCGCCGCAGCCGCGGTTAAGCCAGGGAAGTGATCCATCCTTTATTTCCTCTATTATTTTCCATATTTGCTGTCCTCTATTTGCCTGAACAATGTGCTAATTTGCTTAAGCTGACAACAGCCGTATTATTAAGCGAATGTCAAGTCAGTATTTTACACAAGTTACATCGCTATTCATCATTATAATACTTTAAAGTATTATCTAAAGTCAGTCATAAGTCGCAAGCCGTGCAGCTCATTGTTCTTCACAGCCACGTGCGCATGCGCAAGTTGTCAATCCATAGCTTAATCGCGCCTATTTCTAAAGACCTTCATTCCATAAGCACGTAGTTGCCGTTCAATAATAAGAAATATTCAATAATCTTGCTTAAAATCATGTCATAAGTTTATAGGTTAGTGCATTACCTAATCACTAATCCATTTCATTCCTCTTAGTTTCACCTGAACCCAGCTAAATTTCCTATAAGTAATTAATGTTTATTTAATAACGCATTCCAGTGCATATTGTTTGTGAGTGAAGTACCTCGATGCGCGCGGACCGGCTGACGCTTACTGTTTCCTTCGGCGCGTTATCTATCGCCAGCCGAACCATCAGCCGATTGTCCCGTTACCTGCGATCGTGAATTATCGACGCGTACGCTGGATTGCATTTAAGTATTTTTATTATTTCATTATCTTTGTGTGTTCAATTGTGTATTGCTGAATTTTAATTATGTCGCATACAAGTACAAGTGATGTGCGTTCAAGATCACCTGTTGAAAGTGTCAAACTTCAAGTTCCTACAGCTAGTCATTCAAGAAATGATTTTAAGGATTTAATTATCAAGCGTAGTTCGGTTAAAGGTCGCGTAACAAAGTTCAAGAAATTCTTAAACGAAGTAACTTCTTTAGAAAAACCTACCGATGCTCAAGTGCAAACTTTAGTGAATAGGCACGAAAGGTTTCGTGAATTGTTTATTTATTTTGAAGATCTGCAATCCGACATAGAATTATTAAACTCCTCTGAGTTAGACAGTGAACTCGACATTAGAGATGCCATAGAAGGTGATTTTAGTTCTTTGATTGCAGAGGCAAAATTATTTATAGATGCTAACCTTTCGAAACCAAATAGTAGTCCTAATTCTTTACATTCCTCACGCGAGTATTCTAAATGTTGTAGTAATAAACCTATGGGTTTCAAATTACCATTGATTAAAATTGCAAAATTTGATGGTAATTTCTTCAAATGGATGGAATTCCGTGATACATTTATTTCTTTAATTCACAGCAATGACAGAATTGAACCTATACACAAGTTTCATTATTTGAACTCTTACCTTGAGGGAGATGCTTCCAACGTCATCAGCAACTTGCCTGTATGTTCTGCAAATTATGAAGATGCCTGGAATCTCCTCTGTGAGAGATACAACAATGTTAAACAGTTGAAAAAGAATCATTATAATTCATTCTGTAATTTTCCAACTACCTCTCGGGATTCTGCCAAGTCTCTGCGATTTTTAATAGATCATGTCTCTAAAGGCTTACGTGCCTTGAAGACTTTGGGTGAGCCTACAGAGTGGTGGGGTGGTCTAGTTGTCCATTTGGCCTCGGCGAAGCTCGATAGTGGCACTATGTTTAAGTGGGAGGAATATACCAATACAATGGAAAATTCTCCTACATTACAGGAATTCTTGCAATTTCTCCAAACTCGAGCTAATATTTTAGAGGCTGTTCAAAGTAATAAATCGAAAGGTGAAACAAATTCTTCTTCTTTTTCTAAAGGTGAAAAGACTCACACTAAGTCTTTTGCAATTTCAGCTGATGCTAATGCTGTTTCTACTGACGCGTGCTTCCTGTGCAAGGGTAGTCATCGTTTGTACGATTGTGCGTCTTTCTTGGCCAAGTCACCAGCAGATCGAGCCTCGGAGGCGATTAGATTGAAGCTGTGCCTGAATTGCTTACGTAAGGGACACTCATCACGCCAATGCAGGTTAGGTCCATGTTCTATTTGTAATAGACGTCACAACACCTTGTTGCATAGGGAACCGTCTCAACCCGTGAACACATCGAATGTTCACACGTCTGCATCCTCGAGTGAGAGTGCAGTCGAGCATGTCTCTAGTGCCAATGTTGCTACTGACAATGTAGTTAGCATGTCGGTCAAAGCCAACCACAGTGTGCTGCTTTCAACAGCTCTGGTTGATGTTTTTAATCCAGTAACGAATCAATTCACAACAATTCGAGCTCTGCTAGACAGCGGGAGTCAGTCTTCTTTTATCACTGATAGTTTAAAAAATAAACTTCAGTTGACTCCTCAGCCAATCCAGGTCGATATTGTAAGTATAGGAAATGTATCTACGTCTCATTCACTACAAAGATGTGTAGTGCAAGTTAAATCAAAACACAATGATTTTAAAGCAAATGTGTCATGTTTAGTATTGCCTCAATTAACAGGTAATTTGCCTAAGAAAACATTTGATATTTCGCAAGTTAAATTGCCTCCTAATATTAAATTAGCCGATCCCACGTTCAACCAATGTGCTAAGGTTGATATGTTGATAGGAGTTGACTTATTTTGGTCGGTTATAGAGGGTGAACAGATATCTCTTGGTCCCAACCAACCCATCTTGCATCGGTCAAAGTTAGGTTGGATTTTGGCAGGCCCACTGTATGTTCGAGAAATCTGTAAGTCGCGAGATAAATCTATAAATTGTAATCATGCTGCTGTCAATTGTTCAGATAGTTGTGTGTCAAATGAGCTATTGGACAAAAGGTTATCCAAGTTCTGGGAGTTGGAACAAATCCCTCACTCAACCAATTTTAAAACTGAGGAGGAGATTGAATGTGAGAGTCATTTTGTTACTAATACCACCCGAAATGATGAAGGCAGGTTCATTGTTAAGTTGCCCCTTCATACGGAACCCGACTGTCTGGGCAATTCATTCATAATGGCTAAAAAGCAATTTTGTGCGTTAGAAAAACGTTTTAATAAAAATCCGGAACTAAAGGATATGTATTCCAAATTTATTCAGGAGTATTCTGACCTAGGGCATTTATCGGAATCCAGTATTTTAATTCCCAAGCAGTCTTACTTTATTCCGCATCATGCAGTGTTAAGACCAACCAGCGAGTCGACAAAATTACGTGTCGTATTCAATGGTAGTGCACCTACAACGTCAGGATATTCTATAAATGATCTACAGTTAACCGGTCCAACCATACAAGATTCATTATTAAATATTCTACTCAGATTTCGCCAATACGCTTATGTTTTATCGGGCGATGTAGAAAAAATGTACAGGCAGGTACTGATTCACGAAGATCATCGTAACTTGCAATTAATTTTATGGCGTAATTGTGATACTGAACCATTAAAATCACTCAGATTGAACACAGTTACGTACGGGTATACTAGTTCAAGTTTTTTAAGTACTCGTTGTTTATGGCAATTAGGCGAGGAATGCAGTGACCCTAAAATAAGGGCCATAATCCAAAATGACTTTCTTGTGGATGATTTGTTGACAGGTTGCGATAGTGAAGCTGAATTGATTCTAATTAGGATCGCGATAGAAAATGCTTTGTCAGCTGGTTGTTTTACACTACGTAAATATAGGTCAAATTCACGCTCTTTAATTTCTGAATCCCAAAATGTTCAACGCAACCTGATAATCAGCTCATCGTCACACACGCTAGGAGTAGGGTGGAATCCTAATGAGGATTACATTCACTTTCCCACAAATTATGAAAATAAAATTGAAAACCCTACTAAAAGATCTATATTATCTGATTCATGTAAAGTTTTCGATCCTCTTGGTCTATTAAGCTTATTTACTATTAAACCTAAAATATTAATTCAACAATTATGGGTACAAAAAATCGATTGGGATAAACCAGTGCCCAACGATATACTTAAATCGTGGCTATCTTTCATAAATAATATGTCTAATATTCGCAATCTATTCATTCCCCGTCATGTGTTATGTAAAAATCCGGTTTCAATAGAATTGCATTGTTTTTGTGATGCGTCTACGACCGCCTATGCCGCATGTGTTTACTTGAGATCGGTAAATAGTCAAGGTGACGTCACAGTGCGATTGCTGTGTGCTAAGGCTCGTGTTGCGCCGGTAAAACCGACTACGGTGCCCAGGCTTGAGTTGTGTGCGTGTCTATTGGGAGCTCAGCTCGCCGCGGCCGCATGTCGCGCACTGCGATGCGTTATCACTCGAAAGATATTTTGGTCTGACTCATCCATCGCGCTAGCATGGTTAGGGACTAGGTACGATAAATTAAAAACGTTTGTTGCTAACAGAGTGTGCAGTATTTTAGAGCTTACTGAAGGCTCGGAATGGCGTCATGTGCCTACCACACTCAACCCGGCAGACCTAGCATCGTGAGGAGTAGATGCAAACAAAACAAATAACTTAGGCTTATGGTGGAACGGTCCTTCGTATTTACTTATGTCGGAAACGTTTTGGCCTGCGAATTATAAAATAACAACCGATGTTAGTGAATTACCTGAGGTTCAATCAAACGTATGTACAAATGAAGATAATGTTAAAAACAAATTAATTAATTTCGATAAATATTCTAAGTTTTCTAGATTGCAACGCTCTTTTGCTTATGTACTTCGATTCGTGCATAATTGCAAGTATACAAATAATAAAATTACGGGTGTTTTACAGCCTGATGAACTTAAAGCTTCTTTAGAAGCGCTAGTGCGTCTCGCTCAAGAGGAACTTTATAGTTCAGAATTGAAAATGCTTAGTTCTCAAAAGACACTAGGTCCTAAAAATCCATTGTTAGCTTTAAGTCCTTTCTTAGATAGTAAACATATTATGAGAGTTGGAGGACGTCTGAAACATTCTTGTTATTCGTTCGAAAAGCGTCATCCGATGGTGTTGCATGCTAAGCATAGACTTGTGAAATTATTATTTCAGCATGAACACTTACGTCTTCTCCATGCTGGTCCACAGCTACTTCTTGCATCCATTCGTGAATTCGTCTGGCCTATTGCTGGAAGGGATCTCGCGCGGACTACTGCGAGGCAGTGCATTGTTTGTAGGAAAGCTAGTGGGAATACGTTAACTCCCATGATGGGTTCCTTACCTGAGCAGCGTGTAAATCCCGACTTTCCATTTGCTAGTGCTGGTGTCGACTTCGCTGGACCATTTTTGATAACAGATAGGAAGGGGAGAGGATGTAAAATTACAAAATGTTACCTCGCCATCTTTCATAGCACCAACTTGTGTAGAACTAATAAAATTATTACAAATCAAGAATATACGCATTATTTGGAGTCAGATTTAATTCATTTGGAACCCTGGGCCAAAACATCCGTGGTGACCACGACGTGATCCAATTAAGAAGATTCTTCGCAGTTATCGGCATATTTCAAATTGCTTCGTCATTTGCCAGAAGCGGACTTTGGACCCGACGCACGCGTCGATTTGAAATACGTTGCCCAGCCGTTGATTTTCTACAAACTTGAAGAGAGATTGGTTTCTTTAACCTGAGGAGAAACCGATTGAACATCTCAATTGTATGGACAGTGAACGTAGCCAAGGAAATACGATTGGAGCCAAATACCATCGCCAGGAGATCATCCCAGACACAGCTTGTAGCCCGCCGGTCAGCTAATTTGTGAACTAGAAGCACCGCAGCCGCGGTTAAGCCAGGGAAGTGATCCATCCTTTATTTCCTCTATTATTTTCCATATTTGCTGTCCTCTATTTGCCTGAACAATGTGCTAATTTGCTTAAGCTGACAACAGCCGTATCATTAAGCGAATGTCAAGTCAGTATTTTACACAAGTTAAATCGCTATTCATCATTATAATACTTTAAAGTATTATCTAAAGTCAGTCATAAGTCGCAAGCCGTGCAGCTCATTGTTCTTCACAGCCACGTGCGCATGCGCAAATTGTCAATCCATAGCTTAATCGCGCCTATTTCTAAAGACCTTCATTCCATAAGCACGTAGTTGCCGTTCAATAATAAGAAATATTCAATAATCTTGCTTAAAGTCATGTCACAAGTTTATAGGTTAGTGCATTACCTAATCACTAATCCATTTCATTCCTCTTAGTTTCACCTGAAACCAGCTAAATTTCCTATAAGTAATTAATGTTTATTTAATAACGCATTCCAGTGCATATTGTTTGTGAGTGAAGTACCTCGATGCGCGCGGACCGGCTGACGCTCACTGTTTCCTTCGACGCGTTATCTATCGCCAGCCGGACCATCAGCCGATTGTCCCGTTACCTGCGATCGTGAATTATCGACGCGTACGCTGGATTGCATTTAAGTATTTTTATTATTTCATTATTGTTGTGTGTTCAATTGTGTATTGCTGAATTTTAATTATGTCGCATACAAGTACAAGTGATGTGCGTTCAAGATCACCTGTTGAAAGTGTCAAACTTCAAGTTCCTACAGCTAGTCATTCAAGAAATGATTTTAAGGATTTAATTATCAAGCGTAGTTCGGTTAAAGGTCGCGTAACAAAGTTCAAGAAATTCTTAAAAGAGGTAACTTCTTTAGAAAAACCTACCGATGCTCAAGTGCAAACTTTAGTGAATAGGCACGAAAGGTTTCGTGAATTGTTTATTTATTTTGAAGATCTGCAATCCGACATAGAATTATTAAACTCCTCTGAGTTAGACAGTGAACTCGACATTAGAGATGCCATAGAAGGTGATTTTAGTTCTTTGATTGCAGAGGCAAAATTATTTCTAGATGCTAACCTTTCGAAACCAAATAGTAGTCCTAATTCTTTACATTCTTCACGCGAGTATTCTAAATGTTGTAGTAATAAACCTATGGGTTTCAAATTACCATTGATTAAAATTGCAAAATTTGATGGTAATTTCTTCAAATGGATGGAATTCCGTGATACATTTATTTCTTTAATTCACAGCAATGACAGAATTGAACCTATACACAAGTTTCATTATTTGAACTCTTACCTTGAGGGAGATGCTTCCAACGTCATCAGCAACTTGCCTGTATGTTCTGCAAATTATGAAGATGCCTGGAATCTCCTCTGTGAGAGATACAACAATGTTAAACAGTTGAAAAAGAATCATTATAATTCATTCTGTAATTTTCCAACTACCTCTCGGGATTCTGCCAAGTCTCTGCGATTTTTAATAGATCATGTCTCTAAAGGCTTACGTGCCTTGAAGACTTTGGGTGAGCCTACAGAGTGGTGGGGTGGTCTAGTTGTCCATTTGGCCTCGGCGAAGCTCGATAGTGGCACTATGTTTAAGTGGGAGGAATATACCAATACAATGGAAAATTCTCCTACATTACAGGAATTCTTGCAATTTCTCCAAACTCGAGCTAATATTTTAGAGGCTGTTCAAAGTAATAAATCGAAAGGTGAAACAAATTCTTCTTCTTTTTCTAAAGGTGAAAAGACTCACACTAAGTCTTTTGCAATTTCAGCTGATGCTAATGCTGTTTCTACTGACGCGTGCTTCCTGTGCAAGGGTAGTCATCGTTTGTACGATTGTGCGTCTTTCTTGGCCAAGTCACCAGCAGATCGAGCCTCGGAGGCGATTAGATTGAAGCTGTGCCTGAATTGCTTACGTAAGGGACACTCATCACGCCAATGCAGGTTAGGTCCATGTTCTACTTGTAATAGACGTCACAACACCTTGTTGCATAGGGAACCGTCTCAACCCGTGAACACATCGAATGTTCACACGTCTGCATCCTCGAGTGAGAGTGCAGTCGAGCATGTCTCTAGTGCCAATGTTGCTACTGACAATGTAGTTAGCATGTCGGTCAAAGCCAACCACAGTGTGCTGCTTTCAACAGCTCTGGTTGATGTTTTTAATCCAGTAACGAATCAATTCACAACAATTCGAGCTCTGCTAGACAGCGGGAGTCAGTCTTCTTTTATCACTGATAGTTTAAAAAATAAACTTCAGTTGACTCCTCAGCCAATCCAGGTCGATATTGTAAGTATAGGAAATGTATCTACGTCTCATTCACTACAAAGATGTGTAGTGCAAGTTAAATCAAAACACAATGATTTTAAAGCAAATGTGTCATGTTTAGTATTGCCTCAATTAACAGGTAATTTGCCTAAGAAAACATTTGATATTTCGCAAGTTAAATTGCCTCCTAATATTAAATTAGCCGATCCCACGTTCAACCAATGTGCTAAGGTTGATATGTTGATAGGAGTTGACTTATTTTGGTCGGTTATAGAGGGTGAACAGATATCTCTTGGTCCCAACCAACCCATCTTGCATCGGTCAAAGTTAGGTTGGATTTTGGCAGGCCCACTGTATGTTCGAGAAATCTGTAAGTCGCGAGATAAATCTATAAATTGTAATCATGCTGCTGTCAATTGTTCAGATAGTTGTGTGTCAAATGAGCTATTGGACAAAAGGTTATCCAAGTTCTGGGAGTTGGAACAAATCCCTCACTCAACCAATTTTAAAACTGAGGAGGAGATTGAATGTGAGAGTCATTTTGTTACTAATACCACCCGAAATGATGAAGGCAGGTTCATTGTTAAGTTGCCCCTTCATACGGAACCCGACTGTCTGGGCAATTCATTCATAATGGCTAAAAAGCAATTTTGTGCGTTAGAAAAACGTTTTAATAAAAATCCGGAACTAAAGGATATGTATTCCAAATTTATTCAGGAGTATTCTGACCTAGGGCATTTATCGGAATCCAGTATTTTAATTCCCAAGCAGTCTTACTTTATTCCGCATCATGCAGTGTTAAGACCAACCAGCGAGTCGACAAAATTACGTGTCGTATTCAATGGTAGTGCACCTACAACGTCAGGATATTCTATAAATGATCTACAGTTAACCGGTCCAACCATACAAGATTCATTATTAAATATTCTACTCAGATTTCGCCAATACGCTTATGTTTTATCGGGCGATGTAGAAAAAATGTACAGGCAGGTACTGATTCACGAAGATCATCGTAACTTGCAATTAATTTTATGGCGTAATTGTGATACTGAACCATTAAAATCACTCAGATTGAACACAGTTACGTACGGGTATACTAGTTCAAGTTTTTTAAGTACTCGTTGTTTATGGCAATTAGGCGAGGAATGCAGTGACCCTAAAATAAGGGCCATAATCCAAAATGACTTTCTTGTGGATGATTTGTTGACAGGTTGCGATAGTGAAGCTGAATTGATTCTAATTAGGATCGCGATAGAAAATGCTTTGTCAGCTGGTTGTTTTACACTACGTAAATATAGGTCAAATTCACGCTCTTTAATTTCTGAATCCCAAAATGTTCAACGCAACCTGATAATCAGCTCATCGTCACACACGCTAGGAGTAGGGTGGAATCCTAATGAGGATTACATTCACTTTCCCACAAATTATGAAAATAAAATTGAAAACCCTACTAAAAGATCTATATTATCTGATTCATGTAAAGTTTTCGATCCTCTTGGTCTATTAAGCTTATTTACTATTAAACCTAAAATATTAATTCAACAATTATGGGTACAAAAAATCGATTGGGATAAACCAGTGCCCAACGATATACTTAAATCGTGGCTATCTTTCATAAATAATATGTCTAATATTCGCAATCTATTCATTCCCCGTCATGTGTTATGTAAAAATCCGGTTTCAATAGAATTGCATTGTTTTTGTGATGCGTCTACGACCGCCTATGCCGCATGTGTTTACTTGAGATCGGTAAATAGTCAAGGTGACGTCACAGTGCGATTGCTGTGTGCTAAGGCTCGTGTTGCGCCGGTAAAACCGACTACGGTGCCCAGGCTTGAGTTGTGTGCGTGTCTATTGGGAGCTCAGCTCGCCGCGGCCGCATGTCGCGCACTGCGATGCGTTATCACTCGAAAGATATTTTGGTCTGACTCATCCATCGCGCTAGCATGGTTAGGGACTAGGTACGATAAATTAAAAACGTTTGTTGCTAACAGAGTGTGCAGTATTTTAGAGCTTACTGAAGGCTCGGAATGGCGTCATGTGCCTACCACACTCAACCCGGCAGACCTAGCATCGTGAGGAGTAGATGCAAACAAAACAAATAACTTAGGCTTATGGTGGAACGGTCCTTCGTATTTACTTATGTCGGAAACGTTTTGGCCTGCGAATTATAAAATAACAACCGATGTTAGTGAATTACCTGAGGTTCAATCAAACGTATGTACAAATGAAGATAATGTTAAAAACAAATTAATTAATTTCGATAAATATTCTAAGTTTTCTAGATTGCAACGCTCTTTTGCTTATGTACTTCGATTCGTGCATAATTGCAAGTATACAAATAATAAAATTACGGGTGTTTTACAGCCTGATGAACTTAAAGCTTCTTTAGAAGCGCTAGTGCGTCTCGCTCAAGAGGAACTTTATAGTTCAGAATTGAAAATGCTTAGTTCTCAAAAGACACTAGGTCCTAAAAATCCATTGTTAGCTTTAAGTCCTTTCTTAGATAGTAAACATATTATGAGAGTTGGAGGACGTCTGAAACATTCTTGTTATTCGTTCGAAAAGCGTCATCCGATGGTGTTGCATGCTAAGCATAGACTTGTGAAATTATTATTTCAGCATGAACACTTACGTCTTCTCCATGCTGGTCCACAGCTACTTCTTGCATCCATTCGTGAATTCGTCTGGCCTATTGCTGGAAGGGATCTCGCGCGGACTACTGCGAGGCAGTGCATTGTTTGTAGGAAAGCTAGTGGGAATACGTTAACTCCCATGATGGGTTCCTTACCTGAGCAGCGTGTAAATCCCGACTTTCCATTTGCTAGTGCTGGTGTCGACTTCGCTGGACCATTTTTGATAACAGATAGGAAGGGGAGAGGATGTAAAATTACAAAATGTTACCTCGCCATCTTTCATAGCACCAACTTGTGTAGAACTAATAAAATTATTACAAATCAAGAATATACGCATTATTTGGAGTCAGATTTAATTCATTTGGAACCCTGGGCCAAAACATCCGTGGTGACCACGACGTGATCCAATTAAGAAGATTCTTCGCAGTTATCGGCATATTTCAAATTGCTTCGTCATTTGCCAGAAGCGGACTTTGGACCCGACGCACGCGTCGATTTGAAATACGTTGCCCAGCCGTTGATTTTCTACAAACTTGAAGAGAGATTGGTTTCTTTAACCTGAGGAGAAACCGATTGAACATCTCAATTGTATGGACAGTGAACGTAGCCAAGGAAATACGATTGGAGCCAAATACCATCGCCAGGAGATCATCCCAGACACAGCTTGTAGCCCGCCGGTCAGCTAATTTGTGAACTAGAAGCACCGCAGCCGCGGTTAAGCCAGGGAAGTGATCCATCCTTTATTTCCTCTATTATTTTCCATATTTGCTGTCCTCTATTTGCCTGAACAATGTGCTAATTTGCTTAAGCTGACAACAGCCGTATCATTAAGCGAATGTCAAGTCAGTATTTTACACAAGTTAAATCGCTATTCATCATTATAATACTTTAAAGTATTATCTAAAGTCAGTCATAAGTCGCAAGCCGTGCAGCTCATTGTTCTTCACAGCCACGTGCGCATGCGCAAATTGTCAATCCATAGCTTAATCGCGCCTATTTCTAAAGACCTTCATTCCATAAGCACGTAGTTGCCGTTCAATAATAAGAAATATTCAATAATCTTGCTTAAAGTCATGTCACAAGTTTATAGGTTAGTGCATTACCTAATCACTAATCCATTTCATTCCTCTTAGTTTCACCTGAAACCAGCTAAATTTCCTATAAGTAATTAATGTTTATTTAATAACGCATTCCAGTGCATATTGTTTGTGAGTGAAGTACCTCGATGCGCGCGGACCGGCTGACGCTCACTGTTTCCTTCGACGCGTTATCTATCGCCAGCCGGACCATCAGCCGATTGTCCCGTTACCTGCGATCGTGAATTATCGACGCGTACGCTGGATTGCATTTAAGTATTTTTATTATTTCATTATTGTTGTGTGTTCAATTGTGTATTGCTGAATTTTAATTATGTCGCATACAAGTACAAGTGATGTGCGTTCAAGATCACCTGTTGAAAGTGTCAAACTTCAAGTTCCTACAGCTAGTCATTCAAGAAATGATTTTAAGGATTTAATTATCAAGCGTAGTTCGGTTAAAGGTCGCGTAACAAAGTTCAAGAAATTCTTAAAAGAGGTAACTTCTTTAGAAAAACCTACCGATGCTCAAGTGCAAACTTTAGTGAATAGGCACGAAAGGTTTCGTGAATTGTTTATTTATTTTGAAGATCTGCAATCCGACATAGAATTATTAAACTCCTCTGAGTTAGACAGTGAACTCGACATTAGAGATGCCATAGAAGGTGATTTTAGTTCTTTGATTGCAGAGGCAAAATTATTTCTAGATGCTAACCTTTCGAAACCAAATAGTAGTCCTAATTCTTTACATTCTTCACGCGAGTATTCTAAATGTTGTAGTAATAAACCTATGGGTTTCAAATTACCATTGATTAAAATTGCAAAATTTGATGGTAATTTCTTCAAATGGATGGAATTCCGTGATACATTTATTTCTTTAATTCACAGCAATGACAGAATTGAACCTATACACAAGTTTCATTATTTGAACTCTTACCTTGAGGGAGATGCTTCCAACGTCATCAGCAACTTGCCTGTATGTTCTGCAAATTATGAAGATGCCTGGAATCTCCTCTGTGAGAGATACAACAATGTTAAACAGTTGAAAAAGAATCATTATAATTCATTCTGTAATTTTCCAACTACCTCTCGGGATTCTGCCAAGTCTCTGCGATTTTTAATAGATCATGTCTCTAAAGGCTTACGTGCCTTGAAGACTTTGGGTGAGCCTACAGAGTGGTGGGGTGGTCTAGTTGTCCATTTGGCCTCGGCGAAGCTCGATAGTGGCACTATGTTTAAGTGGGAGGAATATACCAATACAATGGAAAATTCTCCTACATTACAGGAATTCTTGCAATTTCTCCAAACTCGAGCTAATATTTTAGAGGCTGTTCAAAGTAATAAATCGAAAGGTGAAACAAATTCTTCTTCTTTTTCTAAAGGTGAAAAGACTCACACTAAGTCTTTTGCAATTTCAGCTGATGCTAATGCTGTTTCTACTGACGCGTGCTTCCTGTGCAAGGGTAGTCATCGTTTGTACGATTGTGCGTCTTTCTTGGCCAAGTCACCAGCAGATCGAGCCTCGGAGGCGATTAGATTGAAGCTGTGCCTGAATTGCTTACGTAAGGGACACTCATCACGCCAATGCAGGTTAGGTCCATGTTCTACTTGTAATAGACGTCACAACACCTTGTTGCATAGGGAACCGTCTCAACCCGTGAACACATCGAATGTTCACACGTCTGCATCCTCGAGTGAGAGTGCAGTCGAGCATGTCTCTAGTGCCAATGTTGCTACTGACAATGTAGTTAGCATGTCGGTCAAAGCCAACCACAGTGTGCTGCTTTCAACAGCTCTGGTTGATGTTTTTAATCCAGTAACGAATCAATTCACAACAATTCGAGCTCTGCTAGACAGCGGGAGTCAGTCTTCTTTTATCACTGATAGTTTAAAAAATAAACTTCAGTTGACTCCTCAGCCAATCCAGGTCGATATTGTAAGTATAGGAAATGTATCTACGTCTCATTCACTACAAAGATGTGTAGTGCAAGTTAAATCAAAACACAATGATTTTAAAGCAAATGTGTCATGTTTAGTATTGCCTCAATTAACAGGTAATTTGCCTAAGAAAACATTTGATATTTCGCAAGTTAAATTGCCTCCTAATATTAAATTAGCCGATCCCACGTTCAACCAATGTGCTAAGGTTGATATGTTGATAGGAGTTGACTTATTTTGGTCGGTTATAGAGGGTGAACAGATATCTCTTGGTCCCAACCAACCCATCTTGCATCGGTCAAAGTTAGGTTGGATTTTGGCAGGCCCACTGTATGTTCGAGAAATCTGTAAGTCGCGAGATAAATCTATAAATTGTAATCATGCTGCTGTCAATTGTTCAGATAGTTGTGTGTCAAATGAGCTATTGGACAAAAGGTTATCCAAGTTCTGGGAGTTGGAACAAATCCCTCACTCAACCAATTTTAAAACTGAGGAGGAGATTGAATGTGAGAGTCATTTTGTTACTAATACCACCCGAAATGATGAAGGCAGGTTCATTGTTAAGTTGCCCCTTCATACGGAACCCGACTGTCTGGGCAATTCATTCATAATGGCTAAAAAGCAATTTTGTGCGTTAGAAAAACGTTTTAATAAAAATCCGGAACTAAAGGATATGTATTCCAAATTTATTCAGGAGTATTCTGACCTAGGGCATTTATCGGAATCCAGTATTTTAATTCCCAAGCAGTCTTACTTTATTCCGCATCATGCAGTGTTAAGACCAACCAGCGAGTCGACAAAATTACGTGTCGTATTCAATGGTAGTGCACCTACAACGTCAGGATATTCTATAAATGATCTACAGTTAACCGGTCCAACCATACAAGATTCATTATTAAATATTCTACTCAGATTTCGCCAATACGCTTATGTTTTATCGGGCGATGTAGAAAAAATGTACAGGCAGGTACTGATTCACGAAGATCATCGTAACTTGCAATTAATTTTATGGCGTAATTGTGATACTGAACCATTAAAATCACTCAGATTGAACACAGTTACGTACGGGTATACTAGTTCAAGTTTTTTAAGTACTCGTTGTTTATGGCAATTAGGCGAGGAATGCAGTGACCCTAAAATAAGGGCCATAATCCAAAATGACTTTCTTGTGGATGATTTGTTGACAGGTTGCGATAGTGAAGCTGAATTGATTCTAATTAGGATCGCGATAGAAAATGCTTTGTCAGCTGGTTGTTTTACACTACGTAAATATAGGTCAAATTCACGCTCTTTAATTTCTGAATCCCAAAATGTTCAACGCAACCTGATAATCAGCTCATCGTCACACACGCTAGGAGTAGGGTGGAATCCTAATGAGGATTACATTCACTTTCCCACAAATTATGAAAATAAAATTGAAAACCCTACTAAAAGATCTATATTATCTGATTCATGTAAAGTTTTCGATCCTCTTGGTCTATTAAGCTTATTTACTATTAAACCTAAAATATTAATTCAACAATTATGGGTACAAAAAATCGATTGGGATAAACCAGTGCCCAACGATATACTTAAATCGTGGCTATCTTTCATAAATAATATGTCTAATATTCGCAATCTATTCATTCCCCGTCATGTGTTATGTAAAAATCCGGTTTCAATAGAATTGCATTGTTTTTGTGATGCGTCTACGACCGCCTATGCCGCATGTGTTTACTTGAGATCGGTAAATAGTCAAGGTGACGTCACAGTGCGATTGCTGTGTGCTAAGGCTCGTGTTGCGCCGGTAAAACCGACTACGGTGCCCAGGCTTGAGTTGTGTGCGTGTCTATTGGGAGCTCAGCTCGCCGCGGCCGCATGTCGCGCACTGCGATGCGTTATCACTCGAAAGATATTTTGGTCTGACTCATCCATCGCGCTAGCATGGTTAGGGACTAGGTACGATAAATTAAAAACGTTTGTTGCTAACAGAGTGTGCAGTATTTTAGAGCTTACTGAAGGCTCGGAATGGCGTCATGTGCCTACCACACTCAACCCGGCAGACCTAGCATCGTGAGGAGTAGATGCAAACAAAACAAATAACTTAGGCTTATGGTGGAACGGTCCTTCGTATTTACTTATGTCGGAAACGTTTTGGCCTGCGAATTATAAAATAACAACCGATGTTAGTGAATTACCTGAGGTTCAATCAAACGTATGTACAAATGAAGATAATGTTAAAAACAAATTAATTAATTTCGATAAATATTCTAAGTTTTCTAGATTGCAACGCTCTTTTGCTTATGTACTTCGATTCGTGCATAATTGCAAGTATACAAATAATAAAATTACGGGTGTTTTACAGCCTGATGAACTTAAAGCTTCTTTAGAAGCGCTAGTGCGTCTCGCTCAAGAGGAACTTTATAGTTCAGAATTGAAAATGCTTAGTTCTCAAAAGACACTAGGTCCTAAAAATCCATTGTTAGCTTTAAGTCCTTTCTTAGATAGTAAACATATTATGAGAGTTGGAGGACGTCTGAAACATTCTTGTTATTCGTTCGAAAAGCGTCATCCGATGGTGTTGCATGCTAAGCATAGACTTGTGAAATTATTATTTCAGCATGAACACTTACGTCTTCTCCATGCTGGTCCACAGCTACTTCTTGCATCCATTCGTGAATTCGTCTGGCCTATTGCTGGAAGGGATCTCGCGCGGACTACTGCGAGGCAGTGCATTGTTTGTAGGAAAGCTAGTGGGAATACGTTAACTCCCATGATGGGTTCCTTACCTGAGCAGCGTGTAAATCCCGACTTTCCATTTGCTAGTGCTGGTGTCGACTTCGCTGGACCATTTTTGATAACAGATAGGAAGGGGAGAGGATGTAAAATTACAAAATGTTACCTCGCCATCTTTCATAGCACCAACTTGTGTAGAACTAATAAAATTATTACAAATCAAGAATATACGCATTATTTGGAGTCAGATTTAATTCATTTGGAACCCTGGGCCAAAACATCCGTGGTGACCACGACGTGATCCAATTAAGAAGATTCTTCGCAGTTATCGGCATATTTCAAATTGCTTCGTCATTTGCCAGAAGCGGACTTTGGACCCGACGCACGCGTCGATTTGAAATACGTTGCCCAGCCGTTGATTTTCTACAAACTTGAAGAGAGATTGGTTTCTTTAACCTGAGGAGAAACCGATTGAACATCTCAATTGTATGGACAGTGAACGTAGCCAAGGAAATACGATTGGAGCCAAATACCATCGCCAGGAGATCATCCCAGACACAGCTTGTAGCCCGCCGGTCAGCTAATTTGTGAACTAGAAGCACCGCAGCCGCGGTTAAGCCAGGGAAGTGATCCATCCTTTATTTCCTCTATTATTTTCCATATTTGCTGTCCTCTATTTGCCTGAACAATGTGCTAATTTGCTTAAGCTGACAACAGCCGTATCATTAAGCGAATGTCAAGTCAGTATTTTACACAAGTTAAATCGCTATTCATCATTATAATACTTTAAAGTATTATCTAAAGTCAGTCATAAGTCGCAAGCCGTGCAGCTCATTGTTCTTCACAGCCACGTGCGCATGCGCAAATTGTCAATCCATAGCTTAATCGCGCCTATTTCTAAAGACCTTCATTCCATAAGCACGTAGTTGCCGTTCAATAATAAGAAATATTCAATAATCTTGCTTAAAGTCATGTCACAAGTTTATAGGTTAGTGCATTACCTAATCACTAATCCATTTCATTCCTCTTAGTTTCACCTGAAACCAGCTAAATTTCCTATAAGTAATTAATGTTTATTTAATAACGCATTCCAGTGCATATTGTTTGTGAGTGAAGTACCTCGATGCGCGCGGACCGGCTGACGCTCACTGTTTCCTTCGACGCGTTATCTATCGCCAGCCGGACCATCAGCCGATTGTCCCGTTACCTGCGATCGTGAATTATCGACGCGTACGCTGGATTGCATTTAAGTATTTTTATTATTTCATTATTGTTGTGTGTTCAATTGTGTATTGCTGAATTTTAATTATGTCGCATACAAGTACAAGTGATGTGCGTTCAAGATCACCTGTTGAAAGTGTCAAACTTCAAGTTCCTACAGCTAGTCATTCAAGAAATGATTTTAAGGATTTAATTATCAAGCGTAGTTCGGTTAAAGGTCGCGTAACAAAGTTCAAGAAATTCTTAAAAGAGGTAACTTCTTTAGAAAAACCTACCGATGCTCAAGTGCAAACTTTAGTGAATAGGCACGAAAGGTTTCGTGAATTGTTTATTTATTTTGAAGATCTGCAATCCAACATAGAATTATTAAACTCCTCTGAGTTAGACAGTGAACTCGACATTAGAGATGCCATAGAAGGTGATTTTAGTTCTTTGATTGCAGAGGCAAAATTATTTATAGATGCTAACCTTTCGAAACCAAATAGTAGTCCTAATTCTTTACATTCCTCACGCGAGTATTCTAAATGTTGTAGTAATAAACCTATGGGTTTCAAATTACCATTGATTAAAATTGCAAAATTTGATGGTAATTTCTTCAAATGGATGGAATTCCGTGATACATTTATTTCTTTAATTCACAGCAATGACAGAATTGAACCTATACACAAGTTTCATTATTTGAACTCTTACCTTGAGGGAGATGCTTCCAACGTCATCAGCAACTTGCCTGTATGTTCTGCAAATTATGAAGATGCCTGGAATCTCCTCTGTGAGAGATACAACAATGTTAAACAGTTGAAAAAGAATCATTATAATTCATTCTGTAATTTTCCAACTACCTCTCGGGATTCTGCCAAGTCTCTGCGATTTTTAATAGATCATGTCTCTAAAGGTTTACGTGCCTTGAAGACTTTGGGTGAGCCTACAGAGTGGTGGGGCGGTCTAGTTGTCCATTTGGCCTCAGCGAAGCTCGATAGTGGCACTATGTTTAAGTGGGAGGAATATACCAACACAATGAAAAATTCTCCTACATTACAGGAATTCTTGCAATTTCTCCAAACTCGAGCTAATATTTTAGAGGCTGTTCAAAGTAATAAATCGAAAGGTGAAACAAATTCTTCTTCTTTTTCTAAAGGTGATAAGTCTCACACTAAGTCTTTTGCAATTTCAGCTGATGCTAAAGCTGTTTCTACTGACGCGTGCTTCCTGTGCAAGGGTAGTCATCGTTTGTACGATTGTGCGTCTTTCTTGGCCAAGTCACCAGCAGATCGAGCCTCGGAGGCGATTAGATTGAAGCTGTGCCTGAATTGCTTACGTAAGGGACACTCATCACGCCAATGCAGGTTAGGTCCATGTTCTACTTGTAATAGACGTCACAACACCTTGTTGCATAGGGAACCGTCTCAACCCGTGAACACATCGAATGTTCACACGTCTGCATCCTCGAGTGAGAGTGCAGTCGAGCATGTCTCTAGTGCCAATGTTGCTACTGACAATATAGTTAGCATGTCGGTCAAAGCCAACCATGGTGTGCTGCTTTCGACAGCTCTGGTTGATGTTTTTAATCCAGTAACGAATCAATTCACAACAATTCGAGCTCTGCTAGACAGCGGGAGTCAGTCTTCTTTTATCACTGATAGTTTAAAAAATAAACTTCAGTTGACTCCTCAGCCAATCCAGGTCGATATTGTAGGTATTGGAAATGTATCTACGTCTCATTCACTACAAAGATGTGTAGTGCAAGTTAAATCAAAACACAATGATTTTAAAGCAAATGTGTCATGTTTAGTATTGCCTCAATTAACAGGTAATTTGCCTAAGAAAACATTTGATATTTCGCAAGTTAAATTGCCTCCTAATATTAAATTAGCCGATCCCACGTTCAACCAATGTGCTAAGGTTGATATGTTGATAGGAGTTGACTTATTTTGGTCGGTTATAGAGGGTGAACAGATATCTCTTGGTCCCAACCAACCCATCTTGCATCGGTCAAAGTTAGGTTGGATTTTGGCAGGCCCACTGTATGTTCGAGATATCTGTAAATCGCGAGATAAATCTATTAATTGTAATCATGCTGCTGTCAATTGTTCAGATAGTTCTGTGTCAAATGAGTTATTGGACAAAAGGTTATCCAAGTTCTGGGAGTTGGAACAAATCCCTCACTCAACCAATTTTGAAACTGAGGAGGAGATTGAATGTGAGAGTCATTTTGTTACTAATACCACCCGAAATGATGAAGGCAGGTTCATTGTTAAGTTGCCCCTTCATACGGAACCCGACTGTCTGGGCAATTCATTCATAATGGCTAAAAAGCAATTTTGTGCGTTAGAAAAACGTTTTAATAAAAATCCGGAACTAAAGGATATGTATTCCAAATTTATTCAGGAGTATTCTGACCTAGGGCATTTATCGGAATCCAGTATTTTAATTCCCAAGCAGTCTTACTTTATTCCGCATCATGCAGTGTTAAGACCAACCAGCGAGTCGACAAAATTACGTGTCGTATTCAATGGTAGTGCACCTACAACGTCAGGATATTCTATAAATGATCTACAGTTAACCGGTCCAACCATACAAGATTCATTATTAAATATTCTACTCAGATTTCGCCAATACGCTTATGTTTTATCGGGCGATGTAGAAAAAATGTACAGGCAGGTACTGATTCACGAAGATCATCGTAACTTGCAATTAATTTTATGGCGTAATTGTGATACTGAACCATTAAAATCACTCAGATTGAACACAGTTACGTACGGGTATACTAGTTCAAGTTTTTTAAGTACTCGTTGTTTATGGCAATTAGGCGAGGAATGCAGTGACCCTAAAATAAGGGCCATAATCCAAAATGACTTTCTTGTGGATGATTTGTTGACAGGTTGCGATAGTGAAGCTGAATTGATTCTAATTAGGATCGCGATAGAAAATGCTTTGTCAGCTGGTTGTTTTACACTACGTAAATATAGGTCAAATTCACGCTCTTTAATTTCTGAATCCCAAAATGTTCAACGCAACCTGATAATCAGCTCATCGTCACACACGCTAGGAGTGGGCTGGAATCCTAATGAGGATTACATTCACTTTCCCACTAATTATGAAAATAAAATTGAAAACCCTACTAAAAGATCTATATTATCTGATTCATGTAAAGTTTTCGATCCTCTTGGTCTATTAAGCTTATTTACTATTAAACCTAAAATATTAATTCAACAATTATGGGTACAAAAAATCGATTGGGATAAACCAGTGCCCAACGATATACTTAAATCGTGGCTATCTTTCATAAATAATATGTCTAATATTCGCAATCTATTCATTCCCCGTCATGTGTTATGTAAAAATCCGGTTTCAATTGAATTGCATTGTTTTTGTGATGCGTCTACGACCGCCTATGCCGCATGTGTTTACTTGAGATCGGTAAATAGTCAAGGTGACGTCACAGTACGATTGCTGTGTGCTAAGGCTCGTGTTGCGCCGGTAAAACCGACTACGGTGCCCAGGCTTGAGTTGTGTGCGTGTCTATTGGGAGCTCATCTCGCCGCGGCCGCATGTCGCGCACTGCGATGCGTTATCACTCGAAAAATATTTTGGTCTGACTCATCCATCGCGCTAGCATGGTTAGGGACTAGGTACGATAAATTAAAAACGTTTGTTGCTAACAGAGTGTGCAGTATTTTAGAGCTTACTGAAGGCTCGGAATGGCGTCATGTGCCTACCACACTCAACCCGGCAGACTTAGCATCGCGAGGAGTAGATGCAAACAAAACAAATAACTTAGGCTTATGGTGGAACGGTCCTTCGTATTTACTTATGTCGGAAACGTTTTGGCCTGCGAATTATAAAATAACAACCGATGTTAGTGAATTACCTGAGGTTAAATCAAACGTATGTACAAATGAAGATAATGTTAAAAACAAATTAATTAATTTCGATAAATATTCTAAGTTTTCTAGATTGCAACGCTCTTTTGCTTATGTACTTCGATTCGTGCATAATTGCAAGTATACAAATAATAAAATTACGGGTGTTTTACAGCCTGATGAACTTAAAGCTTCTTTAGAAGCGCTAGTGCGTCTCGCTCAAGAGGAACTTAATAATGTTATTTGCCCAAAATAATATTATCCTTATCGATACTTATTGATGTTTACTCACAGAAACCCGGCCAAGAGCGAGTCGGGGTCGTACTACTTGGGTTCCGAACACTGAGCACCGCTTTTCAATACAATTTCAGTTAACGTATGTACATATATTTATCAACATCGCCCTTCTGCCAATGACAATCAAGTGCCAAAAGAACCACTGATGTTTGAGGTTCCGATTTTCTTCTCTACGGAACCCTAAAAAAGTAGGAAAACAAGGAAAATTGGTACAAATATTAAATTGATTCCTTCTTGTAAGGTCGGATAGAAAATAATAGGATTCATTTTATTTGTTTTTTGATTAAATGCTAGTGTATTGGACGGGGGCCTTTTATTCAGTGGCTTTGAGTACCATAAGCCCTTTTTCACTGAAATGCTTTTGCTTTTTTTTAAATTATGACTCCCACACTTTGAGACTTAACTTAGTGATAAAATAACCTCTCAATTGTAAAATACCATTCATCACCATCCTAGCCTAGCCTTTTTCCAACTATGTTGGAATCGACTTCCAAATGTAATATATCATTAATTTCAATAAATTGTCAAGAGTATTTGAACATTACATAACACATTACAGCATGCTTATAATCCACGAAGGTTAAGGCAGAGGTGTAGGTACTTATTAGTACCATTCCTTTTCGTCAGTTATGTTTAAGTCCCTTGTAATAGGGGGCGAGCCTATTGCCATCAACCGGGCGCAAATCCGGGTTCCAGACTGCTATTAAAAAGTACCTGATGGAAAAACCCAATAACCCTTTGCCCGCCCTGGGAATCCGAGGAACCTATGCTCAGCAGTCTCTATCGACCACTAGACCCCGAATCGCGTTTTCCATTTTGATGGCAATAGGCTTTCCCCTATTTTTTGCGAATTAAATATAGCTGTTGAAATGTGGGTGTAACATTATAGGTAAACCTCTGCCCACCTCTTCGGGGAGAACAGGAGTGATGTGATATTATTTATTCTGTTACTATTAAAAGTTTACTGATAGCTAAAGGTAGAAACAAACCATTATTAGTAAGAAAATATTGTAACAAGTTCACTAAAGACAATGCGCGACTTGCAACTGACAACTGTGGAACTTTCTGAGTTGTAACTTTTTAAGCTCCTGTCGCTTTTCCGCTTCACGGAGTAAGTAGGTTTCCTATCTTTCGAAAAAATACGCAGCGAATAGAATAATGACATGGTTTAAAGTGTGTTTTTTAACCGACTTCAAAAAAAGGAGGAGGTTCTCAATTCATTCATTCATGTTTTTTTGGAAGTCGGTTTTTTTTTTGCAAAAAAGTTTTTATTTTCAAGACAACATTTTTATTTATAAAATGAATGATATTATTAAAACATTCATTTACACCACAAGAGGAGCTCGTGGTTGAATAATATCAGCCGCTCGGGTCGATCTTCAAATTAAGCCGCGCTTGCCCGGGTTGGTCTGTGGATGGGTGACCACCCATTAGATACCGAGTTTCCCCCGTGCCTCGGAAAGCACGTTAAGCCGTTGGTCCCGGCTGTCATTTGTAGATCTTTGACAGTCGTTACAGGTAGTCAGTGGCGCGAAAGTCTGACAACCAGTCTTACCAAGGGGTATCGTGTTACCCAGTACTGACAGGGTTGTGGAGGTCAGATAGGCAGTCGCTCCATGTAAAATACTGGTATTCAGCTGCATCCGGTAAGACTGGAAGCCGACCCCAACGGAAAAGGCTAGGCAGATGATGATTTACATCACAACTAGACTGCCTCGTTGCTATACTGGTCGTAAGCGGGACTGCTGAGTATAAGGTTCCCAGGTAGGATACAGTGTTATTGGGTTTTTCTATCACGAATTTCTCAGAAGCATCCATGGTCACGGTTTGGATTTGTGTCCGGTTGATGGCAATAGGCTCGCTTATAGTGGAAATTATGATTTTCCTACTTCTCCTCTATTCTTTTGTCAGAAATTTCGTTGCGGGAACCAAGATATTTAATTGTTTCTCTTTGACTCCGTCGAGCTTCATTTCTTGACGCTTTTCTGGTGGTCGTCACTGTTGATTCTGGCTTTCAGGAGTTGCGGGGGTTTTCGAATAATGTGGCGGGCTTGTCCCCAAAAGGCTCGCCTAACATAATAATAATAAAGCCATTTCTTTTCCCAGAATATAACATATTACACTTTTATAACATTTTTTAATAACAATGTCATGCAGTGTTAAAATCACATGCAACATTAAAAAAAGAACTAAATTTAACAAACAATTTATGAGAGTTACTCAATTTTTTACTTAATGATACATAGTTATTTTATTTAGTGTTATTCATTATTGTATCATTTATAATTCAGTAGCAATTTATATCAACTGATTCCAATAAAAATAGTCACATTATTTATTCAAAATATGATATCAATTAATTTAGGTACGATAAATTAGTTTAATTTAATAATTTAATTCGAATAATAATAATAAAGGATTGGCCATCATCACTGGCAGGACTATTGTGGCCAACAAGCCAGATATAGTGGTGGTGGATCGATCAGAGCGGCGCGCAATGATTGTTGACATAACGGTCCCGCATGACGGGAACCTCGTGAAAGCCGAGAAAGATAAACAAATCAAGTATCTTGACTTGGCTCGCGAGGTTGTCGACATGTGGGAAGTGGACACGGCCATCATTGTGCCGATTGTTGTTTCAGCCCATGGATTAATTGCCAAGAGCCTCGACCAATACCTGAGGAGGCTCTCGTTAGGCGGCTGGATCAAGGGCTTGATCCAGAAAGCGGTACTCCTGGACACGGCTCGTATTGTTAGGAGGTTCCTCTCTCTGGAGCCCTGACCGCCGGTAGCTTGGACCCTGTTCCCGATACCGGTGGGCTACTATTTTTTATATTTTTAAATGTTTTTTTATAGGAATATTTAAAAATATAATTAGTAAGTAAGAAAAATAAATAAAGATAAAGGATTGGAATCAATTTTTAGTTTTGGGGACTTACCCTGTTTTGGGTAAAGGCCTCCTCCATGCATTTTGCAAGGAGGGTTTTAGTCGATCTCTCCCGCGGAGACCAGCCGTACTGTGAGATCTTGGTAGTGATTTTTCTTTTTATCCTGTGTTTTTAGGTTGGTGGGCTGTGAATTTAATGCTCTATAGTTTTTAGTTTGATCTGTTGTTTTAACGCATTTCCATCGCCTCGCATCGCCTAACTAAAGCAAAATGTGGGTGTACTATTCGGTTGGTACACCTCTGTAGAACTCTTTGGGAATTACTGGCGTGATGTAATGTTCATTTAAAAGCATCCGTATTTACTTTTAACTTTCTATTTATAAAATCCTTCACAAACAAATAAAAACAAATAAATATTGGACATGAAATTAATTAATAATATAGGACGGGCAAAGCGACGATTTTCAGTAAAATCTTCTTATTTTGTTAATGAATTTTGTTTTTCATTTAAGTCCGACGTTTTTGATGTTAATAATAGGGTTAAAATTCTTAATAAATGTTAAAGAATGATTTTCAAAGGGTTTTGTAATGTTGAACACAGCTGTTTTATTTTTTTGGGTTCTTTTTTCATTTAGTGAATTGTTGCGGAAAACATAACTTTCATTTTGTTTTGATCAAAATTTTATATGAAGTCATTCGAATATCATCTAATGTGTTCTTCATGTTCAGGTAGGCGTGGATTATCGAGTATGGCGGCGGTGTTTCAATAAAATAACACTTGTCACAATCACTCTACTTAAATCTCTTGATAATTCAACTAAACACTTCACAAAATAATTATAGATCATTTAGATTACAATAAAGTACAACGTCCACCGACTACGTGGCTGCGTGCGCTTCCCAGAGATCTGAAGCTAACTGACTGTTTTTATAAGATGGCCGCCTCACCAGTGTTGCACCAGGTGTTCGTTTTTGACGTTGACAAGATGTCAATTGACAGTCTAGAAAAGAGGTCGCGCGGACATATACTTTGATGGATGTTTCGAATAAAATTTACATTGTGTTTTCGATTAATCAAATTAAATGGATTTGTAATTGATGAATGGGAAGAGCTACCACCCGTAGATCATAATTTTAACACGAATTTCCTTTTTTGCAATTTGCCGGTCATTGTCAGGCTGTACATTGAACAAAATATGATTCGCGGCTGTAATGAGTATTTAGTTACAGAATTATAATCATTAAAATCATCAATACAATACAACATACAACACATTTTGACGACCCGAATGGCGCAGCGGTAGTGAGGCTGCCTCACGTTCATAGGTGGTCGGGTTCGAATCCCGGTAGGAGCAAGTGTTTGTGTGATGAGCATGGACATTTGTTTCCGAGTCATGGATGTTTATATGTATAATAAGTACCTATGTATTTACAAACAAAAAGTATCTATGTAGTATGTCAACTATCTGGTGTCCACGACACAAGCCTCGTTGCTTAGTGTGGCACTAGATGGCGCTGTGTGTAATGTCCAGCGATATTTATTTATTTATTTATTTTATTTATTCAATGGGGTTGTATGGCGCTTCCGCCTTAACAAATACTGATTAAACAATAATAACCCCTACTGAAATCTTTACTGCCTTGATTTTAATCAATAGGTATTTAAAGACTGCCTCGTTGGGTTAGTGGTTGTAAGCACGACCGCTGAGCACGAAGTCCTGGGTTCGATTCCCTTAAGTGTTTTTTCGTTCAGCAATTGCTAATTAGCAGCCACGGAGTCTGGATTTGTGCCGGGTTGATGGCACTAGATTCGCCCCGTATTACATGGGACTTCAACATAACTGGCGAAACGTGGGTGTACTATTAGGTAGACCACTACCTAACCATTCGGGGATTACAGGCGTGATGTTTGGTATGTATTTAAAGCTTCACTGCCTACCCCATTACGTACGACGTTGTCACAAAACCATGATCAGTGTCACTGTCAGAAAACTTTTACTAAAATCATCGCTTTTCAACCGAAAACTTGGCATGTTGACAAGTCTATTAATTAGGGCTTCATTATAATTTGTGCTGCTGCATAATTAAAACATTTGAGCAAATAAATATAACAGCATTATTTTAACGAAGTAAAATGATTAATTAATTAATTAATTTTTCATTTACGTGTATATTTAACAAGCGACACACTTTCAATTATTTTCTTTTCTTTTGTCTTGATATTTAATTTGTTCGTATATATTTTTTCGTTATTTTGACATACTGTAAGTGTGGTTAAAATTACACAGTTAAAAAACGACAGTAGTTCATTGATTTTAAAGTGATTAGCATTGGGCATGTGTTCGAACCCACCCACGGCACTCATTTTCATCTGCCTAACCTGTTTCCAACTATGTTGGGGTCGGCTTCCAATCTAATCGGATGCAGCTGAATACCATTTTTTTCCATGAAGAGACTGCCTATCTGACCTCCACAACCCAATTAGTATTGGGTAAAACGATACCCCTTGGTAAGACTTGGTTTTCAGACTTCCGGGCCACCGACTACTTGTAACGCCTGTCAAAGATCTACAAATGACAGCCGGGACCCACCCACATCTTAACGTGCTTCGTGCACGGATGATAAAATTATGTATTGACATAACTCTGAAATTTTATGCATATCATTTTAATATTGACATTGCTGACATTTTATTGTACTGTTGTGTTATTTGATGATTTTAATTATTTAGTGAACCAAATTATTGTATTGTAATTTATTTATACTATTTTTTAATGTTGTTTAATGTCATGTACCCAATTTGTGAAACATTTTATATGCTTAACGGCGGAACATAGATACTTCCTAGTTGTTTTTTTTTTACTTATATTCACAACTTAAATGAATTTGAAAATTTAAACTACTTAACATGCTAAGGTATTTGCATAAGTCAAACTATTTAATAGTTTACTTATCTAGCTTAAACTATTCTGGCCTAAATCACCACTAACAAAAGCTTAATAAACTATTTCTCAAAACCTAACCTAACCAAACATTCCGTCATTCCACAAACGGTGACAGTAAATTCAAAATGGCCGACCCTACTCGTCTAGACGGAGTGGAATGCTGTCAGTTGGCACGACGCCATTAGTTACTTTTAAACTTTTTCGCCACTTCACACATTTGCGGGTTACATCATTCTTCCTAGAAAATATGATTTAACCAGACAGTCGGTTTTAGATGTAAACAATTTGTTTTGTGTGGAGCATATAAAATTTTGTCCGTGGAGTTTTTTTACTTTTTGGTGTCAAAATTAACTACGGTGCGGTTTGTATTTCTAGTTTTAGTTTTACTTTTGGGTGACAATACCAACTATGATGATAATAATAACATAACATCTCGCCTGTAATAACCGAAGGGTAAGGCAGAGGTGTATTTAATAGTACTCCCACATTTCGCCAGTTATGTTTAATTAAATCCCATGCAATAAAGAGCGAGCGTATTGCCATTAGCCGGGTACAAATCTGGACTCCGTGGCTGCTACTGAAAAATTCCTGATGGAAAAACCCAATAACTCATGCCCAGCAATTGCGCTTGCGACCAATAGACCACTGGGCCACTATAAATGCTCATACGATAGAACTATTGAGAATTTTCCGTTCTTTCAGAATCGACCCTTATATTATAGTTCAAAATAACTTGACCTCATTGGTCAGATTGGGAATAAATTATGGACATGCCATATATAACGGGACTTCAACCGATCTTCCTCATTGAAAAAATATGCTAAAATAACTGACTTCAAAAAAAAAAACACAACAAAAATGGAAAATAGCTTTACTTTCGGAAGTCGGTGCCAAAAAGTCAATGAAACAAACAATAGTCACCGACTTCCGAAAGTAAAGTTATTTTCCAAGTTGGTTATTTTTTTGCAAAAACCTTTTTATTTTACCCTTTTTAACCGACTTCAAAAAAAGGAAGAGGTTCTCAATTCGGTTGTATGTTTTTTTTTTTTTGTGTTTGTTAACTCATATCTCCGTCATTTCTGAACGGATTTGAAAAATTCTTCTTTTATCTGAATGGATCTACTTCTCGATTGGTCCCATAGAAATTTCATCAAAATCGCTTCAGCAGTTTGGTTTTGAAATCAAAATAACTGGAAAAAATGTCATCCAAGTAAAAGAAATTGCGAAATTGATACTTGACAAGGATTTGTGTGTGATACGATAACTAAAAAGGGTAAAATAAAAACTTTTTTGCAAAAAAAAACCGACTTCCAAAAAAAAAACACTAAAAAAGTGGAAAATAACTTTAATTTCGGAAGTCGGTGGCAAAAAAGTCAATGAAACAAACAATAGTCACCGACTTCCGAAAGTAAAGTTATTTTCCACTTTTTTAGTGTTTTTTTTTTGGAAGTCGGTTTTTTTTTGCAAAAAAGTTTTTTTAGTTATCGCATCACACACAAATCCTTGTCAAGTAGGTATCAATTTTGCAATTTCTTTTACTTGGATGACATATTTTTTTCAGCTATTTTGATTTAAAAACGAAACTGCTGAACCAATTTTGATGAAATCATGAGACCAATCGGGAAGTACATTCATTCAGATAAAAGAAGATTTTTTTAAAAACGGTTCATAAATGACGAAGATATGAGGTAACAAACACAAAAAAAAATACAACCGAATTGAGAACCTCCTCCTTTTTTTGAAGTCGGTTAAAAAATAAGCAATTAAGCACATAATATAGGTATTCCATTAAAGGTAGCGTTCCGAAAGGGCCCTAGAAACCAGTTGGTTTGCCACTGTCTGCTATTGCTATTGGGTGACTGCCGCTGTAGTTTGCAGTTATAACAGCCTTTGAAAGACCTATCTTGCCAATCCTCAATAATTTCCTTTATTTTAGCTAAAGATAAGAGAAAATTCGGTCGTTTCAGATTCCCCAGCAACACCCCAGTCTATACTGTCCACAATTTATGCGTAATGACGTACTATAAACAGTCGGAGAGCTATCAAAAGAAGTCATCTCTAAATATAAAATAAAATAACTCGCTAACTTCTGTCTACGGCTTCGTCCACGTGTATTTCTGGTCTAGATAATACGGAGGAGCTCTTGGTTTAATATTTGCTGTGATTTGCAAATCTTTGACAGTCGTTACAGATAGTCAGTGTCCCGAAAATCTGACAACCAGTCTCACCAAGGGGTATCGTATTATCTAGTAGTAACTGGGTTGTGGAGGTCAGATAGGCATTCGCTCCATGTAAAATAATGGTATTCAGCTGTAAGGCTGGAAGCTGACCCCAAGATATTTGGGAAAAGGCTAGGCAGATGATGATATACATGGTTAAAGTTAAGTCGTTCTAATCCTCTTAAGGGGTCATTGTACTCATTATAACGAACAACTTTTACCATGGGACCAACCCCGAAATCGCGAAAAAAAATCAGCTGTTCAGTACATTTATGTTCGCCTAACTCGTCAAAATGTACTGAACAGCTGATTTTTGGCAGAATTTAGTACAGAAAGTTGGCCATGAACTTGTAACGACGATGTTTATTTTTTTGAGTCTGGTAGCCATAAGCGGTGCTGCTAACCATGAAGTCCTGAGTCCAATCTCCAGATCGGGGAAAGTGTTATTAGGGTTTTCCATCAGAATTTTATTATCTATAGTAATATTATATTATTTTATTTATTGTAGCCTCTGTTGTTGATCCAATAAATAAATAAATAAATAAATAAGAGGTAAAATTTGTTTGTGAGTTTGTATGTAGGAATCTCTGGAACTAATGACCCAATTAAAAAAAAAACGCTATTAGAAAGCCTATAAATTATATTAGTATATCATGCATATAAGCCTAACTATCACAATTTTTGCGGACGAAGTCTTCAGGAACAGTCGCAGTTTAGATTTGTGGGCGGTTGATGATAAAAGGTTCGCCCTTATTACGTGAGATTTAAACACGTATTTGATATTCAAAAGTGCCTTTCAATGGCTTATTTGAAATAAATGGTTCGATTTTGCCTTTGACTGGCGAAATGTTTCAGGCACACCTCTGCCTAACCCTTAGGAAAAATACAGACTGATATTATGTTGTGTTTGTCCATACAAACACTTGCTTTTTATTATGACTTGCCTGTTTTGAGTAAAAATATAATTAAAATAAACTGTGAATTGAAGAAGAATTAAACAAAAAAATTATTATTAGCAATATCAACTAATGGAGCCTTAATACAGGATGTTATTAAAAAAAATATCTGCAAAGATCTTATGTTCTTCGTATTTTACCAAAAATGTTTCGTGAGCATATTCAAGGACACTTCAACCCTGGATAGGGCAATTACCATAATGAGTAATAAAATATGAGGTTTCACCTTAGATATCAGATATCTAGAAATGACGGAAAGATTTTTTTTTGTATACAAAGTATATTTGTAAGTTGCGTCGAATATTTAAAAAAAGACTGTATATTCAACGTTTTTACATAACATAACGCCTATAATACCCGAAGGTTTAGGCCGAGGTGTACGTAATAGTACGCCCCCATTTTGCCAGTTATGTTGAAGTTACTTGTAATAGGGGGCGACCCTGTCGCCATAAACCGGCCACAAATCCAGACTCCGTGGCTGCTACTGAGAAATTCATTATGGAAGAACCTAATAACACTTTGAGTGTTCCGAGAATCGTACCCATGTTCAACAGTCGCGGATGCGATCCCTAGATCAACCAGGTAGTTTATTGTGGCATTATAAAACCAAATATTTAATAACTATATTTTATTCAACATTAAATCGCTATAATATATTGATTTACAGTCCAAAGAAAAGTCCTTGTTCTTTAATTCGTATTAGGTTCCTATTAACATCCTCTAAATAATTCTGCGTCTTCAGTCTAATAAATCACCTTCTCCACTCAAAACCAGCTGCAGTCTGCTTCAACGGGCCTAGGTTCTACAGTAAATATAGCCTCTATATTAATTATTAATTCTCCTCTCTCTATATAATTTAGCCTCTTGCCATTTCAGCTTGCTTATTCTGTGAGTTATGACGGCAACTTTAGTTCTCTGTCGGGTCCTCTCCTTCGGATTCAAAATAACCCACTATTATACTCAGTCATTTTCATCTGCCTGCCTTTTTCAAACTAAAACGGGGTCGGCTTCCAGTCTCACCGGATGCAGCTGAATAACCAGCATTCTACATGGAGTGACTGCCTATCTGACCTGCAGAACCGAGATGACAGTCGTGACCAACGGTTTAAATTAATTACCACGTTCAGTCTCTTCCAGTAACTCACAATCTGTGTAAACAATTTCGTTATTACGCGGCGTGGTCGTAAATTTTTATAAATTTTGATATATAATAACAAATTTTATGGTATTTTCGATAATTTACGGTTGTCGATACCGTCTCGTCATTTACGATTGGGAAACGGTAATTTTTAATTTATTGTTATAGGATATTAAAGGTTTTTAACGGTTGACATAATTGTGATTTATAATGTGCTGTGGTGTCATTTAAGGCCGTAAAGGTGGGGTTAATGTTCTATATAGTATATGATTTTGCAGTAAAATGATTAAAAAATGCTATTGCAAAATGGCGGTGACAACACGGTATTAAATAATGGAACCAAGTATTTTAAGTGTCCTTTTTTGTAGGGTGACCTCTTAATGCAGGAATGTTTTTTATTCACTTTCGAAATCTCTTCTTCTTTGTCGTGTGGTTAGTGCCTAACCTGGTGTCAGAGTTTTCATGCCGCCCATGGTCCTCTGATTTGGCTTTACATACCGTCGAGAAATATCTCTCAGGCATGCTGGTTTCCTCACCATATTTTCCTGCACCGAAACAAGTGATAATTATACAATATGCACATGATTCCGTAAAAGTCAGAGGTTCGTGTCTTGGGTTCGAAACTGAGACCTATGACTGGGCAGTCACACGGTCACACCACTAGGCTATCACTGCTTATCAAACAGAACTAAAACATTCCTGCATTAAGATCTGGTGGAATCCGGTGGATGTGAGAAGCTCAGGACAGGTCGACGTGGCGACGCATGGGAGTCCTATATATTATGTCTAGCAGTAGACGTCTTTAGGGTGAAATTACCCATGTATCCTTGCACAACTCCGATGTAGGTATAAGATAAAATACGGACAACACTGTTGGCGAAGTGTCTGAACGACTGGCCTGCTACGCTGCGTGTCGTGGTTTCGATCCCCGCACGGAACATTAATTTGTATACCCTACTGGTAGTTGTTCCGAGTCTGGCTGTTTGTGTATGTGAGTTTAAATGTTTATAAACGCATCCACGACACAGGAGGAATTCCTAGTGAGGGGCAACGTTTAATATATATACATATATATATTATTGTGGTGGTTCCCGTAATATACGACGAAAGATGACTTGTACAAGGAATCAGGACTTGGGTAAAATAAAATGATGAGAATATGGAATTATTGAATAACGGTGTACTAACAGTAATGATACACACGCAATGACTAGTCTAAATTTTGTACAAAAAACTTAAAACTAAAACAGGACGCATC
Organism: Standfussiana lucernea; assembly: GCA_964057025.1. NCBI lineage: Eukaryota > Metazoa > Arthropoda > Insecta > Lepidoptera > Noctuidae > Standfussiana > Standfussiana lucernea. The sequence goes on along the minus strand of OZ059798.1, from coordinate 14,707,823 downwards.
GTCGCTCGCTGCTTCGACGAAACCATCAGGCGCTCCAACATGCCCCCGGACGTTGAAAGATTCTCTTTCAACAAGCATCAGCAGAGACGGGTAACGGGCAAATTCTGTTGAAGGCTCGTCTTATTACTCCAGCAGAAGTCCGGATGTCAGCCACACGAACGATGCCGTCTGTTCCTGGATGGACAGCTACAATTCTACCCAACTTCCACTTAAGGGGGGGTAGGTTATCCTCTTTGATCACTACCAAGGAGTCCAGCTTCAATGCATCTTTGCAGGAACGCCATTTTGTTCTCTGCTGCAACTCGGAAACAAACTCCTTACTCCACCGAGTCCAAAAATGCTGACGGAGTTGCTCGATCCTTTGGAAACGAGTTAAATGATGAATGGAGTGTTCCTGAATATCTCGCTGTGGCAGTGATGTAAGCGGTCGACCGACAAGGAAGTGTCCTGGAGTCAGAGGCGTAAGGTCAGCAGGATCAGCGGACAGCGGCGTCAATGGACGAGAGTTCAAAATCGCCTCAATTTGGATCAGTGTGGTGTTAAGTTCTTCGAACGTGAGATTACAATTTCCCAACACTCGCTTTAAATGATATTTTGTCGACTTAACACCCGCTTCCCAGAGTCCGCCAAAGTGAGGAGTATAAGCGGGAATAAAGTGCATCTTAACTCCATCATTAGCCAAACTTGCACCTAAGGAATCGCAATTTGATTTTAAAAATTTCGATAAATCGTTGTACGCTCCAACGAATGAGGTACCGTTGTCGGAATAAATGTTAACGGGTTTTCCCCTTCGCGAAATAAACCTATATAAAGCCAGTAAATATTTATTACTAGTTAGGTCACCTACTAGCTCCAAGTGAATAGCCTTGGTGGTGAAGCAAATAAATATCGCCACGTACACCTTTACCAGCCTACAACCGCGACCTTGCCGACTGGCACACATGATAGGGCCGGCATAATCTACGCCAACACTTTCGAAGGGGTAGTCTCCCAGACGGAGACGCTGCTGTGGCAAATTCCCCATTAAGGGTGTAACTACATTACCCTTAATACGACAACAGCGCACACAGTTATGATAGCAAGCCTTAGCTAAATTTCGGCCACCTATAGGCCAATACGATTCCCTTATCGACGCTAGTAACAACTGTGGGCCTGCGTGCATCAATCTCTGATGCTCGAAATTAAACAATAGCTTAGTAAATACATGAGTGGACTGTAAAATAATAGGGTGTTTTTTATTATATGGGAAATCAGAATTCTCTAAGCGGCCTCCGACACGCATTATATTATTGCTGTCTAAATATACATTCAATTTGAGAAGGGCGCTTTTTGAAGGTAAACCTTTTTTGTTTGCAAGTAATTTGTGCTCTGGAAACGAATCGATTTGACATCTTAAAATAATAACATTTAATGCTTCCTGTAGTTCTTCTTCAGACAGAAAATTACTATTTACAGGAAGTTTTCTACAAATTCTAACAAATCTCAACACGTATGCTACGGATCGAACAAGTCTTAAATAATTAGAGAAACGGTTAAAATCTATAAATAAATTGCAAGAACTACTTTCTACAACAGCGTTCAATGAAACTTGAGGTCGCGTTTCGGGCAATGTCTCGAATTCTAAACTTTTAAGTTGAGATGGCCAGTTGGACTGATCTTCCTTCAAGAAGTCGGGGCCACACCACCACAGATGTAACCCTTGCAGAGCATCAATATCCACGCCACGAGATATTAGATCTGCTGGGTTCTTACCAGTTGGGACATGACGCCAAGTACAGTTTCCTGTCTTATCTAGAATTTCAGCAACGCGATTGCGTACAAATGGCTGAAGTTTAGAGGGCAACATTTGTAACCATCCCAATACAATGGTCGAGTCTGTCCAACAATAAACCCGATCGAACTTTGCTCGAAGTGATTTGACCACCTTCTCACAAACGCGAGCTCCCACTACGGCACCACACAGTTCCAACTTCGGGATCGTGGTAGGTTTAATCGGCGCCACACGACTTTTACCTATCAACAAGCGCACCATGCATTCACCATCACTGCTTACACTACGGACATAGGCACACGCACCGTAAGCGCGCTCAGATGCATCCGTGAATACATGGAGTTCTAACGTGTGATACTTATCGGACATAACAAAACGTGGGATACGCAAATTATTTAGAAGAGGGAGATCCTTAACAATAGCATTAAAAGTTGTGTTGAGTTCCAGAGTCAACGGTTCGTCCCATGAAAGGTTGTCTAACCACATTTTTTGCAACAACATTTTCATGGTCACCACAAAAGGAGATAAGAGACCTAAAGGGTCAAAAATGCGCGCGATTGCTGAAAGCAAATCACGCTTAGTGCTGCACTTGGAAGGCATCTTAAAACTAATCAAGAACCCTAGTTCGTCAGAGTCAGCAAACCAATCAATCCCTAACAGTTTGTTGGGCTCACTAGATCCCATACCTAAATTTAAGGATGACTGAGAAGTCCCTGAGACTAAAACAGGTTCGTTCGACTTCCACTTTCGAAGTGGCATGCAAGCTGATGCCAATGCATTGGTGACTTCATTACGAATGGCCATTACTTCATTTAAATCATTACCACCCGTGAGTAGATCATCTACGTAAAAGTCATGTTTGATTACGGTGGCAATTTTGTCATTCGTGCACTCAATGCCTAATTGCTTAAGGCAGCGCGTCACAAGAAACGGCGCACTCGCCGTACCGTATGTGACGGTGTTGAGTTTAAATACCTTAACCGGATTGCCCGTGTCTTCACGCCAAACTACCTGTTGCAAGTGCCTATCAGATGGATGGACTACTATCTGTCTATACATCCTTTCAACATCGGCTGACAAGACATATTTATGCTGTCGAAACCGAAGAAGTATAGACAGGAGGTCGTCCTGAACCGTAGGACCCACCATCTGTAAATCATTAAAGGATACTCCTGATGAAGTAGGGCAACTAGCATTAAACACTACACGCAATTTGGTAGTGGTACTACATTCGCGCAGTACCCCGTGATGAGGTATGTAATATGCATTTAAATCTAATTCCTTGTTTACGGTCATGTGACCTAACGACTCATATTCTGCCATAAACTCGTGATACAATTTACTAAAATCAGGCTTAGCCTTAAGTCTGCGTTCCAGGGAATATAAACATTGTGAAGCCCTTTGAAATGAATCACCTAAAATAGAAGGGTTCTTTTTCATTGGTATACGGACACAAAAACGACCGTCCTCTAAACGAGTCGTGTTTTCAACAAAATGTTCCTCGCACAATTTTTCTTCTGGTAAATAATTAGAATGCTGTGAAGTGACCTCTTCAAGATTCCAAAATCGCATCAAATCATCACGAATGAATTTTGAGTCATCATAGGAACCAGTTTGAGTAAAATGACAACTTATACTGTCAGGTACTTTACTATTAGTATATAAAATGGGACCAGAGACAATCCAACCTAACCTGGTTTCACATAACACTGGCTTCCCGACTCCTAGCTTTACTCTTTGCGAACCTAACAGGTCCCAGAATAGATCAGCACCAATTAAAAGATCTACATCGGAGGGTTTGTAAAAGGTAGGATCTGCCAGACAAATATCAGTAGGAATATTCAGGCTAGATAAATCTAATTCACGACATGGCATTTCATTCGTTATTAATGGTAAAACAAAACAAAACAACTTAGCATTATAACTGTTGTTGAGTGACGTCATTTTCACCTGACAAGTATTACCCACGCGAGAGGTCGCGTTATTTATGCCATAGATTGAGCCATCTATCGGAATTGTATCTAATCTAAGTCGTTTACATAATCGCTCCGTCATGAAGCATGATGTACTACCGCTATCGAGTGTCGCTCGCACAATATGCTCATGATTATTATGATCAAATACTTTAACTAAAGCTGTTGACAACAACACGCCGCGCTCCTTCCTACTGTCACCATAAGAAGGTGAAATGTTCGCAGATAAAGAAACATGATTAGCGTCAGTGTTGGCAGAGGGCGCAGGCGACGCCGACGTTGACGGAGACGAAGTTGTGTTATCACTACGATTACCACTAGTGTCCAAAGTATGAAGTAAAATGTTATGTTTGCGCTTGCATAACTTACAACCCGGTTTTTTACAATTGTTGGAAAAGTGACCCGAACGAAAACAGTTGTAACACAATTTAAAACTAGGCACTAATTTACGACGTTCCTCGTTACTCAACGCAAGGAACTGTGAACAATTAGTTAGACTATGGTCACCTTTGCAATTGGGACATAGCTTCGTGACAGATTCAGTGCTTATATTATTAGAATTTTGTGTCGTCACCATAGATTTAATTTTACTCGTGGAACCTGATTTAGCGATACCTGACACGTTGTGTTTTGACAATTCTAAGGTTTCAACTAAATCAGCGCGTGAGTGAATAAATTGGAGGAATGCATCGAACGTAATCGTGCTGTCCTTGTCAGTATGGCCTATAGACTCCTCCCATTCGCGATAAGACTTCTGATCTAACTTACGAGTAACTAAATATATCAACAAAGTATCCCATTGCTTGACTGGTTCACCTAGCGATTCTAACGCTCGTAAGCTTTTATTTAATAGGTCTATTAAACCTTTCAAAGCAACAGAGGACTCCTTTGTGATAGGTTCTATATTAAATAATGCTGACACGTGATTCTGCACCAACAATCTTTTGTTGTCAAATCGATCGCATATTAAATTCCAAGCCACATCATAATTGCTCTCTGAAAACTGAATTGATTGAAGAACCACAGCAGCAGATCCCTCTAGAGAAGCACGCAAATAATGAAATTTGTTGATTTTATCAATCTCGTCATTATGATGGATGAGGCTAGTAAAGGTGTCACGAAACTCTAACCAATTGCTATATAATCCATTAAATTTTGGAAGTTGTATGGTAGGTAACCTAACAGGTTTATAAACACTACCACGACTACTTTTACCACAAACCGAATCATTATCATTGTTACCTTTATTCACTAATTGTTGAGCCCTCGACAATGCCATAAAGTACAATGTCTCGAACTCGGAACGCTCAGACAACTGGGCCTTCGCATCATCAACCATACATTCTAACCGTAACTGTACCTCATCGTATTGTTCGTACAACGACTCAATTTTTCCCATGCGCAGTTGTAACTCCGTGACATCACAACTATTTAATTTCTTTTCTGTTATTGCGTCCAGGTAATTGATGAAAGTAGTTAAGCGGCCTTTAAAACTGCCTCGCTTCTTTACTAATTCCTTCTCTTCGGACATACTGGGACTCGAGTTTTGTCGACCTGAAATGTATATAGTAACGAATACGTTTATATACTTAAACAGAACAAACAACTACTAAGTTATACGGTTGATTTTAATGTGATGTAACAATGTAATTAGGTAATCTTTAATGTAATATATGGATACAATAAATCTGAACTAATGTGAAGATGCCTACTTTTATACCTAAATTCTTAAACAACTAATTAAGTTACATTAATTAGGATATAGGTAAGTAACAAATAAACAAATCTGAAGTGCACTACGGTTTGACCAACTGACACTGTAGTCAATAATTGGAAATATATCTAACACTAACGAGACAAAACTATGGCTGATGAATACCTACGCATCAAACTTACACTTAACTGAATAGTTATCGCTCTAATGCAACAAAACAAATTATATAAATGTAGTGCTAATTCCTACTATACTTATTTAAAGTATTATATAATAACAATTGTCGCTAATTGTACGCGTAGCATACAAAAATAACGAAACTATTCAAATGCAAAGCAGTACTCAATGAACATAATTTATAATAATACAAGTTAAAATGCACTAACCTTTGGTAACTTATAATTAAAGTTAAATACAACCTGTACGAGTGTTGGGTGACGATATTATCCAATATAAACTTAACACCGTGAAAATAATATGCACTCAATCCATATTCCACGCTGGCGGCACCGGCGTATAACCTCTCAAGTCCACGTTAATTATTTCCGTTGTTAATATCGCTGATTTAATTAATCTTCGAAATAAACTTGATTAATACCACTATCGGGCTCGACGGACCATGTACAAGGAATCAGGACTTGGGTAAAATAAAATGATGAGAATATGGAATTATTGAATAACGGTGTACTAACAGTAATGATACACACGCAATGACTAGTCTAAATTTTGTACAAAAAACTTAAAACTAAAACAGGACGCATCGTCGCTCGCTGCTTCGACGAAACCATCAGGCGCTCCAACATGACTTCTTACTAAGAATGAGAATGTAATAATGTATTTTAATCTCGAATTTATCACTGTTATATATTATAGCACCTAATATACAAGGTGCAGTTTTGCATCCTCGTCAAAATTCAGGAGGTTGTCATAGATGATGTAAATAATCAATATAAATTGCGATACCTGGTCAATAATAATGGACGTTGCTTTTTTAGTTGTTTTAATTTGACACTATTTCAGAATGAAGCCCTTCTCAAAATAGGAGAATCACCCGTTTATCGAAAAAATCTCGTGTTTTTGTAGAATTTTCCTTTCTTAAATTCTTTTAACAACGCCATCACCAAAACGACTGAACCACCCCCAATTTCGGCAACCCTTATTACTTAATAGATTCATAGATATTAAAAAAAGGTCGGAACATAAAAAATACCACGGGAGTTGTCTCGTAAACCGAGAAATGAAGATGGCGGCGTTAGGCTTCTGCTCACGTATCTACTTTATCTTTGAGAAGCGAGATTTACAGCCGTCGATCGCGACTTAACGTTCGTGTGGAGACGGCCTTAAGGCGCACGTAGTGTAGAAGAATGCAGTGGGACAATTTTGTCGTGTTTTTCTAAATTTATTTTCATTAAACCATAAATTAAGATGATAAATATTAAGTAACCAAAACTAAAAATATTGTACACCTTATAGGTATGTTACAGCGATCTTTTATTATAAGAATAAGACCAAATATTTCACCTGTGACAAACAATAAATGAATTTGAAATTAATATATAAATAAATAATTTCAAAAGTATCATATATCTATCTCACCTAGGTACCAGCTCTAGATATATATGAATACCAGATCTACCAGAATAAAAAGAAATAGATAGATAGATTTCGTTGGTAATGCAAAAAATACATAAATGACACCTATAATATAGCAAAAGTGTACGAAACTGCTGAATCTAACCAACCGACGATAACTTTCAATTTTCTTTTTCTTCTTTGTTCTAGAATCGTGAACCAAAACATTTACATGGTAAAATTTTTCGCGTTGATGTTTAAGGTCTAGTGGTCACAAGCATGACTGATGAGCATGAGGTACTGGGTTCGATTACCGGGCCGGGCCAAGTGTTATTGGGTTTCCTAATCACCATTAAATGTACGGGGCAGTTTAGATCCTGAACTGTACACTATAATTGTTCGGTTGTTAAGTAGTGAGTGTGGCCAACATGTAAAACTCTTCACGTAGTAACCCAAAAGTTTATTTATCACAATGGTCGTACACCGTAATAAAGATTGGTGATTCCTACATGTATGTCTGTTCCGCGTGTTGGTTAGTTGCACACTCAGTAAACTTAAATATTAGTTGTGACAAGTGAACCAGTTGATTCGCTTCGTCAGCCAGAAGTCGGGTCAATGTACGTAGACCGACTCATCAGGAAATTCTCAGTAGCAGCCACGGAGTTTGGATTTATGCCCGGTACCTACCTATTGCTTGGGACTTAAACATAACGGGCCAAATGTGGGTGTACTATTAGGTGTTCACACACACACAGGTGCCTAGCCCATCGAGGAGTACAGGTGATGTTATGTGAAACCAACATACACACCACCACCATAAAAATCTTACCTTACTGTTGTACCTCCACTGTGTAACAGACACAGACACAGTTTTACTGTTGAGCTATAAAATCGAATTAGAGTACAAGAGAGATATAAAGAAGCTTGATTGTTTAGCAGGCTCGAAGGAAAGCTCAGCTTATGTTTACTTGTGTATTTACAAGGAAATAGAGGTATTTTTGTAGTGTTTTTATTAGTACTCCGCTAGTGAAGGTACCTTGTAGCGGGAGAGTACAAGATCCGGCAAATTTTGCAAGGGACGCCGCCCCGCTAGGTAAATCGATGACGTTTAAAAGGCTTTTAGGGTTGGGACGAAAAGGATAACTAAATAAATGCCTAAATATTATTGCAGTGACGACTCGGGAATAACTCCTCTGTTTAAATTAAATTAAAATTATACATTTACATTTTATATTATAGGAATATTTATAAATGTAAAAATAAGTGAGAATAATAAATAAAAATAATACAAATAACGACAATGTCGTGATGGCCCAGAGGTTAAGACCTCGCCTCTCATGCGTGAGGTTGTGGGTTAAAATCCGGGCAAGTACCAATGTGGCTTTTTCAATTCATATGTACTTTTCTAAATTTATCTTGGACATCGCAGACATCGGTGAATGAAACCTGGACTTATAATTAATATAAGTCTGAAATCGCCAACCCGTCTTGAGCAAGCGTGGTGATTAATGCTCGTGCCTTCTCTGTATGAGAAGAGGCCTTTGCCCAGCAGTGGGACAGTTACAGGCTTGTATTATTAATACAAATAACACATCATAGCATTACATCACGCTTTTAATCCGAAGGGTTCGGCAGAGGTTTAGCTATCTGATAGCACACCTATATTTTGCTGCAGTGATGTTAAGCTCCATCAGCGGCAATCAGGCAAGCGTATTGCCATCAAGCGAGCACAATTCCAAACTCCGTGGCTGCTATTGAGAAATTCCTGATGAGAAAATCCAATAAAACTTTGCACAGTCTGGTAATCGAATCCATGACTTCATACTGAGTAGTCGTGCTTACGAGTCCTACACCAACGAGTCACTAAAACACAAACAAGTTATTTTTTGTAACTATTGACATTATTATCCTTTCAGGTATTATTTTCGGGCGCCATTTAAAATACATAACGAATAAAAATCTACAAATGTGAAACGCAAATATAAACTTTAAAACAATCCAATCGATGTGCCCCAAACCAGTTTAATTAGAAACGCAATAATGTCAAACAATGCGTTAAGCGCTAAAGCGTAGTAGCACACGCCAGGTATCCGCTAGTATTCTTATAACATTCACTTGAAGCGTTTCAATTCTGCCTCTGGGATTGCAACCTTTGTATTTATTTACCGTGTGACGACAACCTACTACAAACCTAGCTAACGGTACGTATTCGCCTGGCAAGTTTATACCAATATTGACGCAGCAGTAACTACAGGCAAGAGAATATTCATGTTGACAGTTTGAATGCAACTTTATTCCGTAGTAGTAACAGCTGTATTTCAGTGACGGGAGATGGGATCGTACTATCTGCGAAAATTGTCATCTCTTTACTATTTTTAGTTGGATTCGTATTAAAACAGACTGAAAATTAAGACTTACTAGCGGATACTCGGCATGTGCTACTACGCTAAAGTATCTAATGCATTGTTTTAGTAGTCTAAAACCATGACTTCTAAAGAAACCGGTTTGGGGCGCATCGGTTGAATGGTTTCAAAGTCTATAACGGACATAAATAAAAATATTTTTTGTGTTTTATACAAGGTGTAGTTTTGCAACCTCGTCAAAATTCAGGAGGTTGTCATAGAAGACGGAAATAATCAATATAAATTACGGTACCTGGTCAGTAAGAATAAACGCTGCTTTTTGAGTAGAATCACCCGTTTATCGAATAAACGTCTGCTTTTGTTTGTGTGTGTGAAAGCGCGGTTATAGAGCTAGTATTAGACGGGCCGCGTTTTAACAGGGGTGGTGTACACTAATCGATTTCCGATATTAAGAAAAAAATATAAAAAATTACCTACCCATTTTATTATTGATTCGGGTCGAGAATCATTAGCATACTTACCTCCTTGAATTTGACGAGAATGCAAAGCAACACCTTGTATACACATATAGACATAAATATATATATTTTAAATTCTGCTAACATAGCTGTAAGAATCTACCTACTAACATAATATGGACTTGTATTATTTCATGTGTGCTAGTCTGAAATAAATATTTTCATTCATTCACTCAAATATACATATATATAAATTATAGCCATTATCAGTCTGCGAACCCGTTTACTCGTGAGTACCCTAGATCCTAGATCTAGGTCCTAAGCTACCTCATCATCTGGTCGCGTTCCAGTCTTACCGGACGCAGCTGATTACCAGTATTGTAGATGGAGCGACTGCCTACCTGACCTACACCATCCATTTACGCACTGGGTATCACGACCCTTTGTATAAACGGTTGTCAGACTTTCAGCCGTCTGACTTCACGTACCGACTGTAGTAGGTTTTTCCAATGACAGCCGGTAACAATGACCTAATGAGTTTTCAAGGGCACCGAGGAGTCTCGTAATGACTGGTAACCCATGAGGTTCTTCAGAAAGGTCAGGTGTGTAGTACTCGCAACCAGCGCGCGTGTATGACCAGATGTATGAACGTGGACGAGGCAAAAGGAGTGTGTAAGGATCGTAACAAGTGGCGTTCTGTGATTTCTGCCTACTTCTATAGAAAGAGGCGTGAGTTTATGGTCACCCATCCACACGTATCGATCTCGGTAAGTGCAGCTTTACCTCTTTACCGCATTGAGGGCTAAATATTTGGCCTAGTTGATGCCAACACCTCACAGTTTAGTTGGCACTGTAATGCTTTACTAAATGGCTCTTAGTTGCCACGGTTTATTTGAACTAATTATTTTGTTTTTTAATTGCCTTTTTTTATTTGTTCTGTGGACACTTTTAACGTGCACGTCTTGCTACATTGTTCTCACATAATGTACCATCTCTACAAGAATGATGTATCCAAGATTTTTGTAAAAACATTATGATTTAAAAGAGTGTCCATGGAGTTTCTTGCCCATTCTTCTCCATAGAGGTCTACGCTTTGGAATGGGCAACTACAGTACTTTCACAGTTATTATGTCTTGTGACTGGGACTGTAGCTTCATTTTTTATTGCTGTCTTTGTTTCGACAGTTCAAAAGTGCCTGTAATTGGCCTACTTTAAATAAATGCTTTGATTTTGATTTTGCTCCACTACTCTACTTAGCCTCATATTTCCGACTAGCCATTAACACGGTTTCTACTTATTACTTGATAAATTCAATACATAGCTGTTTTCCTTTAAAAGCTGGAAAAGTTCCAACATCGTCTAAAGTGTAGTATCCTCTTTAAAAACCCTTGCTTGCAGCTGAAAGTTATTGTTCCCTAATAATGGATGTAAGTCGCTTTTACGGTTGTTTACAAATATAATAAATATTGTAGACTAGCTCTGCTGCTTGTGAATTCGCTTAAATACGATTTTCAACCCCTTTTTGATCCGCTCAGGGGTGCACACTGCACAGTAACGGGAATTATTTGTGAGGGTACAATGGGACTGTACGAAATAATTTTCAGATGCAGCAACATATAACTATACTTTACTGCCAGTCATGGAAAAGATATTTATGTATTACTCTGACTGTTATAAATTTATATAATAAATAAATAATAAATATCGCTGGACATTACACACAGCGCCATCTAGTGCCACACTAAGCAACGAGGCTTGTGTCGTGGACACCAGATAGTTGATATACTACATAGATACTTTTTGTTTGTAAATACATACTTATTATACATATAAACATCCATGACTCGGAAACAAATGTGCATGCTCATCACACAAACACTTGCTCCTACCGGGATTCGAACCCGGAACCCTATGAACGTAAGGCAGCCTCACTACCGCTGCGCCATTCGGATCGTCGTAATATCATCACGTTGAATTCATTAAAATTAGAATATGCTTATTTCATCAATTTTTAAGTTATTATTAAAAATGGTTATAGGTACCAATATTATGCCCAGCTCCTCTTGGTATGTGAGTTATCGCGTGAATAGATTTAAAAACGATTTTATAATACTGAAACTTTTCTACACTCGCATGAGTGTACGCATTCACCCTCATTGCTTTCTTTATTAAAACGCTGGTCACGAGAAAAACATCAATTTCTACGCCAAACAATTTCAACGAAACGAAATCGCGTACCCAAAAAGTTCAAAGAGCAATCACACCCCAAACTACGTCATCGCAACCGCGTTTTAAAACTTTCAAAAACCGAACACGAAACTGCGTACTCGAATCCGAAACGGCGTTTTGTTGGATAAAATGTAATAGCGCGCGTTTCATTTCATTTGGCGCTCAAAATAACTGTTTACTCGCAAAGAGGCTTTTGAAAGTTTAAAAAATAACTTTCTGAGGCAATTTAGAGGTACGCGGAAACGCTAACTGGCAATTTGTGACATACGGACGTTTAGGATGGTGAACTTTCTTTTAAAATGAAGGTAAATAAATGTTTAAGTTGGCATTTGGGAGCAATGAGAGTTGTTGCGTTTTAAAGTGTATAGTTTTAAAATGCCATGGCTTTTTTAAGGTTTTAGTCATTAAATCAAAAGAGTTCTTTACATTTTTTTGCCTGTGTTATTGCCAAGAACTACAGGTAAATAAATGGATGGATTGTGTGAGGAACGTTATGAAAGAGAAATGAGTAAATGATGCCGTGACGTCTGACAGGGGAGAATGGAAGAAGAAAACGTGTCTCGCCGACCCCAAGTAGAATGAACTAAGGTCATGAAAACTGTATAATTGCCGCACAAAATTGAGCATTACGCTGAATATGTAGAGAAAAATAGCAGTTTCTACAAAGTTATTCTTGTACAACGCTATTCGTTTGATCCAAAACGAAGAATACTTCGTTTAATTAAAATAACAAACGGAAACAATCCATCAGTGTTGTAAGCTATTTATTTGGAATGTCTTTGGAATGTTATATTTTGAAATAAACGCGTCTCACATTTGCATATCATTGAGTTTATTCACCTATTCCGAGTCATCAACTGATTTTCTAGCTGTTACTGATTTTTTCTCTCAGAATATTTTAGTATTTTTAATCCCCTTTTAATTCATTAGGTAGGTTCAAGAGACGGCTAGGGAACGATAAGTTTCCATATTGATTTTATTACAACTAAAAAAATTATACCTAAATAAATTACAGATGAATTAATTCGATATGCAATCCAAGGAAACTTTTCGGTACATGATTCTAGACCAGCCAGCATTAAATGCGCCAACATCCATCATAAGGCTGTGCGCTTTTGAATTGATTACAATTTTTTTTTAAAAAACGCCTTTTGTACTAGCTAAAAAGTGCAAATGTACTGAACCCATGTGTTGATGGCCTTATATGTATCATTACTGCATTTTGTTCACCAAACAGCAGAACTGTCTGTCACAAATCGAGACAATTTCTGTGCTTTAAAATGAATAAGGTTCTCGAGTAAAATTCACAGGTCTAAGAGACTTAGTAGCGACAAAAATTCTTGACAAAATATGATTTCGGTAGTTCATGTTTTATATTCCAATTTATTTTACATTTCCTGCATGTGTCTTTGGTAAAACTGAAATAAAATTCAGAACTCACATACAATGTTTTATATAAATCTCACGAGTTTCTTGAACACTAGAAGTCTCGATGAAATCCTTGTTCTAAAATAAAAGTACCCTAAGTTCCTCCTTATAACATCAGCTATCGAGTCCCGTCAATCGGTTCAGCGGTTACGGAGATTAGCCGGAACAGACAGACAAACCAGCATTCTTTTTTTAATAAGCACCGTAGATACGCATACAGTAAAAAGCTGTTACTTTTTAAATTACAAACAGACACTTCAATTTTATTAAGGTATTTGTATAGATTTTACCAAATTCACAGCAAGTTTACAACGCTAATGAAATAATATCTCACGATCAATACGTTTAACGAATCTAATAGGTAGTCTACAGAATCAAGATCGTGCTTCAGTTGTCCTATAAATTTGGGCCGAAGTAGGTGTAGGTGTATCTATTCGACTTTCGGGCTACTGACTACCTGTAACGGCTGTCAAAGATCTATAATTGACAGACGGGACCAACGGCTTTACGTGATTTCTGAGGCACGGAGGAAACTCGGTATGTAATGGACGGTATGAAGATCGACCCGAGCGGCTGTTATTATTTAGCCATGAGCTCCTCAGGCCTTGACCACACCCTTAAAGAAGAAGGGGCAATTTATATGGACCCTAGGCCCAGTTTTGTAGCACTTTTTAACCTATCTTAAAGCTAAGGTGTAATAACAAATAACATTTTATTACAAGATACCATAGCGCTAAACAAGATACAACACTTTTAATATACCAATTTTTTACCATTATTGCCTGAACTTAATCATTGTATTTATCATATATAAAAGGTGTTGCTTTGCATCCTCGTCAAATTCAAGGAGGTAACTATGCTAATGATTCTCGACCCGAGTCAATAATAAAATGGGTAGGTAATTTTTTCGTTTTTTTTCTTAATTTCGGAAATCGATAAGTGTAGACCACCCGTATTAAAAAGCGGCCCGTCTAATACTAGCCTTATAAACGCGCTTTCACACACAAACAGACGCAGACGTAAATTTATTCGAAAAACGGGTGATTCTCCTCTTTTGAAAAGGGCTTCATTCTGAAATAGTGTCAAATTAAAACAACTAAAAAAAGCAGCGTTTGTTATTAGTGACCAGATACCGTAATTTACATTGATTATTTACGTCTTCTATGACAACCTCCTGAATTTTGACTAGGTTGCAAAACTACACCTTGTATACACTTTTATATGTACATATAAAAGTTCAGAGCTCATATGAGTTGATTATGAAGTACCGAATGACTGGAATGACTCAGTGCAGGCACCAGGATCGACTCCGTACTTGGGAACTCCTGAACGGTTAACTGCACTGAGTTGCTATTTTGTAGCTCACAACAAAACATTATGTGATACTACAAATCGTTAACTCAGTGCTGTTAACCGTTGAGGACTTCCTTCGTAAGGAGACGATCCTGGTTGTAGCACCAAATCTTAGTTTTACATTATGTTTTGTTGTAAGCTATGAACGTGTATACCAACTGGCAAGTCAGTGCTCTCGAACATTGAGGAGTGCGTCATGTGGAGGTGATCTTTATTGCTGATGATGGTGATGCTTTTTGGAGTTTTTGGTAATACCAGTGATCATAGTTATTACTTAGGAATGTCCATATGTAAAACAAAATTATTCCTATCAAATTACGAGAGTTGGAGGCAGTTAAATTATCGCATTGCTAATAATAATTTGAATATTTGAACTGCTATAACTTTTTTATTTGATTAATTAGCGACATGCTGCCATAGAATAAAATATTAGGATTGATCAGATCTTCATTTTGATGTAGGTTAGAAAGTGCTACACTGCTGGGCCCAATCTGCCCGATTTTCTTTGGCCACACTTTTTGCACATTTAATTATGAGCTCTACCTACACTCCTACAGTGATAGATATTTCTTTAAATAGATTCTCTCACAAATAACCCCTCAACAAAAGTTATACCCACAAATTAAGCGAATTCTCCTCCAAAATATTCCCAAAGACTGCCTGCTGCTACATTTGCTGGCAACCTGCTCTAGCTGCAACCATTATGGCTACGGTTATGAGCTCAAAATGGCTTTAAAATGAAGCTGGATAGTCTAACGAAAGGCATTTCCAGCTCATTTGCTAGTTGAAAAGCAAGACTTAGTTACGGTACGGGGAAAATGAATGAAAAAAATTGTAAAATGAGTATTTTTGGCATGGTTGGACGAGATTATTTCATTAGAATTGGCGTTTTGTAAAGTGGAATGTTTTTAGGTTAATAGGTGATCTTTTATTCGATTAGAATGACGGTGATAGCTGTCACCAAATAATTAAATAGAAGAGAGAGTGAGAGGAAATCTTAATAAGTAGCTTTTGGTGTGGAATTACTTGAACTGTTTTAATTTTTAATTGAAATAGTACCTAATTTAATAGAGATTAGAATTTAAAATCTTTTAATTCCTAAATGGCAATAGGCTTGCCAATTATCACATGGGATTTAAACGTAGCTAAAAGGCGAAATATGCACATGGTACACATCTGCCTAACTCTTCGAGGATTACAGGCGTGATGTTATGTTAATTGCTTAATAGTGACTTCTTCTACTATTTAGCACGATGTTACCGTTCCACTCCCCGCCCACTTCATGGCCTAACCTACATTACAACAAAACATTAAGTTGATTTTCAACAGTAAACACACATTCAAATGGAGGTCAGCGGTATCCATTGAACGAATCGACCTATTTGTAGAATTTCCAGTATTTTCCGAACTTCACTTATTCTGGTATATTATCTGGAAATACTATAAGAGTTCTTTAAACTACGTTAGAGCAAATCAGATAGTTGTTCAAAGATTTCTTTACAAAAGATTTGTGTAAAAACGAATCGTCAATGACGTGCCATTGCTTTTGCGTATACGGAAAATACGCTAAGTTCTACAAATGACAGTAGATCTTTGATCTCGTATAGGTAGTCAGTGGCCCGGAAGCCTGACAACCAGTCTTACCAAGAGGTATCGTATTGCCCAGTACTAAATGGGTTGTGGAGGACAGATAGGCAATCGCTCCATGTAAAATACAGGTATTCAGCTGCATCCGGTTAGACTGGAAGCCGACCCCAACATAGTTGGTAAAGGCGGGGCAGATAATGCACTTTTCTACACGACAAGGTCTTCGCCCGTGACTTCGTTAGCGTTAATTTATTTAAGTCACACTTTGAGTAGGTACATAAAATTTAATGTTCAGGGGCGGATTTCATGTCATAGGCATTTTCCACTATTCAACCATTTCGTACTTTCTCCTTCGAAGGCAAACACTACCCTTTTGAGGGGTAGTTATTTTTACTAGCACAGATTGTCTAGATAATCTTTTCCTGGGTCTTATTACATTCCAGCCCTTATTTTGATAATACTGTCATGTCTTTACCAGTTTTTTTTTTATATTTTATAATTAATTCTAGATTAGAAAGTGGCTTTCAGAACTTTTTTAATTACAGACTCCTTAGAAAGGACCATAATAATCGGAAATGATAATATTTTTCGTTAAAATATATTTTTCCCAGAATAATTGGAAAATCTTTTTTTGCAAACAACCCAGTCTGTTTAGGAAGATTGAAAACTTGGCTAATCTAAGAACCCATCATTCCATAATTCTGGTTGTCAGAACATGCCTCGGGGTGAAACAATTAACCAATCCATCTTTATCGTGTGGTTAGTGCCTAAACTACTCTGACATTAGTGTCAGAGTTTTTGTGCCACCCATAGGCCTCTGACTTGGCTTTACATGCCGTCGAGAAATATTTTACAGGCATGCTGTTTTGGTTTCCTCACGATGTTTTTCACTAGGGTTCGAACTCGAGACCTTTGACTTGGCATCCGACTCACACCAGTAGGCTATCACTTCTATATAAACCACTTTTAACCACCTTTTTAACCAGTGAGAGTATATCCGCCAGTGCATAGCGTACACTTCAGATAATAGTCAGCACTCATATACGCGTTATAAGGTGTTTTTTTGCATAAATCTAAATCAAGACTTTTACAGCAAAACGACATATTCTACAGAATATTGATAACAAACGAAATTAAGCTTATACGAAAATCTCATGGCTCAATATTTTTATTAGAACCGACCCCCACTTCGGCCAGCAATCAATCAATCCACGTCGCCTAAACCACACACTTCGATCATTACAAGCAAAGAAACAAAATATTGTACTTAGTCCTTTGTTACAAGAACTCTCATATTATTGATGGGAAATTTATCCGTACGAATATTAATAAATGTGTAAGTCTACCTTTATAAGTGTCTTAATGGATTTTGATGAAACTGGGTAAGGACATAGTATACTTTAATCCCGGTAGAAAGTTCCTATGAATTTCTTTTACCTGACCTGGGCCAAAATCTGGTAATGAAATCGGGTCAGATTGCTTTTCGATAGTTTAGCTGCAGAAGTAAGTCATCATCATCGGCCTAGCCTTTTCCCAACTATGTTGCAGTCGGCTTCCAGTCTAACCGGATGCAGCCGAATACCAGTATTTTACATGGAGCGATTGCCTATCTGACCTCCACAACCCAGTTAGTACTGGGTAATACGATACTCCTTGGTGAGACTGGTTGTTGTCAGACTTTCGGGCCACTGACTACCTGTAACGACTGTCAAAGATCTACAAATGACAGCCGGGACCAACGGCTTAACGTGCTTTCCGAGGCACGTACGAAACTCGGCACGTAATGGGTGGTCACCCATCCACAGACCAACCTAGGCAAGGGCGACTTAACCTGAGGATTGATCCGAGCGGCTGTTATTATTTAGCCACGAGCTCCTGCAGAAGTAAGTACGGAAGTAGAACTTACTTTCCTAGACATGTCGTTTAAACAAATAAAGACTTGTTTTATTGGAACAAACCACACTATTATCAACCACTGCATCTCTTGATAGCCAAAATCAAGAGTGGCGACCACCTGGAATACGCCGAGGCAATAAACCTCGAAGAATATAACATAACATAACACGTCACGCTTGTAATCCCCGAAGGTTTACGCAGAATTGTAACCAATAGTACACCCACATTTCGCCAGTTATGTTTAAAGTTTCATGAAATAGGGGGCGAGCTTATAGCGATCAACCGTCAACCAGAATCTGTGGTTGCTACTGAGAAATTCCTGATTGAAAACTCAATAACACTTTGCCCGACCCGGGAATAGAACCCAGGACCTCATACGCAGCGATCGCGCTTGCAACCACTCGACCACCAAGAGACAGTGAAAAAAAAACAAAGAAAAAAGCCAAGTAAAGCTCGAATAGTCTCGGAGATACAACTCGATGATCAAAATCAAGGCTTATTCTATACTCCCACGCAGTGTTTAACTTTTTAATAAAAGAAACTTTAATAAATAACCTTCTCCTCTTATCAAAATGTTCGTTGGAAGCATCCTCCAGACCTTGGACGAAGGGGGGGTAATTTAGGTCACCGTTAATGGGTCCCGTTCCTTATCTGGGACATTATTTAATTTTGTACCAAGAGCCTTATTATAGCTTCGGTTTCGCAAGTCTAATTTCATATTCAAGTACTTCAAGGCTGTTAAATTTATGCGGTAGACAGAATGGGAGAAGGTTGACGGAATTTTGCATTTGATTATGAGAAAATAGTGACTCAAAAGTTGTGTGGTAATCGGTTGGCTTGGTATAGGCATGTGATGCGGAGGAATGAGGAAAGTGTTGAGTATTAATGTGGATGGGTATAAGAGTAGAGGAAGACCAAAGAAATGATAGACTGTGTTAAGGATGATATGGCAAGAAAGGTGTCTGATAAGATGACGAGTTAAAGAGAAGTATGGAAGAAGAAAATAAATAAATAAGTAAAATAAATGAAGAAGAAGACATACTGCGCCGACCCCAAATAAGTTGGGATAAGGGCAGGAGGGACATTATACTTATGACGAGGGATGTATCTTGTGATGTTCATGTTGAGCGTTAAAATCTTGATTGTTTTTTTAAATCCTTTCAAGGTTCGAGGACAAAAGTTTGATTGTGTGTTTGTTTGAAACTTTGTTACTGTTTTACGGATTGTTCGCATTACAAGGTAACTAAAAAAAAAATACAAAATCATGTACAACATAAGTCAGACTGTTCGTTGCATGCATGATACGCAATGGATGCATATATGTATATATAGAGTGTCCATGGAGTTTCTTGCCCATTCTTCTCCATAGAGATCTACGCTTTGGTATGGGCAACTACAGTACTTTCACAGTTATTATGTCTTGTGACTGGGACTGTAGCTTCATTTTTTTAGTGCCGTCTTTGTTTTGACAATTCAAAAGTGCCTGTAATTGGCCTACTTGAAATAAATGGTTTGATTTTGATTTTGACACCCGGATATCGAAAGTACTTTATTCAAGTACTCGACAGTGTTTCCACAATAATAAAAGAAGCAATAATGTACAAAAAGGAACGATTATTGAGTCAATCCTTTATTTTCTCATTAGAAAAGAAAGCACCTCTACTCGTATAAAACATTTTTCACCCCAAAAAAAAAAGTTGTATCCCAGCAATAATTTTTGCGTCGTGTTACTTAGTTTGATGTACAGAATGCTTGGTTGACGGTTTCGTGAAGGGCCCTTTTGACCTGTATTTCAGACTTGGTACATTTATTTTAGCTGCAGAGCTAAAATAAATGTACCAAGTACGGGCGGGTAAACACAGGTTTACCCGCCCGCACCCATAAATTGGTTGAAGTGTATTTGTCTGATCGTGTTTAGTCTCATTACTGAAATTCGGCCTAAGACAGCTTAGAATAATATTTTATCAGCCCGAAACATATTACCATAAAATTAGGCTCCTTCAAAAAGAAAAAGAGCTTCCTCACATCCTCTCACAACTACTATTAATATCACTTATACCCCCAAAAAACTCAGCGATAAGGGGCGAACACATGACTTATGTGACTTCCCCATTGTCATCACAACGTCTCTAACATTATTTATCTGTCCCGTATACCCTTGGGGGTGAAAAGTAGGGGGGTGAAAAAATAGGGGGTGAAAACTACCCCTTGAACGACCCCCTCTTTTACAGTGCAGTTGGTCGTAACAGCCCTCATGGGTCCGATTTCAGGATTGTGTCAAATGTTTTCAGGAGTTTCTGTAATTTTTATTATTGCTTTATGGGGAGTTTTGATGGTTGTTTTGTGTGTGAGGTTTGACTGGGTGGTCTGAAGGGTGTTGTTAAGGGTTAAAGCTATGAGACAAAGTGAAAGGGTTGTATTTCTCATCACTGACCATCACTTTAATGGGCTGAGCATATCAAAACGTTTCTTCTATACATACATAATATACGGGGTGGAAGCGACACTGACGCGAAAACGGAAACCACATACTCAGTACATCATTCTGAACCCCCCCACATAGAAATTTTTCGTCCGTTATTAAAAAAAAATTAGCTGTTTCATACAAAACTACAATACACGGTCAAAATGTATGGAACAGGAGATTTTTTTGGAATAACCGACGAAAAATTTCTATATGGGGGGGTTTCAGAATGACAAAGTCTGTTTGTGACTTTTACTGACAGACAGCTGATGTTACAAGGAGTGACTACTTTTTATTTTAGAAAAAGGTTAGGGTTCCTTGAAAAACTAAAAAAAAACCCTTGAAATTGTTAACGAAATCCGATCCGACAAATACGGAAGTAATATTTTTATATAATTATGTCTTTTTCAGTAAACGAGATATTATCAGTAAAGTGGGCGAATAAGATGATGTCCATCAGTAATGTCTGTCCGTTCTTGAAGTTGATATGCGGGGTAAATAAAACTAAAATTGGTCGAACGATGACTCACTGTAGCACTCATTCGTAGCGCACTAAGTACTAAAGAGATCTTCTCAACAAAGGCGTGTCTTTTGCCATAAAACTATTCATAGTTTCATCACCACACTGCTATTTAAAGATGTCGTGTAGTAACAAAAATCTCTACCCAGCGAAGTGAGTAAGTACCTGAGTGTCGACAGTTGCAAATATACCACGTTGAACGCCATGGGGGTCACCGGTGACCTCATCTGGTTTACTTTATTGCGCCATGGGGGGCAGCGGTGACCTCAAGGGTTTTTTTGTTATATTTACGGAACCCCACGGCAGATTCTTATAAAAAACGGTATACATACATATCTTGATAAAATACATAAATTACAAGTTTTTTTTTTTACAAAAAACTTTTTTCTATGATGGCTTTTAACGGGATAGGCCAAAACCCCGTTGGTCTACTGGCCGCAAGCACGAATGCCGAGCATGAAGTTCTGGGTCCGATTCCAAGGTCGGGTAAACAGTTATTGGGATTTTCCATCACGAATTTCTCAGTGGCAGCCACGGAGTTGTACTATTAGTCACAATAACTCTATCTAATCCTCCGGGTATCACAGGCCAGATGTTATGCTAAACACATTAAAATAACAGCTGCCAATCAAATAATCGTAAATAGTACCGACTCTTTGACAAGACACTCAATACCCGAATTTGACGCCCCGAATGGTGCAGCGGTAGTGAGGTTGCCTTACGTTCATAGGGTTTCGGGTTCGAATCCCGGTAGGAGCAAGTGTTTGTGTGATGAGCATGGACATTATTTTGTTTCCGAGTCATGGATGTTTATATGTACAATAAGTACCTATGTATTTACAAACAAAAAGTATCTATGTAGTATATCAACTATCTGGTGTCCACGACACAAGCCTCGTTGCTTAGTGTGGCACTAGATGGCGCTGTGTGTAATGTCCAGCGATATTTATTTATTTATTTAATACAAAATAAATAAAAAAACAGATTCATCCCATTTCACCCACTGAAACAAAGAAATAAAAATTCATCCATCGAAAACTTATTCAACTAGAACAGACACAACCAAATAGCGGGTAGAATCGAATAATAACAGCCATCCCTTACCCGGATAGATTCAGTTTCATCCGGTTTTATCCGGATAATCTTGAAAAATGCGCCTTGTATACGAGGTTATGGCGGATAATGGGGAAACCCTTGGGTGACATTGATTTTGTGTGAAGATATTATTATTATTATGATGTATTTTCGGGGGTTGAGAATGTGTTAGCACATATTTTTGTTACGTACTGGCAAAAATAAGGGTCCGTTTTTTTATATTATGTTCGGGGTGCTATCTGCAAACTAAATTAAAAAAGGTCATAAGGTCCTAGGTTTCTAGGTCGGCAAAGTTATTATTGGGTGATTCAATCAGGAATCTTTGAGTAGCTGCCACGGAGTCTGGATTTGTGCCCAGTTTAAGGCAGTAGGCTCGCCCCCTATTACATGGGATTTAAACATAACTAGCGAAATTTTGTACATGTAAGGTACACCTCTGCCTAACCATTTGGGGATTTCAAGTCGTAATGTTATGTTATGTTAAATTCAAAAAGTGAAGCTTTTTTTCCCGTCAATTTATGTCATCATCACCGGCCTAGCCTTTTCCAAACTATGTTGAGGTCGGCTTCCAGTCTAACCGGATGCAGCTGAATACCAGTATTTTACAAGGAGCGACTGCCTATCTGACCTCCACAACCCAGTTCGTACTGGGTAATACGATACCCCTTGGTAAGACTGGTTGTCAGACTTTCGGGTCACTGACTACCTGTAACGACTGTCAAAGATCTATAAATGTCAGCCGGGACGAACGGCTTAGCGTGCTTTCCGAGGCACGGAGGAAACTCGCTATTTAATGGGTGGTCAGCCATCCACGGACCAACCCAGGCAAGCGCGGCTTTACCTGACGATCGACCCGAGCGGCTGTTATTATTTAGCCACGAGCACCTCCCGTCAATTTATGTTCCGAATAAATAAACTGGAAATAATGTTGTAGCTATAGTAAAACTTGAAAAAGCTATTTATCTCTGCATATAATAAACTAAACTATCAAGCCGCAAAATATACTGAAGGATTCTCTGTCGTCAAGTCTAATTAGTAAAATTTTTAGTGCCTTACCTTACTTTAATTAGTAATTAGCAATCTAGTGCAGTGGTTCTGACTCCATACCTGTAATTAAAAAAAAAGAATATAAGTAAAAATATTACAGGTTACGAACAGTTCAGAGGGGTAAAATATATAAAAAACTTATTGTTTTCTGCATATATTATATATATGAATATATGTATATTGCTTGACTTTTAACGCCCTGTTTACTTAAAAGTAACACTAAAATACCTATTTCCCCTTCAACACATTAATGGTAATCAAAGCTCATTTTAGCTTAAAAAAAAATACGATTATCATGTACCAAGACCTGTCACTTAACAAAACCCCATATTCCTACACTCAAAAGCCAAAAAAGTTAAAACGCCATCCTATCGATTTCCCCTCGAATACGTTATTTCCAAAGATAATGTTTTTATGACAAGCACAGATCTCCTGAAAACGTAATAATACTGATTTTGATTATCATTACAATAATATCGTATATACAGCGGGGAGATAAAGATTTGTTCAGACGGAATAAGTAGATATTTTCTGTTGGGATCGTATAAATTGAGAGGGGAATGAGATATTGAAAAAAGATGGAAGGATGATTTAAAATACGACGTTTGTTAATAGACAGGAGCACCTAAATGATATTTTATAATGTAAAGTATTTGGTGGGTAAGTAGGTAACTAGCTTGCTAGGCTAAATAGCTTGTTCACGCGACGCGGGTAGCTCGGTACTTGCTTGCTTGAAATTCGGTACTTGTCCCACGGGATCGTACTACCGAATATAAAGTATCTTATGTGTTAATACATGTTTATACGTAATCCCCAAAGGGTCAGGCAGAAGTGTATCTAATAGTACACCCACGTTTCGCCAGCTATGTTTAAGTCACATGTAATGGGGGCGAGCCAATTGCCATCAACCGGGACAAATCAGTTCAGTACCTACTCGACATAAATTTATAGGACAGCAGATTTTCTTTTCGCAATTTCGATGGTTTTCCAATAGAGAAAGTTGTTCAGTTTGACTGACTGAATCACACCCTGATATATGACCTCATCTTTCTGTTACACGCTGTATGTACGTATGTCAGAGTTTTTATTCCGCCCAAGGGCCTCTGGCTAGGCTTTTACATGCCGTTGATAAATATCTCTCAGACATGCTGGTTTACTCACGATGTTTTCTTTCACCGAAGCAAGTGATAATTATAGATACACTACGCACATAATTCCGAAAAATCAGAGGTGCGTGTCTTGGGTTCGAACTCGAGACCTACGACTTGGCAGTCCAATGGTCACTCCACTAGACTATCACTGCTCACGCTGTAATAATGAACATTGATCCATGAGTATAAAATATTAACATTTAACTTAAATATAGCACAGAAGTAATATTTTGCATTACGCCATTGCACCCGAAGCAGGTGCAATTCGGTTTTTACACATGAACGAAGTATTATGTAAAAGATTATGTGACAGTCAAAATCAACTCAAAATCATAAGCATTTATTTCAAGTAGGCCAGTAGTTACAAGCTCTTTCGAATTGTCGAAACAAAGACAATAATAAAAATAAAGCTACAGACCCAAGACATAATAACTGTGAAAGTACTCTATTTGCCTATTCCAAATCGTAGATCTCTATGGAGAACACCAGGCAAGAAACACCATGGACACTCTTTTAAATCATAAAATTGTTACAAAAACCTTGGTTACATCGTTCATGTTGAGATGGTATGTACATTATGTGAGAACGATGTAGCAAGACGCGCACGTTAAAAGTGTCCATAGTATAAACAAAAAAGACAATTAAAAAATAAATAATTAGTTCAAAATAAGCCGTGGCAACTAAGAGATGACCAGTCCCAGTCAGTAGTAGTGAGTATAAAGTCAGAGCTTACTGTTATATACCAGAATTATCTATAACCACACTAAACACTGAACTAAAAGCTCTAAATTTTCTCGCGTCCAAACTTATTACTTTTGGACACGCCTTATCCCAGTTTTTGTATAACCGACCAGTTTGCATAGAACTCTTGTGACGAGAAGATTTTAATATTTGCTTTATATTTTGATGGAAAGGGATAAAATATCAGGGGTCAATACAAAATGGTGATGTTGCGGAATATTTAAATTTTCGATACTTCGATATAACATTGATGTATCAGTTGCCTATTAAGTTATTTATGTATGCACTTTGTTTTGTGTGGAAATTATATATTTCTGTTGGTAACTAGGACTTGTCGTATAATTATAAATACATATTTATGTGTACTTAAACTAACTAAAATTTTTATAGATGGTTCTTTGCCAAAATTTTTCGATACTAAACAAGTGTTTACCTTTTAATTATGGAAGTAATACTAATTTCATACTTATACGTAATATACCATCATGCCAATGGTTGCTAAAGAGATGCAGGGCAGGGCAGGGGTGTAAAGTAAACTTACTACTTGTTCACCTGACATTGGCTTGCGTCACATTTCCGAAATATGAACTACATACATATGTATGTAAGTTGTGCTTATGGCAAAGATAGTAACTTTGTTGGTTTATATCGCGGAAACGTGACGTTTTAGAAGATTTGGTATCATACAAAACTTGTTTGTATTGATGCTAGCTATTGATTCATACAGGTATAACGGTTGGTCGCTATTTAAAAAATAAATGGCAAAAGTTAGGCAGGCCAAATTATTCAGAGCCCTTTGTAATAAAATTAATAAATACAACATTATTTTTAGTATATGCGAAACCAGAAAATACTTTGTTCAGAATAAGTAACTGAATTGATTCCAAAAATATTTAAAAAGGTTACGAGTTGGACACCGAGTGACACTTAGTACCTATCCGCAATCCTACGCACACAACACAGGCATTAGGCGCGGGCGCACACCGGGGCGCCGCGTGGTGAGTATGGTTTTGTACGGACAAACAGGTAACATAACAAGCTTATAACTTCGTGATTTTTCATGATACAGTTTTGAAATTTTGTAAATAGATTCTTTACATAAAAATACTAGACACGTGTCTCGGGTTTCGCATATACTAAAACTAATGTTGTATAGCCCGATTTAGATCTCAAAATCAGTTTCCAACGTTATCATCCAGAACATAAGCTACCTACCATTACATCCAAAAAACATTCAATTCTCATTTTCCTTATACACCAACAGACACACATCTTACCCAAGCTTGTACACGACACAACTAACATCCCTGCTTACCCCTTTACATACGTAGTTCGTAAGTAACAAAACGAAGGACAGAACGATACATCAAGACACGCGTGTAACTGACGCGATGCGATGCGAAAGATTAATCGCCTCAATTCTGATGGGTGTCCTACCTTTAGAAGGATTGGGAGTAGCCCTGTGAGTATGTAATAAATATACTTTGTATAATTTATTTAGAAACACAGGTAGCCCCGAGTCTAGATTTGTTCTGTTGATGGACTTCAACCTAAGTGGCGAAATGTACTCGTTTTATACAAGATGGGGTAAGATTATTACCTGCCACAGCCGTTTAGCACGTTTAAAAGGATATGGATAGATTTTGGCAGACAAATAGACCATGACATTGAGAGTTGAATTAAGAAAACATTTATTACGTCTTTAATTCTGAGACTACTTTGCCTCCCACTTGATTGCCACCCAATCACGAAAATAAATCTACCAGAGTCTTCTGAATCGGTACCTATTAGACAGATTATTTTAAAACAGTATTTTTTTTTTGTTTCCTCACTCGTGTGTCACCCACGCCATCAGCAGACGTGTACCTAAAGGTACACCCACGGTATGTTTAAGTCTCATGTAATAGGGGACGAGCCTATCGCCATCAACCGGGCACGAATCCTGACATCGTGGCTGCTACTGATAAATTCCTGATGGAAACCCAATAACACTTTTCCCGACCCGGGAATCGATCCCAGGACTTCATGCTCAGCAGTCGCGCTTGCGACCACTAGGCCACGAGGCAGTCACACGCATTACAAGGGACACCGACGCACAAACGGTTCCCACACACTCAGTATGTCATTCTGAACGGCCAAGCAGATGTTTTTATCGGTAATAAAAAAAAACAGCTATTTGACCGTGTATTGCACTGTTGTAGGAAACAGCTGATATTTTTTTTAAAATTTCCGATGAAGAATTTCTATGGTTTAGTATGATGTACTGAATATATGTACACCCGGTATGGCGATATACGTATGTATACCTACTCATACTTGACCAGTTTTTAATATAGAACCCTAATTAAAACGAACAGTAGAATCTGTCGTTATCAATCAAATGCAGGTACAGATAGTATTTGGACCGCGTTCAAGTCATCTGATTAGTCCAATGGACGCGAGATAACTCAGTAATGAGTAATGATTCATCTTGGCAAACACCTCTTGATATTAATTTAACTTTGTTTTGAATGACTCTAGTTAAATATCTAAATATCGAAACGGTTTGTGACCCAAGGGCTGGCTTTTACCTTGGGAGGCTGAGCATTGCCATACAACGAGACATCACCCTCGTCGTTCTCTTGGGCACATTACCAGTTGACAGTGTTGAGGGAGATTTTTTTACGACGCTTCATTTTAGTTCTTGTCTAATTTTTCTTTTTCCTTAGCCTATATTGTCCCACTGCTGGGCAAAGGCCTCCCACTCATCTCTCCGTGCGGTTTTCTCCGACCAATCTCTTACAAACGCCTCTAAGTCGTCACACCAGCATTTTCTAGGCCTCCCACGGTGACAACGCCCGTTTTCTGGCACCCACTGCGTAACGACTCTGGGCCATTGGTCCTGAGGCATTCTACAGACGTGGCCCGCTCAATCCCACTTCAACACAGCAGTCTTTTGGCCCTCAGCGATTCGAATTTTGTCGCTGAGCTTAATACCCAATACACTACGCTCCATCGCCCTTTGGCCCTTTATTTATTTATTTAACACTTCAAGTACAATGTACAGAGGTGGACTTAATGCCATAGGCATTTTCTACTAGTCAACCTTTGGATGATTCAGAGACAAACAGTGTTAGGTGTGTTATTTGAAAATAATTTTAATTAAGTACTAAGATAAACTACAAGGATATATAAAATACTATAAATATATATTAAAATACTACCCTTTGTGTTTCGTTTACGTTATTTTATTGTTTTTATCATATGAAATTAGGTTGTTAAGAGTTAAAATCATGTGATTAATCATGCAATCAAAACAATACTAGAGAAAGTCAGACGAAGTCATCATCTATCTGCCCAGCCTTTTCCTAACTATGTTGGAGTCGGCTTCCAGTCTAACCCTCCGGAGATTACAAGGCGTGATGTTATGTATTGGTTGGCTCTCATTATAAGTCCCACCTACCTAACACGGGACTTAGAAGTTGCTTAGCTAGCCAAAGTACGTAGTAGTAGTCACAATAATTGCCAGCTGTGCTAAAATGTTCCTTTTATTAAAATTTCTAAAGACTAGAATTCAGTCTAGAATGTTCAAACAAGCTAAACGTAGTTAGACCATTTTCGTTTCCTAGAAGTTTCGCAGTTAAATTAACTTAGCTAACCTAGTTGACATTTTGTATCGTTTTCGGGGAAAATTCCTCCCTTTTCTAGAACTAAGTACTATGGCACTGAATTTAATACTAGAAACAATATTAATTAATTGAAAATTATGATGGACACCTTTTACCAAAGAATATTGTTGCAAAGCTGCCAGAGGCTCTGCACGAAGGTGCGACGTAAAAGAAAAAAATATTTTGAAGGTTTTTTTTAATAGAAAATACAATTCTCCTAGAGTAACTTGTGTAATTTTTGTGACAACACACAAAACGTAACACATTGAAATGAATAAAGCCAACTATGTAAAGGCGACCAGAGGGTTGGCCTTCTTTTTTGGCCAGAGTCAGCATTGCCATCCAACCTGGCAATGCTGCCAGCCTTCTGGGTACTTTTCTTACTGACAGCGATGGGACGAATTTTTTGACACCCTTCGTTTCCCACTTTCATACTTGTACATATTTCATATCTATTTGTAGTTTGTAAACAATTTACACACTGAATTCAAATACATTTTGGCTTAAATTAAAAAAATAAAAACTATGTGAAGTAAGTAAAATTATTTTTGTGAAACTATGGTAGTCGTAATATTAAAATTGTCCGAATTTACGACACATTGACTCCTCTCGTCCCTGCTTGACCCACAGTATTTAATTTAACCAATTAACATAATTATAAACCATGTATTACGAAACGACTTACTAAGCTGGGCTTGCAAATCAAAGACATACTAAGTAAAAAAGCCCTTTCACTTAATGCTCTTCCTCCTTCCGAAACCGCTACAAAAATATCCAACTTTTTACCTCTCATTAAAATCCAAATGAGGTGCTGAGTTGATTCCTGTGACCGTCTGTTTGCAAGGGGTTGAGGTCGGAACTTGAATAATCACACTTAATTTTAGATATTACATAAGTTCTGCTGGGGTGAGTGTGCTAGCGGATTCTGCAATTCTGAGCTGTGGTGCAACCAGACTGCGGTCGATCGGTGACATTAACGTTTAGTATGATTATCGTGCGAATTCAACTGTTTTTCTTCGATAAGTTGACAGCAGGCCCGAAGGCACCTAAGAATCCGATTCCTGCCGGCTTCCCTTCGGGAACAGGACACTCTACGTAGTGACTACACTCTACTGTAGACAAATAGTATACATATTATATACACATCTGCGGGTATCACATCACAGTACAGACATTTAATACTTCATAGGATTGAAAACATTACACTAAAACGCCAACTCGTTCTTGGTGTAATTTTTATAGTTGTAAGGGTCGCTGATAACGAAAATCTGGTCGAAATTTATATTAAGGATGGTGCCGGCGAAAATTTTCGAGTTTATCGTCATGGGTGTCGTTTTCATGGTTTTCGGGGTCGCTGATAATTAAAATGTATATGATTGCCAGCCTATCGGTTTTTTATCGGTTACATTTCCGGGAGTGTGCTTTAGAATTACACAATCTAATGCCCCCATCCCCATTCTATCATCGGACGAGCACAGATACGGCGAAGCGTCACCGTTATATGATTGAAATTCCACGGACCCGAACAAAGTGCTATTTTTCCACATTTATCGTGCGAACCGCCAGTCTGTGGAATTCACTGCCACCTTCTCTGTTACCTGATCATTATAATCTGGATCTATTCAAGGTTAGAGTGAATCGGTTTCTTCTAGGCAAGCGTGCTCCACCCTAGGCCGCATCATCGATTTACATCAGGCGAGTTGGTGCCAAACGCAAGCCTATATTTTAGTATTTAAAAAATAAAATTAACATTTTCTCTCGAAATGTGTATTACCATGATTTATTTTCAAATATCTTTATTTGAGGAACTCGTGGCTAAATAATCACAGCCGCAGTCGCCGTCATGTTAAGCCGCGCTTGCGTGGGTTGATCCGTGGATGGGCGTGAGCAAATTATTACGACGTAAAACGGAACGCTCTGTGACATCATCGTACCACTCCGTGAATCAGGCGAGTTGTGGAAGGGGTCGGCTTTTATAAGACGGAGCGCCGAGCAATGCGGTCATTCCCCACTCAGATCCAGCCTGTCCCTTTGCTGCCCTCCCCCAGCGACGTCCTAAGCCGAGGCCCGTACCCCATAGGGGGTGCCCTTAGCGTGTAGTCGCTTAGTTTGTAAGTTTTTTGCCCTGGCTGGAGGCCTTACACTCAAGGCATCCACAGGATAGACCGGTTAAGCAGACGACAACCTCCTAAGTTGAACTGCGAGATGCCATTCTCAAAAAAAATGCTGTCATTCCGATTCTAGCGAGCGGCCCCGTCCACAGCTATAATTGTGAAACGGTTCACGCCATCGTATCATTAGTTTAATTTTATTATTGTTTCTATTTCTTATTTTATAATCATTTTAAAATTCATAGTAAAGTAATTTGCATAGTAAGTAATTTTTAATATAAATATTGTTTTCTTTTTTTTTTAATGGCGAATGACAACGCTCAACACAACATGGGCCCGTACGAAGTCGGTCTCCTTCACCAATCATCCCCTCAGGCTTCACTCGAGCCGAAATATATCTAGAGACTGCCCACTCACTGCCCCACTTTTAAGTCCCTAATTTGCACCATACCACTTTACATTCAGCTACTTTTTGCGCACTCATCTCCTCTCATTTCACGTTCAGCTCAGCTAAAATATGCCGTAAAATGACCAGCGTTCTAGAACAGCCTTCTGTCTAATGACCAGTGAATTCAAATTCTGCCCGACGAAGTTTCAACATTGTAGTCAAAGTTCACAATTTATGCTAATCGTATACTTAATTGGTTTACTGCGAAATTCCAATATTTCTGATAGTCCCTTTGAGAGAGAATTTAAACGATTACCAATTCGGTATTTGTTGAGTAGGTAATTTATGTAGGTCTTTTCTAGTATTTATGATTTGGTTTTAACATTGAATAAGTAAAAGGCCAGGACGAAGGCGAGGAGTGCCGCGTGGGTCGATTGGTCGCAATCGCGACTGCTGAGCATGAAGTACTGGGTTCAATTCCCGGTTCGGTCATTAGGCTTTAGCAAAATATTAAATGTTTGGTCCAGGAATAGAATATTCACCCACCGTTGGGTTAGGTAACAGGATTTTTAACCCCGGTCAAATGTGCCAGTGGGATAATTTTCCGAACTCCATGTGGGCGAAGCCGAGGGCAAAACCTAGTTCCTAATTCATTAACCTAACATCCATCGTAATATCTACCTATCGATGATGACGTCAGTTGAAAAAGTAAAATTTTGACGTCGCAAAGCTGTTCTTTGTTTGAAGTAAGAAAAAAATTGAAAGGATTTTATAATAACAGAAAATTTAATTGTTGCTAAGATAATAAAAATAACTGACTAAAAACCAATGTTTACAAAACCTTATACACGCGGAAGTAACTCGGTCTGCCTGTTATATGTTAACACTTAAACCACTGAACCGATCGTTGTTTCAAATAGGTAGTACCGTGGATGGGTGACCATCCTTCACATGCAGACTTTCCTCCGTGCCTCGGTAAGCACGTTATGCCGTTGGTCCCGGTCGTCATTTGTAGATCTTTGACAGTCGTTACAGGTAGTCAGTGGCCCGAAAGTCTGACAACCAGTCTTACCAAGGGGTATCGTATTACCCAGTACTAACAGGCTTGCGGAGGTCAGAAAGGCAATCGTTCCATGTAAAATTCTGGTATTCAGTTGCATCCGGTTTGACTAGACCGACCCCAACATATGTAGTTGGGAACAGGTTAATCAGATGATGAGGTAATCTGGGACCTGGAGTAGGAAATGGGTTATGCTCGGAGACAAAGTCGAGAGCTAAAAATGTTCATGTCACAATTTTCAGCCTCTTTAATATACAGTAAAACACTTATTTGAAGAAAACCAAAGCTCTCCATTTTTAGTATCTGTTAAAATCGCAAATACGCTAGAATACTGTTCCATTAATAAATATTTACATAGCTTCGTAAATAAGTATTATAATTTAAATTTTGAACGCCAAAAGGCCGGCTTTCATGTTCAATGGAATTTGGTGACAAATATTAATTTATGTTTTCCAGTTTGGTACACAGAACCGTCAATTTGTGGGATACCTTTAAAACTTTTAGAATAATTAGAAATTACCCTAGCTTTTAGGATAAATTAGTCATTCCAGACGGGTCGGCATTTTCAAAGCCATGTTATTTACATGTTAAATTGTTTATAACCATATTTTCATGTTAATTGAAAGTGTTGATATTTTCGATTTTGTGGAAACTTGTTACCTACAGACATTCTCTTTCTTTGCCCATGCAGAGAAGACCATGGCTATCGAAATTGAGATATGGAAAATCTCCGTCTATAACGAAGATTTTCTGAGAAAAGTTTGAATCTTCTACAGTATTTAATTTTTATCGGAGACGCAGACAAAAATCTCACAATGAGACCTTGCCCCAGGGAAATTACGATAGACATTTTTTTTTGGTACAAGAAACTAAACACTATTCCACTTGATCCCAAAAACCACCCTTATTGCAACGAAATAAAAGACACGATCAGTCAAATTGTTGTAATAGAATTCAGTCGCTCAGATTCTGCTTTAAAACAGTTACTTAATTAATTTCTTACTAGCAGCCACGAAGTCTGGATTTGTGCTCGGTTGATGGCAACAGGCTCGCCCCATTACATAAGACTGGCGAAATGTGGGTGTACTATTATGTGCACCTCTGCCTAACCCTTCGTAGATTACAGGCGTGATGTTAAACATAACAATGTTAAGCCAGAAAGTAGGATTTAATGAATATAATTTCCTTTATTTATTTTTCTTACTTACTAATTACATTTTTAAATATTCCTATATAAAATTCAAAATAAAAAAAAACATTTAAAAAATAGTAGCCCGCCGGTATCGGGAACAGGGTCCAAGCTACCGGCGGTCAGGGCTCCAGAGAGAGGAACCTCCTAACAATAAGAGCCGTGTCCAGGAGTACCGCTTTCTGAATCAAGCCCTTGATCCAGCCGCCTAACGAGAGCCTCCTCAGGTATTGGTCGAGGCTCTTGGCAATTAAGCCATGGGCTGAAACGACTATCGGCACAATGATCGCCGTGTCCACTTCCCACATGTCGACAACCTCGCGAGCCAAGTCAAGATACTTGATTTGTTTATCTTTCTCGGCTTTAGTGAATATTATTATTAGTAGTAAATATTGGAGCAATATCAAGACTGGCGCAAACAAAGACTATCATCAGGATAGCTAGTTTTAAAATGAGGTGCAAATTGGAAGATTTAGCGATTTCAAAATTTTGAGGCAATATTACATGGCTCGCTTTCCACGCAAACCTTTCGGTATCCAAATATGGCTTTGGTAATCACAGTTGATGTGTATAAATTATTGAGGTCTCGCTTCTCTCGGTTGGCTTAGCCTTATTATGCCAAATTCACTTGAAATTCACCCCTAAATACCTATCTACACGGGAGTTTAACGTCTAGCAAAATGAGGTGGCTCCTTTGTGTACGGCGCCGATGTAAAGTTACGTAATGGGATAATTTTAATAATTACATATATTGCATTCTAAAATGAGGTTACAGCGGTGGTGAGCACATTTTTCTCGAATATGAGAGATGCGGCCATAAGTATGTATTATTGGGATATCACTATGTTACTGGACAATACTTTTAACAGACTTCAAAAAAGGAGGAGGTTCTCAATTCGGTTGTATTTTTTTTTTGCTGTGTTTGTTACCTCATATCTTCGTCATTTATGAACCGATTTGAAAAATTCTTCTGTTGTCTAAAAGGATACCTATACTTTCCGATTAGTGCCATAGAAATTTCATCAAAATCGGTTCAGTAGTTTGGTTTTTAAATCAAAATAGTTGGAAGAAATATGTCATCCAAGTAAAAGAATTTGCGAAAATGATACTTGACAAGGATTTTGTGTGATACGATAGCTAAAAAGGGTAAAATAAACACTATTTTGCAAAAAACCGACTTCCAAAAAAAAAAGTGGAAAATAACTTTACTTTCGGAAATCGGTGGCAAAAAACTCAATGAAACAAGCAATAGTCACTTCCGAAAGTAAAGTTATTTTCCACTTTTTTGTGTTTTTTTGGAAGTCGGTTATTTTTTTTGCAAAAAGTTTTTTGGAATGAAAAGAAATGCAATATTATATTTTGCCTTTCCCCTTTTACAGTCACAGTCTGGTGACGTTTAGCCTATTCCTGCTGTCAAGTATATTTTTTTACGCTAAATAGCCTTCGTTTTGGCCGCAACTCGCCTGATGTGAAGCGATGATGCAGCCTGGGGTGGAGCACGCTTGCCTAGAAGAAACCGATTCACTCGAACTTTGAAGAGATCCAGATTATAACTTTCACGCTACATCTTGTTCCTTGTACCACCCCACTCCAACTGCTAGCCTGGCCGTTAGCTGTTTTCTAATTATACAAGTTGCTTCACTTGGCTGCGCTCTTTTAAACTGCAGGCGCCTTCCGGAAGCGCCTTGGATGTTCAGCGTATCACAACTTGAGATTGGCATTTGTTTTTTAATTAAGTCTAGTTTTTAGTTATTGTTGTTCGTGTTGTTTTGTAAGTACCTGGGATATTTATGATTGTTTCTGTTTTCAGTAACATAAAGTAACACATTATGTATTATGAATGTTTAGATGTTATTAGATGTTAAATTATTCTTATTTCGGCGCTGAGCGAAAAATTTATTTATCAGTTTTTTTATAATAATAAAAAAAATACGAGCCTTTAATTGTCCCACTGCGGGGCAAAGGCCTCTTCTCATACAGAGAAGGCACGAGCTTTGATCACCACGCTTGCTCAAGACGGGTTGGCGATTTGAGACTTATATTATAAGGCTGACGATGTTTTCCTTCACCGATGTCTGTGATGTCCAAGATAAACTAAGAAAGTACATATGAATTGAAAAAGTCACATTGGTACTTGCCCGGCTTTAAACCCACGACCTCATGCATGAGAGGCGAGGACTTAAACTCTGGGCTATCACGACTTTTTAGTTTCTTTATATTTCTTAAAAAAAATTAGGGTTTAAGTTTTTTTATTATATAGTTTTTTAGTAAAGTAATTAAAAACATATTTCTTGCTTGAGTGTTGAAAATCCAACAGTGTGCTTTTTTAACACATTAGTTTTGGTGTCATTTAGAGATAGTGATCACTAACCAGCTTAAAACTCAAAATCAAAATAAATAAAATTAATTAATAAATCATAATAATTG
Organism: Standfussiana lucernea; assembly: GCA_964057025.1. Lineage (NCBI taxonomy): Eukaryota > Metazoa > Arthropoda > Insecta > Lepidoptera > Noctuidae > Standfussiana > Standfussiana lucernea. The sequence goes on along the minus strand of OZ059798.1, from coordinate 14,671,639 downwards.
ATTGATTAATTAATTAATTAATTAATTCAAAATCTCTTCCAATGAAAGTCTTTAATAGGATTTTAAATGGAGAATGAGATATATAATAACTGGCTACTCATAGCTAATAACATTATTGGGCTCATCAAAATACATGACTGGATTCAGCTCAAAACAATGCAGTCTGCCAATTAAAAGTAATACAAGCTTCGATACAAAATATCAAAATTCAAAGCGTCCATAATGTAGTGCAAAACCCGCCAATGTTTACACCCGTTGATGTCAGTGGTAACGTTTTGGAAATGTTCCTGCTTTAGTGTCGGTCGTAAACGAAATCTGATGCGTTTTCACACATGTGTGTTTGGTGAATGTGTTTTTAGATAAAATGCGATATTAGTAGAGGTTTTTGTTGAAAATTTTGTTCAGGGATGCACAAGAAACCATTCTTCTTCCTATCAAATCAATGAATCAGATTTTTCCCCACCAGTAAAGAAAGAAAGAAAGAAAAAGTATTTATTAGTCTCGCACTGGACAAAACAAAGTGGTATTTTGACAATAAAACGAAGATTAAAAAAAAGAAAACTTAAGAACAGATTAAAATCAAACTAACTAAACTGGTCCTGTACGAGGCCAAAAGGCACCTATCTCAGCATGGTGCTGTAACATTAAAAAAGTCACAGCGCTGGTATACAGTACGTAGCGACCTGGATGTTATAGCTATGTCGTTTGCCACATTCAAGTCTTGGAGGGTGCAATTAGTTGAGCATGACGGGCAGGAGAGGTGTGGCATATCATGTGTTGAGGCTCCACACTGGCACTGTATCCGAGATGGGTTGATTATACTATATACAACATGTAACATAATTAACGCACACCTTCTTAAGGGGTCATTGTACTCATTATAACGAACAACTTTTACTATGGGACCAAACCTGAAATCGCGAAAAAAAAATCAGCTGTTCCATACATTTTGACGAATTAAGCGAACATAAATGTAGGGAACAGCTGTTTTTTTTTTCGCGATTTTTGGTTTGGTCCCATAGTAAAAGTTGTTCATAATTATGAGTACAATTACCCCATAAGAGGTTGTGCGTTAATTATGTTACATGTTGTATAGCCAAATTGGATCGGCCGCGGCCAAGTTGAGCTTGCATTTGGTTCAAAGATTTCCATATCAGCCATTATTTATTTGATATGATTTCATTAAAATACAAAAGGCAAAGTCTAGTGCCAGACTATTCGTTCGTCTATGTCTACTATTATACATATTATAAAGAAGCAAAAGTTATCTATGAAAGTAAATAAAACTAAAGTGTCTGTTTGTAATTTCAAAATAACAGCTTTTTATCGAATGCAAAATCACGGTTCTTTCAAAAAAAACTTTCTTTTTTGCTGTCTGTCTGTATGTCTGTTTATCCCGGCTATTCTCGAAAACGGCTGAACCGATTTTGACAGGACTTTTACTGGCAGATAGCTGATGTTATAACAAGTAATTAAAGCTAGTTTGCAAAAAGGATTAGGGTTCCTTGCAAATAAAAAATTAAAACCGTTGAATTTTTTTGCAAAATCCGATTCAAATAGGGAAGTTATATTTTTGTAATAATTCGACGCCGAAGAAGGTCGCGGGCCACAGCTAGTATTTTCAATAAGAAGTCATAAAGAAAGCATTACCTTTAAAACTACAAAGTTGGCAGTACTCTCGAATGCTAACATTCTTCGCGACACGGGAAATGCTTCGGAAATAGCTCCGTTTTACAGTGATCGTAAATGATATCCATTGCGTGTATCAGTTTTATTATAAGCGCTCTGGAAGTCTGGAGTAGCTTCGAGCAGATCGTCAGTTTCAATGTAAATATTGTTAGGTATTTGAATGTCTGGTTTAATGTTTTGTTGCCAAGGTCTGGTTTGTGTCAAGGAACTTGTTATTCGCAATGCCATTTAGAAAGGTCTAGTGGTTGCAATAAGCGGCTGTTGTGCATGAGGTTCTGGGTTCAGTTCCCCAGGCCTGACAAAGTGTTATTGGATTTTTCCATCAGGATTTTTTTAGTAGCAGCTAAGGAGTCTGGATTTGTGCCCACTTGAATGGTTCCTTCATTAAATCGGACTTAAACATACCACCTCTACCTAATTCATTCATCATTCATTCAAGGATTCACCCCTTCAATATTTAAGGCTTGAAAAGGCAGACTTACTTTCGCATTTATTAATTAGGATTATGTATTTGTTTAGGAGATGTCCTATTGTTGTTTTGTAAACTTGCCAATGACTGGTTCGTTTTAAGTTTATGGTAATACTAATTTTACTCACAGGTTATATATATAATTGATTCAAGGTCGGCTTGGTCGGTGATGACTGATTTGCCAACTACTGAATGAAAGTTGATTTATTTTTTGAAGCCAGCCATTTTAAATGTCAAACTATTTGGCCCAAGAGACTGAAGATTATATCTGGCCACACTGAGGTGAACATCGCGCGGGACGTCCATTGTTTATTAACTACGAAGTTAGCGCTAGTTGAATACCTAATATAAGTTAGACACAATCAGCTCGAGTGAATTTCGTCCCGCATCCCGCTTGGGGTTTGGCTTTGTTTAACCAGAGCTTTATAGACAACGCACAGCACAACCACTGAATTTCCAACACGCCAGTTAGGGTTCTTTTTTCTAAATAGGCTTGCGTTCGGCCGCAACTCGCCTGATGTGAAGCGATGATGCAGCCTAGGGTGGAGCACGCGCGCCTAGAAGAAACCGAATCACTCGAACTTTGAAGAGATCCAGATTATAATAATCGGGAAACTCAGGAAAACTATCTATCAGATGTTTCCTTGGTGTCAGAGTTTTTATGCCGCCCAAGGGCCTCCGACTTGGCATTTATATGCCGTCGAGAAATATTTTTCAGGCATGCTGGTTTCCTCACGATGTTTTCCTTCATCGAAGCAAGTGATAATTATAGGTACAATACGCACATAATTCCGAAACATCAGAGGTGCGTGTCTTGGGTTCGAACTCGAGACCTATGACTTGGCAGTCCAACGGTCACACCATTAGACAATCACTGCTGCTTGCTTTTAGAGATGCACTAGACAAAGATAGAGAAGGGGAAGACCAAAGAAACGATGGACAGACTGTGAAGGATATTATGCCAAGAAAGGAGGTGACTGCTGAGATGACGAGTAACAGAGAAGTATGGAAGAAGAAGACATGCTGCGCCGACTCCAAATACATAGGGATAAGGGCAGGACAATTATGATGCACTGAACAAATATAAGGGTCTTATAAGCCGGTACTGACGTGCACTGGATTAGGAGGTAAGCCAAAGCGATATTGTACATTCAAGCTCATTTTTAGTTTACCAGTCATTTTTTTTTTTTTTTTTTAAATAAGAGTGAAAAGAAACGGTTAAATCTTATGCAAGTATTATATTAGCAGTATTAGAATATTAGCAAGGATAATAATGATAACTTTTTTATTAATTAAGAATTACATTGAAGAGTTTTATTTTTACGGTGATAATTAGTACATAAGCTAGGATAAGCTAGGATTGAGAAGCTTTGACGCATCTTGGACAGACATTCTTATTAATAGTTTGATCAAAATAGTACGGAGACATCGAGAACGCGACCGAACGGATCGGACTCTGACAGATAACTACTTTAGTTCATCTACTGAAGTATCGGATAGTCGGTGTCCGCGGCCGGTCCGCAAGCTGTCTGTGTTGAATTGGCCGAACCTTAACTTGCGGCCAATACAAGGTGTAGTTTTGCATCCTCGTCAAAATTCAGGAGGTTGTCTAAAAGACGTAAATAATCAATACAAATTACGGCAAAATTAAAAAGCAGCGTTTATTATTATTGACCAGGTATGATAAATAATAATAAACGCTGCTATTTTTAGTTGTTTTAATTTGACACTATTTCAGAATGAAGCCCTTTTCAAATGAAAAGAAAGCGTTTGTTTGTGTGTGTGAAAGCGCGGTTATAGGGTGAGTATTAGACGGGCCGCTTCTTAGTACGGGTGGTTTGCAATTATCGATTTCCGATATTAAGAAAAAAATTATAAAAAATTACCTACCCATTTTATTATAGATTCGGGTCGAGAATCATTAGCATAGTTACCTCCTTGAATTTGACGAGGATGCAAAGCAACACCTTGTATAAACCACCACTGACAAGCTACTCGTAATTTATTTATTTGAGATAACATGTACAAAATAACACATACATCCAAGAAATTGCATAGTTAAAAGAAACATAATATTTGCAATGATAAAATACTTAAAATAGCAAGAAAAAGTCATCTTTCGTGCATCCTATCACAGCACAAGCACAAGAAAAATACGTCTGTTGTTCATCCTCTCACAGAAACACAAACATTTACGAGTACTAGGGGCCAATAGTGCATTCAGCATCGCCAGGGCCCGATCCAAGGGAGAGTTTGAACGAGAAACTGTGCGTGCAGATGGAACATCCAACAATCTGTGTATACGCGGTCTCAGTTGGTAAATGGGCAAACAAAGTCTCGCAAGCTGAGCTACTAGTTTCGGTTAGTTAGTAATGACGAAATATTCTTAACAAAACTATTCATTCAAGAATCTGACACTGGCCAACTACATAAATATGTATACCCATACTATCGAAACACATCAACATTCAGCCGAATATCATTGTGATGAGACGCGGCACAGAGCGAGCGCCTTGACCGGCGCCCGCGCAGCTTGCCAAGTAGGCGAGGTCGCGGGCGCGCGGTTACGACCGACATACGTGAAATTTTATACTTTAACACTTGTGTTTTTCTATCTTGATTACATGTGTGGATTGGGATATGGCATGTCTGACAATTATAAATAATCTAAAGTGACATTCTATAAGCAATAACGATGATAGAAGAGTCAAAAATGTGTTGAACATGTAGCGGCACTACAAAAATAACTACAGCGCCATCTATGACACAAATGAAGAACTAACATCAAAATTCTGAATCGCGCCATGAAAGTTATCTGCGACTTAAGAATATATGTAAATATTCTCCATTTTCTATGGGGGGTGAAGGACTTTAGACCCTGTGTTCTTCTTACCTCTGTATTAGAAGTGTGAAACATGTATTAAACACAAGCTACCGTAAAGCTTATGTCAATTTTAATCGAGACTTATGAACAGTGTGAGTCAAAGATGTTAACATTCGAGGTCCCTGAAAAAGGAATTAATTGGTAAGGTGGGCTCAGAAAATCGATTTCTGACGACCTATGTATGTGGGTAATTGCAATTGCTTCAAGAACTTTAAGATTTTCTAATACGACTTCTGGACTTATAATTAATATAAGTCTGAAATCGCCAACCCGTCTTGAGCAAGCGTGGTGATCAATGCTCGTGCCTTCTCTGTATGAGAAGAGGCCTTTGCCCAGCAGTGGGACAGTTACAGGCTGGTATTATAATACGACTTCCAACAGAATTGACTACGGTAGCTTGTTCGTTATCGCCCTTTTCTGAAGAACATGATGCAACTTGAGAAACTCAGATGGGATAGAACAGGGTTTATTTATTAAAAAAAAAAAAACTGGTTATTTACATAGCATAACAACACAACACAACACAACACAACACGCCTGTAAGCCAGATTAGGCAGAAGTGTAATTAATAGTACACCCACATTTCTCCAGTCATTACACTGGTTATTGCTTATACATAATTGAAAAACTTTTTTGCAAAAAAAAAACCGACTTCCAAAAAAAAAACACTAGTCGAAAAGAAGTCGGTTTTTTTTTGCAAAAAAGTTTTTCTTTTACCCTTTTTAGTTATCGTATCACACACAAATCCTTGTCAAGTATCAATTGCGCAATTTCCTTTAATTGGATGACACTTTTCCAGTTATTTTGATTTCAAAACCAAACTGCTGAACCGATTTTGATGAAATTTCTATGGGACCAATCGGGAAGTAAATCCATTCAGATATAAGAAGAATTTTTCAAATCGGTTCATAAATGACGGAGATATGAGGTAACAAACACCTCCTCCTTCTTTTTTTGAAGTCGGTTAAAAATTATGCTAATAAGAAGAAAAATATTGGCGTAGATCCCAAAAATAGACTAACTGCCAAAAATGTTGCCAACATTAAAATTTATAGAAATACAAACTGTCATCCGTTTCCCCAGATATGTTTTTCGATCACATTCCATTTGAAAATCAATGAACTAACATTTATACCTGATGAATTATGGAAGAAAGATATAAATTTTGACGATATATTTCGTTCAGTCGAGTTTATTTTGACAAATATTTCGATATAAGGGGAGCATTAGTAGACGGGATGGGGCCGGGACATTTATCAAACTTACCCCTGTCTGGGGTGAATGTGGATAGCGATAGAGATTTAAGAACGAGACTAAGGTTATAAGAGATTCGTATCGTCTTTCTGCCTGCTAATAATTTCCTATGCGGAACAACTGAAATAATCCGGAGTCGTATAAAATTCCTAAATTCTTTGATATTAGATATCGTGTTATGGAACTCAAATGGAGTTGGGCAGGACACTTAGTTCGGTGCGGTAATGGCAGGTGGAGTGAAGCTGTGACCGAGTGGCGAAGATGATTTTAGACCACAAACACAATGCAATAGTTATGAAATAACAATAAATTTTTGTACAAATAAAGTAAATTCAATCTCTATTTGCCATTGCGACACGTAATAAACCCCACGCCACACAAGCGATCTGTCTTACAAGTCGACATTTCACTTCTCTAACCTATCTTTTTTCTTTTATTTTCCTCCAAAGATATTATTGACTTTGTGATCCACTAGAGGTCACGGTGCCAAAGTCACTTAATAATAATACTTTTATCTTATTTATTTCGGTCAACCAAAGCTGGGGTCAGATAGGATTCGAAAAAAACTTATTCCGAAGTTAGTCCGCAGTTTTATTAAGAATTGTTGGATCAGTTTTGTGGGTTGATTTGTTTTGAAAAACTTGTGGTTGTTTGGATGTGGGTTCGGTCTATATTTTTGATTATTTTATGTCGCTACGGAATACCTACGTTTATGAATGTTTTTTCCAGATTTGGTAAGTCAAATCTTTATGCGTAGCTCTATGGTGAAAATGAAATATTTCTTCTTATAATGAGACATTTCGCTGACAGACAACGCCAGCAATTGAGTCAGGCACTTATTTTAACGAAGGCGAGCACTAGTGAGTTTTTAAAGTACACCACTTCATCATTTACCTCGCCTCTGCCCAACTATTTTGTGGTCGGCTTTCAGTCTTACTGGATTCAGCTAAATACCACTATTATACATGGAGTGACTGTCTATCCAGCTCAACAACTCACTACCCAGTTAGTACTAGGTAATACGATACCCCTTGGTAAGACTGGTTGTCAGACTTTCGGGCCACTGACTACCTGTAACGACTGTCAAAGATCTATGAATGATATTGGATCAACGGCCTAACTTGTTTTCCGAGGCACGAAGGAAATCCAGCATGTAATGGGTGGTCACCCATCAACGGAACAACCTAAGCAAGTGCGGCTTAACATGAAGATCGACCCGAGTGACTGTTATTATTTAGCCACGAGCTCCTAAAATACACCCAATAAAGGGTTTAAAAATAACTGCCACCAACTTCCGAAAGTAAAGTTATTTTCCACGTTTTTTTCCGTTTTTTTTCGAAGTCGGATATTATTTGCAAAAACGTTTTTATTTTACCCTTTTTAGTTATCCCATCAAATCCTAGTCAAGTATCAATTTCGCAATTTCTTTTACTTGGATGACATATTTTTTCCAGCTATTTTGATTTAAAACCAAAATGCTAAACCGATTTTGATGAAATTTCTATGGAACCAATCGGGTAGTAGATCCATTCAGATAAAAGAAGAATTTTTCAAATCGGTTCATAAATAACGAAGATATGAGGTAACAAACACAAAAAAATACAACCGAATTGAGAACCTCCTCCTTTTTTTGAAGTCGGTTAAAAAAAAGAGAGATGAGAAATCCAACCGCCGCAAGGCTCGCACCTAGCACTACTTGTTTTAATGTAGTCATAGCGATTTCCTAGACTGCTTCTATATCCAGATAAATATACTGTGGCTATTTTCTAGAGAGCTTCAGACGTCCCAAATAGCGTGGTGGCGCTTAGCATTCCACTGTAAAGGTCGCCAGTTCAATCCACTTATAGAATGCTGATTCACGTCCTATTTAGAGTTTTGATGTTATATGAATATGACGTGACAAGTCGTAATAGTTGTACCCATGGAATTAATCAGAAACACTTGAAAGCTTCTTTAGAAGAATCTATGTAGTAAATACCACTGTTGGTCTCTGCATCTCCAAAAAATGGAATGGTAGAAAACGCCTATGGTATTAAGTCACCCTTGTGCTTGAGTGTTAAATAAATAAATGTGATATATATATTCTATTTCTTCTTTATCGTGTGGTTAGTGCCTAACCTGGTGTCAGAGTTTTTATGCCGCCCATGGGCCTCTGACTTGGCTATTACATGCCTTCGAGAAATACATTCTCTCAGGCATGCAGGTTTCCTCACGATGTTTTCATATATGTACATGTTAATAAACGTAGCGTGAGCTTTAAGGTTCCGTGTCGATTAGTTCTCACTTAACCCGGACAGCGACAGCACGTACACTTATGAAGATGGTTTTATTCTTAAACCTAACTAGTGTTTCTAGTTCGCTTGTAATTTGAAATTGGAACAAGCTACGTTTGAATAGCTTCGTGGACGGGCCTTGTCATATAATTTTTCGGATTCTTTTGTTTTGCCCTTCAAAATCAATACAAAAAGAACATTTTATGAATAAGATGTAAATTTTAAATGAAAAGAAACACGACAAAGGCTCTTTTCATCAGCACCATTGTAGGATGTCACATTATGGCAGTTTTCCTCGTCCCATTTGTTGTTAAGGAAAATAATAATGTTTGAGAGTACCTAGGTTTTTTGTAATGTGCTTGTACGGTTTCATGGACAAGATGGGATGAGTTCTAAACAATATAATTATTAACAAACAATGGTAGAGACATGTCTAGTACATTCACATTTCGCTAGTTAATTTATGTTTTGTTGTTGTATAATTACCAGAGATCGAAATACGTAGAGTTTATTTGCCTAAACTTCAAGGGAGTAAGTAACATATGTATGTGAATTCCTTTCCTCTAATTTAATAGCTTTATTTCGGAACTTAAAAACCATTTTCGGATTTTATACGAAGGTCCAATGTTATTTTTTTTTCAATCACACGTCTTTATAGCTTGATTTCGCTATGAAAATCGCTCAAATCTTTATCGTGTGGCTAGTGACCTGGTGTCAGAGTTTTTATGCCGCACATGGGCCTCTGACTTGGCTTTACATGCCGTCGAGAAATATCTCTCAGGCATGCTAGTTTCCTCACGATGTTTTCCTTCACCGAAACAAATGATAATTATACACGCACTTGAATCTGAAAAATCAGAGGTGCGTGTCTTGGGTTCGAATTCGTATGACTTGGCAGTCCGACGGTCTCAATTAACCAATAAAACTGTTTTGGCTTTCTTTTATAATAATCAATATATCTTTTATATCTACAGACAAAACTACTCCTTAACCACAAAATCCAGTCGAAATCAGCCAAAATCTTCCCACAAGCTACCTTCACATGTTAGACAGCCTACCTCGCCATTATTCACCAGAATTAATGACCCATGGGTCCGGGTGCCATTCAGCAGGACCTTGCATTATACGTGCGAAAGGGTTCTGTTTACAGAGAGGGCTATTTTAAATGGATCCCGTTTTTAGGGACCCGTAAGCTTAGGGAGAAAACGGGGAGAGTACCTATTACTAAGCTTGCGCTGTCTGTTACAAGACTGTTTCTTCGTAACCGTAAAAGGTAGGAAGTTGAAAATTTCGCAGAAATTTATGTCTATAGGCGTTTTTATGGAAAATCAAACCTACATACGAACCTAATTAACGCTTTTTAAAATATTACCCATGAAGAAGGACTGGGCTAGCGGCATTTATGTGAAAAAAAAAAACTTTTTCGACTTTTTTATTATTTTGACAGACATGAGCGGTGGTACCTACCGTTGTACGGAACCCTCAGCTCATGTGTCCAATTTACACTTGGCCGTTTTTTTTTCCAAGACCTCTATGAATAAGTTAAAGGGTAGTTTTGTTGGATTGATTAAGAAAGGGTTGAATCCTGGAGATGGTGGAAGAAAGGTGGTGGAGGTCAGGGTTAGGAGCATTTTTGTAAATAAATCATAGTTTCGAAAGAAGGTTGAATTGGTAAAATTCGTTCTCATGAAATTATTATAAAAAATATTACTTCCCTAATTTGATTCGGATTTTGTTTTTTTTTTTGTGCACGGAACCTTAATTCTTTTCTTAAAGTAGTAGTAGTAGCCCAAGTTACTCCTTATAACAACCAGTACTGTCCGTAAAAGTCCCAACAAAATCGGTCCTACAGTTTCCGAAATTAGCCGAAGCAGACAGACAGACAGAAAAAAATTAAAAAAAAATTACATAACAGACGGACACTTCAATTTTATTCATTTTTATGTATGTATGTTGCGGCCAAACGCAAGCCTATTTAGTACAAAAAAGGCAGATTTTTGTTTCGAACTAGTTTTATTGGTTTTGTTCATGATAAAATGTGTCATAATGTCCAATACGCCGTGTATATTTACAAAATAGTCCAGAATATCCATTAATTTCCTAATTGGGTTTTCGATATGGGATCGATCATCGTTACCGACATACCGAGTACCTACATAATTATAGTGTACCAAAATCAGTTAGCTACATGTGGAGAGACTAACATATATTATATAACGTGATATTAGCCGCATCATTCATAACCAATGTTCTACTCTGTCAAGAAAGTACCGGGAAACGATCAACAATACACAAAATGTTAGTCATTCATCCAAAGTTATTTTATCGCCTTCAAAGTATGCTCCTTCAGAAACGATACACTTACGCCAAAGAATAATCCAATCATCGAAACATTTTTTAAACGGTTTTTCCAGAATTGAGTTCAGTTCTCGCCGCGAATTCTCCTTTATGTCGTCAACCGAATGAAAACGGGTGCCGCGAAGTGGTAATTTGCGATTCACGAAGGTGCATTATCGTGGTGCAAAATCCAAGAATTTTCTTCCCACAAATATGGCCTTTTTTGGCAAATTTTCTCTCACAAACGCCGCATAACGCTCAAATAATATTCTTTATTTACTGTTTGACCTTCCGGCAAGAATTCCGAGTGCACAACACCGTGTTAGTCAAAGAAAAAGTTCAACATGACTTTGACTTTTGATCGACTTTGGCGTGGTTTTTTCGGTTTCGGTTCAGTTGGAAGGCGCCACTCCGAAGCTCGTTGACTAGGTTACATGTCAAACTCGTAAACCCACGTCTCGTCACCAGTAATAATGCGTTTCATGAATGTTGGGTCGGAATTGACTCGTTCTAGCATGTCCTCAGCGACTGTTAAGCGATTGAGTTTTTAGAGAAAATTCAGATCTTTTGGGACGAGCCGAGCGGCAACACGTTTTATACCCAAGTGATTATTTAAAATGGTTCGGATTGACTGGTGAGACACAGAATCTTCAGGAATAATGAGGATTTTCAGTCGCTATTCCCTTCACTTCTGCGATATTATAACTTCAGTTGAAGACGTTGATGGCCTACTAGAGCGAGGCAAATCTTCCATCACATCTCGACCCTTTTGTACCACTCATAAGCACGTGTTTTTGATAAAGTCGATTCATCGTAAGCCTTATGTAACATTTTCAGGGACTCCGAACACGAAATTCCATTGCGATGCTAAATTTAAAACAAACTTTTTGTTCGATGTTTTTGTCTATTATGAATTTCGCAATACACACTAGATATGCTCTAACTAAAAACAACACTATTTAATTTAATTGACTCCTGAATTTTGACGAGGTTGCAAAACTACACCTTGTATATAAATTTATATATATATTTATAAATAATTCCATATTCGTTGATTTCAACACCTACTGTCCGCAGAAGTAATTAAATATCAATTACGTCACCTGCCAATGTAAATTAATGAATCGTTTTCAAATAACTTAATTAATTTCCAACGAAATAGTTTTATGTACCAGACTGTTCTATTCCTCCGGCGCCGTATGTGCACAGTATGTAAACTATGAAAGTTGTATGGAAGACAACTTGTTTTAACTTTAGCCTTTAAAAGTTGACCTGAGTAAGTGCCATGTAAGAAGATAATGGCGCGCTGTTTACTCGTTTACCCACCGGGATACAAGATTGCGATGTTTCAAAAGTTTTAATCGTGAGAAAATTGTACGATGTCTACATTCAGGATTAGTTTTAACCACAGTTTTTCTTATATTAGGAGAACATTTCATGTTTCCTGGAAAAAAAAAATATTATAGTGTCTCTAATCCAAGATAATTACGCCCCGTCCACATCCTCAGGCGTTGCGTCTTGTTACTGCACTTTTCTCAAGTGGCTTTGTGTGAGTACCTTCGCGTCGTGGTGGCCCATAGCATGCTCAAGGCAATTTATTTCATTTGTTGTCAGCGCAGTCTCTGTTGAGTAATAAACATCTCCACAAACGTTTACGTTAGCATGATCACAATAGGATATTAATAATAATACAGACACAATCTGCAGAACCCATCTCTACCAGAGACAACATAAGCTTTATAATGTAGGTACTCGTATTCTGCTCACCCGTGTTTTCAGTTTCAATCGGAGCTGACCTTAGCAGGAAACGTGGAGGTTCAAGGTTGTCCCGATACAAAACATATATACGGGACGAACCCTTTCCACGCTCCTGGGAAAACCTATATGTAAAGGAAATGAATGAAGGAAAACAAAGGAATTTAATTCACGGTAGGCAGCTCTACCTTTCTAAATCCATAGATAAAGTTGAGATTAACGCCGAAAATTTACAAAATAATGGGATATTAGACGTGCAGGCCTCTGACATTATGTAGCTATTTAAAAAATCAATGAATGAGAGCCGAGAGCGTTGGGATTATGCAGTTGGGTTTAAGCCGTTAGGCTTAATCTACTTTTCTAAGCACAAAAAATAACTTCAAATTTGACAAAGTTTCATACTTATGTATATGATAACTTTCAATCCTAGTTTAAACTCCGTAGGAGATGAATTTCCAAAAATCCCTTCTTAGTGCACGCTTACGTCATTTAAGGAACGTTTGTGCAAAATTTCATGGTTCTAAACCCAGTGGTTTCAGCTGAGCGTTGATCGATTAGTCACTGAATCAGTCAGCCAGTCAGTTTCTTACTTTATACAAGGTGGCGCCGACAATACGACAATAAATGAAAACACTGGGAATACTACTTCATAAGAATATTTTACAAAATTATTTTACAAATAAAATAAAAAATACTTTCAAACAAACTAAATAGCATAAAACTGTTAACGAAATACATAGTACACCATTTATAAGTATTGATTCGCTAACCTTAGGTATTATTTACACTAATTTGCACCTGGAAATAAAATTTAAGGACCGAATTTACCAAAGGGTTTTGAAGTACGCGAGTAAGCAACATGTGTTTAGTGTTTAGACCGATATGGGGGTCGTAAACCTGTCGGTGCTAGCCTATTAATCTACATCATGTTGAAAATGTTAAAAACAAAAATTATTTCCAGTGATTAAAATACTGGATATATTCGAATGATTTTTTGTATGCAGACTGGGAACGTCATGAGGTATACGCAGTTTAATTTACTGTCGTATTGTCGGCGCCACCCTGTATATATAGATGTACAGAAACATCAAAGTTTCACAAAACTCACTCAAAAAACACTTTACCTAATCTCACCATCGTCATAATGAAGAGACCATTCACTCAAATAAAAGTACAAAAGATAAATAAATTACAAAAGAAAGATATATAAGCCGACATCGTCTTAACGGGCACTCGAAGTCAAATTATGGAGTATTAAATCTCTGTGACTGTCGCCCTTCATTTTGTTAATGATAAATGGTTTTTATTTTGCAAATAGGTTTTTACAAACACTTCTTCTTTTTTAAAACTAGATGAGGCCGGTGTTTCGTACCTGACTATTCTGAGAAGAAACAGGCGAAACAAACTCAGAGGTCACTGTCTCTTTTAAGGTCAAGATATAATCTTCATAAACTCACATGAGGACTATGCAGACGAGTGTCTGAGATGGTCTTTTGAAGAAAGAACCATACAGATTTGAGAGGACCTGTCCAGCCAGTGCAAGCATTTGACAGTTATCGTGTAGCTCGACTCATAACTCATGGAGCTCAATGAAAAAGTTATAGGCATTCTTGTATTGGCTTGGTAGTAGCTGAGTGTATTTGGTTTTGATAAGGTTTGGACGACTGTTTTTTTAAGTATCTTGTTGTGTTAGAAGGAGGCTGTTTCTCTATGGCTTAAATTAAAAAAAAATATGTTTATTTCGATTACATAATGATTTTTTTAAGCAAGGGGATGCTTGTGTTAGGTGGCTCCGCTCTTCTACTTAACATGAAACAGTGTATGAAATTGAAAAAGAAAATGCTACCTACATACATAACATCAAGAAACCTCCGAAAGGCTAAGCAGAGGTGTACCTAATACTACACCCACATTTCGCCAGTTATGTTTAAGTCCCATGTACATAGTAGCTAGTATCAACCGGGTACACAAGACCCAAGTACACATAGCATACATACAGACTCCGCGACTATTATTTGATGTATTCCTTACTAGTTTATGCCCGCGACTTTGCCCGCGTGGAGTTCGGATATTGTCCCACGGGATCGCACTACCGAGATAAAAAGAATCCTATGTGTTAATCCAGGTTATGAACTATCTGTAAGCCAAGTTTCATCCAAATTCGTTCAGTAGTCTTTGCGTGAAAGAGTAAAAAACTTCCATACATCCAAACTTTCGCATTTATAATATTACTAGCTTATGCCAGCGGCTTCGCCCGCGTTGATTTCGATAATTGACCCACGGGATCGTTCTACCAAGATGAAAAGTAGCCTATGGGCTATTCCAAACTATGTTCTATCTCTGTGCCAAATTACATCCAGATCCGTTCAGCCGTTCTGGCGTGATTGAGTAACAAACATCCATCCATCCAAACTTTCGCATTTATAATATTAGTACACATAGATTATAATATATGACGGCGTAAGCGATGGCTGAGCGATAGCGCCGTTGTCATTAGGGTTCGGTGGTACCGGGTTCATGATGAAATGTTAAAATAATAGTTTCGGTTTCGGTACACAAAAATCACAGTTTATTATTTAACACAAATTTACATTAAATAACACTAACAAATAATCTCCACAAAATGGGCAAACCGACAGTTTCGTTCTGAAGGAGTGACTTGGTTGGAGTTCCGAGCAAAAGTGATCTCGGCACAATCCCCACTCTACAAAACGACTCTGTCCACGTGCTGCCATTAAAACAACATCTGACGTCACGGCGTTTACCCCTACTACAATGGTCAAATCAGCAACTTGATGTTTAAAAGTTATCGCTTTCTCCGACATATATTATATTATATAAGTAAGAAATTAAGGATTACTAAGGATGACAAATATTTAGGTTAAAGGTTTCTAAGGGTTGCTTTTAGACGAAAGCACAATGTTAACCAAACAACCAGTCATGATAAATTTACGTTATTGATACCGACAGTTCAGAGATGAAAAACAATCAGGAACTGAAACATACTCCTCCACTTAATAGGCCAATAAAATTGACAATAGTATTATATCAACATAAGCAAATCTATACTTTATATACATATATATATATATCTATACTAATATTATAAAGCTGAAGAGTGTGTTTGGTTGAACGCGCTAATCTCAGGAACTACTGAAAAATTCTTTTAGTGTTGGAAAGCCCATTTATCGAGGAAGGCTATAGGCTATAAAAGTCATGCTGCGACCAATAGGAGCGGAGCATTAATCAAAAATGTTACGCAGACGAAGTTGCGCGGGTCAGCTAGTACTTAATAAATTAACTCAAGAATATTATATTATTAGAAGCAATAACTTATCTTACTACGATAACTAAATACACCAACCATAATCAATTAGGAAGACGGATATGGACGCTATAGAACTATTATTAGTTATTGCAATGAATCAGAGTTGAAATGAGCTGTATTTTTAATACCAAGTGAGGATACTAACGCATGATTCTGACGACGACGCAGCCTAAACCACTGGTCCCAGAATCGTAGGGATAAATAGCATTTGAAATTATTGTGGAAGCTGCAGACGATTGTAAGACTATGTTTGTTAGACTCATTTCCTATACAAATGTATAGTACATGTGTGACTACTATGCACTCTCATTGACTCGACTTAACATGAATGATGTAAAATATTTTTACAAGATCTTGGTAGGTATTTTGTAAAAATATTTTGATTTAAAAGAGTACCCATAGAGTTTCTTGCCCTTTCACTCCATACAGATCTACGCTTTGAAGTGGGCAACTACAGTACTTTCACAGTTTATTATGCCCTGTGACTGAGACTGTAGCTTCATTCTTTTGTTTTTGACATTCAAAAGTGCATGTAACGGAGTAATTGAAATAAATGCTTGAGTTTGATCTGGGAGCATACTTGTGAAGGGTTGTTTTTCTAACAAAGGTGAGCATTATCTCAGGAAAATTTCGTCCCGTTTGTATGGAAGTTGGTCACTAATATTGAAGGAACCATTGAGCACATTTATTTAGTAAAACACTAGCTTATGCCCGCGGCTTCGCCCGCGTGAAGTTCCGTGATTGTCCTACGGGATCGTACTACCGTTATAAAATCCTATGTGTTAATCCAGGTATACACTATCTGTATGCCAAATTTCATCAAAATCCGTTCTGTAGTTTTTGCGTGAAAGAGTAACAAAGAGCCATGCATTCCATCCATCCATCCATCCATACATCCATTCATCCATTTTCATACATCCATCCATCGTCACAAACTTTCACACTTATAATAGTATGATTTGGTTATCGTTATCCAAAAATATCCCCACAAATCCAGATGTCTGTCTAGTTCAAAATTCCCCGACCAGACCTTCACCCAAAAAGCATAATATTTATTATTCCCTGTCTGTCTGTGGACCGTCAATTAACTCCGTTTATTTTGGCACGACCAGCTGTTTCGTCGTTTGATGATATTATTTTTAGTTATTTTAGTTTTTTTCTCTTGGTAATTGATTTATTTGAATCATTTTTTTGTGTCTGAGTTTATTTTTAGTCGTTACGTGTTATTTAATTGGTTAAGATTTAAATAGTTCTTGCAAGGCACGTGTATGGTAATGTACGGTTTTCGACGCTGGCCGTTTAGTCGACCGTTAGGAATCCAATAGTGATTTTTTTCAACTTGCTAGGGATGCAATCTGTTGAGATCTCTTTCAACTGTCCGGCAAAACGCTGAGGGTTGAAAACTCAATAAAACCGGTAAAAAAAAAACGGTGCAAACGTGAGCCATAATTTTATTATAAAAGATAAAATTGGTCATCGCCCCTTATTAACATCATAGATAACGCAGGTGCGTGGTTCCCCTCAGAGAAAACATTAAAATGTCTTTTTAATGTGCTTGTAATTGCGTCGGCAATCTTACCATTGCAATTGAGACACAACGATGCTGCTTAGGGGCAAATGATGGTGGTATTATTTCGGATGAGCTTTCATTTTATTGTTAACTTTCGTAGAGCCTCAAAAATACCAGTGTTTATCCTAATTCGCGTAATAAAAAACGTTCAAAATCAATTCGGAATCTCAATACAGCGACAGCCAAAAGTCAAAAATTTAGGTTACTAACTAAACAATTCTAGAATAAGATTAGAATGTATAAATTCCTAAAAATATAGGAATTGCTCAAGAGTCGAGGTTCAGTCACCTTTCGCAACACCCACAGACAGACAAAGATAGATTTTCCAACACATAATACATCATTGCCTACGTGCTAAAAATATTCTCATTTCTCTCCGCGAAAATTAGGAAATATCACACAATCTTCATATCAGAATCATTCAACCGTAATTCCGATGATATACAGCCCTTTTTGGCAATAAAAACCAGTGTTTTACGCTTTTCTTATCACCCCAGGGAGGGTTGAAAATCCCTTTTTTGAGGGAAAATACTATTAGACGGGGTATCTTTAGATTTTCGTATCTTTATGCCTATTCTACTCTAGCATGTGAGACGAATGCTCATCGATTTTGACGTGTTTTAGTCTTGACCTTGAAGGACATTATGAACTAGCGGATACCTGGCTTGTGCTACTACGCTATGATGCCTAGTGTATTGTTTTAGTGGTCTAAAACCATCTTCGCCATTATTGCTCTGCTAATAAAACCAGTTTGAGGCACTTCGTTTGGATGGTTTCAAAATCTAAAACGGACCTAAGTAGAAACAATTTTTATGTGTGTGTTAAGATTAAAGCAAAGTAAACGAAGTCATGCAAAAATTTGTAAAAGATAATTGTTTGCCCAGAGGACTTAGACAAGCGTGCGATGTAAACGTAACGTAAATACGTCGATTTTTTAATTATAAGTATTTGATTCACATAGGTAATATTACTTAATATGTTCATAATTTATTCATATCTATGGATGATACTAATTGTGCTTGTTGCAAATGATTTAACAAAGTGCTATAGAATAATTACATTTTCCGATTCCGGTTTTACAACCGGGTCGGCTTTCAGTTTGACTGAATGCAGCTGAAAACCCGTTTTTTAACACGGAGCTGCTGCCACACTGAACTCCAGGACAGTATAATTCCCATAACGACTGTATTTATTTGAAAAAAAAAGTAATCTACTAACATCACATAGGTGTTAATAAGCCTTCAAACAACCGTTTTCACTTTCCCTGTCCCCCTGATTACAAAATAATATTAAATGCATGTTAAAAAAAAAGTATTTTACACCTGAAACACTAAACCGCGATAAGCTCCACAAAATGGCGATCATAAATAATTCTACAAAATGGCCGCCAACATGGCGCGCGTTAATGGCGCGTAATTTGTCACTTGACGGATAAAAGGACAACGGATCATAGTCATATTATTTTAGTTTGGAGAAAAAATATGAAAATGAGTACATATGTGAGAAATGTGGGTACCGAGAAACTATATAAGTTACCTCTGCCTAGCCCTTTGGGGATTGCAAGCATGACTTCATGTTTATAGAATATAAATAAAAAAAGTCAGCTGTTTCATACATTTTGACATATTTAAAAAATCGCTGATGAAAAATTTCCATGCATTTTGACCGTGTAGGTTGTGCACTTCTGTATGAAACAGCTGTTTTTTTTTTATTGACGATGATAAATTTCTACGTGGAGGGGGTTCGGAATGATGTACTGAATTCGTGTTATTCGTTTGTGCGTCAATGTCGCCTTCCACCCGGTAGAGGAGTATACTACGTAGTGTAATTACCCTTGGACCTGGCATCAGTCTCACGATCCAACTGTAATTTCTAATTTACCTAGATAAACCTATAGAAATTTGAAAATAACATTGCCGTAGCAATAGTTAGTTAGAGACAGTTGTAGTAGGTACATAAGTACTAATCTATAATTATACAAAGAGTTTTACCATTATAGGAAAACACCATAATTAAAAAAAAAACAATGATTTGTTTATGTCATCAATCATCAGTTACGTATGTTGGAGACACATTTTTGGGCTAGATCATATTATTCTTATGACCTGTGTTAAAAAAAATGTGGTTAACAACGATACTGAGATAGGTAGTAGTAGTTATTTGAAAAGTAAAAAAAACAATTGTTGGTATCTGTGGAGTTTTGCTGGCTAATTTAAAAGAACCATCATCATCTTCCCTTGTCCCACGTTACTTGGGGTCGGCACAACACGTTTTTTTCTTCCATTCTCTCTTGTCAAGAAAATGAGTGAATGATAGCGTACGTTAGGCTATCATTCACTCATTTTCTTTCATAACTAGCTAATTAAAATTTTCAAATTTTTGTTGTACAGATTAGCCCTTTCTCCAAAAACCCCAAAAACATTACAATATATTTGAACCTTCTTCCAAGCTTTCTCTTAACACAATCACAACACCAATTGCTACCATGAGAAGCATTTTTCTGCGCCAATGATCACGTAAAGCATCTGTGAGTAATGGTTGGTACGTGACTGTACGGATATAACAATGCAACCAGTACGAGTAGGTGCCTATTTGCTATTGAGGCCGGGAAGCGGGCGTATAGTGACGAAAATATTTTTAATAAAAATTTTTGGAGTGTAGCGTGATCCTGCTCGCGTGATTACATTTATAATATTTTTAGCCGACTTCAGAAAAAGGAGGAGGTTCTCAATTCGGTTGTATTTTTTTGTGATTGTTACCTCATATCTTCGTCATTTATGAACCGATTTGAAAAAATCTTCTTTTATCTAAAATGATACCTATACTTTCCGATTGGTACCACAGAAATTTCATCAAAATCGGTTCAGTAGTTGGTTTTTTAAATCAAAATAGTTGGAAAAAATATGTCATCCAAGTAAAAGAAATTGCGAAATTGATACTTGACAAGGATTTGTGGGTGATACGATAGCTAAAAAGGGTAAAATAAAAACTTTTTTGCAAAAAAAATAACCGACTTCTAAAAAAAAAACACTAAAATAATGGAAAATAACTTTACTTTCGGAAGTCGGTGGCAAAAAGTCAATGAAACAAACTATAGTCACCGACTTCCGAAAGTAAAGTTATTTTCCATTATTTTGTTTTTTTTTTATACAAGATAGGGTTGCGGTTAGCCACAACTCGCCTGATGTGAAGCGATGATACGGCCTAGGGTGGAGCACGCGCGCCTAGAAGAAACCGATTCACTCTAGCCTTGAATAGATCCAGATTATACTTATCAGGGACAGAGAAGCCAGCAGTTAATTCCACAGACAGAATCTAGCCAAGTTTGCGTCATGATAGCTCATGGCACTATACTTATAAGTTATTAATTTTTGATACAGAGAGCGGTGATGGCCCAGTGGTCCCCGACCTTAGTAGCTGTACGTGGGTTCGAACCCAGATAGGCATCATGAAACTTCTCCATTACATTCACCACCACTGCTCTCAAGAAGGAGCTTGTGGCTAAATAGTAACAGCCGCTCGGATCGATCTTCAGGTTAAGCCGTGCTTGCATGGGTTGGTTCGTGGATGGGTGACCGCCCATTACATACCGAGTTTCCTCCGTGTCTCGATAAGCACGTCAAGCTATTGGTCCCGGCTGCCATTTGTACATCTTTGACAGTCGTCACAGGTAGTCAGTGGCCAGACGTTCTGACAACCAGTCTTACCAAGGGGTATTACCCACTACTAACTAGGTTGTGAAGGTCAGATAGGCAGTCACTCCATGTAATATACTGGTATTCAGCTACATCCGGTTAGACTGGAAGCCGACCCCAACATAGTTGGTAAAAGGCTAGGCAGATGATGACCAAAGCTTTCAAAACGGTGAAAGAAAACGAAACCGGCGTGACCTAGAACCGACACGTTTGGCAATAAAGACGAAGAGCAGTGATCCCAAATCAAAATGTGATCAATAAGGCTAAGCCAAGAGAAGCCTTTAAAAAGTTATCAACTGTCTTTTCAATATAGTAAGTTTTCACTCAAAAGAAACTTAAGTTCGGAAAGTGTTGAACTAAGTTTGTTGCAGAATGTGCAAAGTTTTCAGGATCTCTTAAACAACGTTGACTATATTGAAGAAAATTAAGCGACATTTTCTAGTTTTATACCAAACACTAACACACTCCATACCACACAGTTCATTAACCCCACAACGCTAGATAAGCTTGGATATAATGTAAACTCAGATCACACTAGCCTATGTTTGGCATAAAACTACACAGTTGTCGCCAAATAAGTCGAGAAAACTGATAGTATGCCAGAATTTATTTAACTTATTTTTTGTTATTTTATTTGCTGACAGCGCTATGATTAATTATTGAATATAACTTTGCTTCGTTTACAGCCATTCTGTTTTATTTCCTGTTTCATACTGTGTTTGTCTTCTATTATATTGGCAAGAATAATAATCCCCTATATATTTTGCAATATAATTGTATCTGTTTGCTCTTTCTAGCACTTAAATGAATGAAACAATTTTATTGTTTACAAAATACTAGCGACCCGCCCCGACTTCGCACGGATACAATGTAGATACTAATGTTTTCTCCACTATAATATGAATGTATTATTATACATATAAACCTTCCTCTTGAATCAGTCTATCTATTAAAAAAACCGCATCAAAATCCATTGCGTAGTTTTAATGATACATAGGGACAGACAGACAGCGGGAAGCGACTTTGTTTTATACTATGTATTGATGATAGTGATGGCCCCAGGCTGCAGTTAAAACATTATAAGCTAGTCACCAACACCTTTTTAAGACGGGCTGATAACGCAGAAGTGCCTGCTGAGACGACGAGTAGTGCAGTCAGTTTCAAGAAATCTTATGTTATCATGTTGCAAGACGTTGTAAAAATACGAAGCACTTTGTCACTTGTCTAGGCGCTCGCCGCACTTGCCAGACGTTAACTTAAGGGTACCCACTCGACGAGGCTAATGTTTATAATGCACTCTAAAATCTATTCAAATAAAAATCAATAGCCACATGCATGACGGAGCATCTGCTGAGGATGAATTGTTAGAACAAGGTTTAATTTTTTTTGCTAACCGATATTCATGTATTTTTTCTAAATTAGAAAAATGCACCCGTGCCAATCGGAGGCGGTTCGCTAGTAGTTAATAAAAACTAACCAGCACACCTACAAGACATTTCATTACGACCATCACTTACTACCCACCTATGTATAAGAAACATTTTAAGTTAGTTAACCCCAAAGTGCCTTCGAGAAACAAGAGCATTTATGAGAAGTGGGTAGGTAGCTAATTTACGTAGCTGACTACATTTAGCGAACTTAGAAGCGTGGGTGTGGGTATAGGTAAATGCTACAGCCACAGAGAATTTCTAGTAGTATTAAGTTAAATATGTTTAAAGGAACAATACTAAGAGGAATGCTTAGTAAAACCGCAGCTAGTGAAGTCTTGAAGTTATTCTTCTTCCCACGTATGCCAATACGTTTGAGAATAGCTCGTATAGAGGTACAAAAGCGTGGAGGGTTTATTTTACAAAATTTAAAATAACAGAAAAGCTTACAGAATAACATAAAGGCATAGAATATACTTTATTTTACACCTAAATTGAAACGCAACTGTTTATTAACAAATTTGTTGTTAATAAACATTTGTTGGGGTTGGCTTCCAATCTTACCAGATACAACTGAATACCAGTATTTTACATGGAGCGACTGCCTATCTAAACTCCACAACCCAGTTAGTACTGGGTAATACGTTACCTCTTGGGAAGACTAGGGTTGTCACTTTTAAAGCCACTGACTACTTATCTACGACAGCGGGGACCAAAGGCTTAACATGTTTTCCGAGTCACGGAGGAAACTAGGTATGTAATGATGGTAACCCATCTACAGACCGACCTTGGCAAGCGTTGCTTAACCTTGAAGATCGACCAGTGCGACTGTTATTGGCTGTTGTTGTTTGTTAGTGACTCGCATTCTGTAAAAATGTCAACTCGCAACTACAACAGTCGATGAAAATTCAAATTGAGTCAGCCCAAAATTTGGCGACGAGTTTGGCACTTTTAGTAGCGTCCATCAGCTCCTGTGATGTGCAAACAACAGGATACAAGTGTCCCATCGTTTGTGAGGCAATACCCCATTTACAATCCAGGGCAGAGTCATCTATGAATCTCCACCTGAACAGGCATACAGGTACCTCATATTTAAACTACCCAAGCAAAGTTAACAAAATTTATATGAGACCTCCGCGCGATCTTCCTCCACCAAATGAAAAAAAAACACGTCAAACGGTTAATATTTAAAATAACGATGAATAAATTCAAAAAGAAAAATACAGCCGAACATAGAACCTTTTCCATTTTTGAAGTCGGTAAAAATACTTGTTTTAAACAATTCTCCAACAGCCCACGTAATTCAAACACACAAAATCAACTAACTTCCAACCCCGACCAAAAAACTTTCTAACCGAAACATGTATACAGTACAGGGTGTGATAAAATCTTTAATTTCGTCAGCAAACAGTCAGAGACATAACTGTTGATTATGCTAAACAATGCCGTGAAAACGTTCCGTATTTACATGCTTGTTATTGAGGTAGGGTTGTAGTTACAGCGGGGGTTATACACCGTTACATTTTGATCGTTTTAATCCCTTGGACAGGTGGTTTAACATACAAAATACTATTCATCAACAACTTCACAGTATTGTATCTCTTATAATTAAAAAAAAGAAGTGATAACGTAATATTTGCAAAATGCATGAAACCAATGGTAACGCCACGAGTTTATTTACCTACAATGGCTCGTGTCTCGGTGCGTACCTACTAAGGTCATTGATCGCTCAGCTGATATTCATGTTAGCAAATTAAATGATTCTATTTATATATTCTAATTTTCCTTCATACTTTTACGGGCTTTTGACCGTCATAATGGTTTTGTGCCTAGGTTTCGGGACATAATAAAATTGAAGGAAACATGCTAAAAGCGGTAAATGTAAAAATAACTCCCTACAAGCGGGTAAGGTAGTTATGGCTTATTTAAAAATGTGGAATCAAAACTATTTACAAAGATTTCAAAAGAAATAAGTTCTAGTTCCTAATTAAACGATTTAAAAGAGTTCTGTTACAATCCTAATAATTACTCACCTCTGA
Source organism: Standfussiana lucernea (assembly GCA_964057025.1). NCBI lineage: Eukaryota > Metazoa > Arthropoda > Insecta > Lepidoptera > Noctuidae > Standfussiana > Standfussiana lucernea. Next base: position 14,646,919 of record OZ059798.1, on the reverse strand, counting down.
TTTATTTAACACTTAGGGCTACACTTCGCGATAGCGTAATAATTATTGTTCATTAAATTATTTATAACAATTTGAAAAGAAAAAAGTTATACGCCTGGGATCTCGTTCAAAGTAGTCTAGGATGTGTCTTCGTCTAGTTCGGGTGTGGTTGGCGACCGCGGCTTTGAGCATTTGAAGGTGAACGGAATTGTCCGTGATCAATAACAACCGCTGCGAGTTGAGTATACCACGCAGTCGTAAAGACTGCATGTGCTTTGGTTCGCTGTAGAGACGGCGAGTCGCGATCGCGTATAATTGCACCATTAACAAACAAACACAAACAAAAACACAGCAACAAACTCCAGGTAATCTGTGTTCCAGGTTGGAGTACACGTTATTACGAGACGACATTATTTTCGCGCGACAAGGAAACAACGATACACCGATGATGTCTTAGAGAAACTGATTTGTTTACAAGTGCAGCCCTTAGCGCGGGGCGCGCGGGGCATACAGCTTTCGCATTGCCAATCAAATGGGGTTTGGGGGCGGAGTCTGGTCTGGCATTGGTAAATTTTTGTGAGTCAACGTGGACTGCGCGCGCGCATCATTGGTGAAATGGGTCGAGTTAGTGTTGTTTCTGTGAATGTTATCTACCACACACACAGTCACACACACACATCATATGGTACAAAATGAGTTTCGAATGGTACCTACTTTTCATAACTAATGGTTCGCATTGCTTTTTCATTAATGCGAGAATTGGTTCGAGGTTACAAGGAAAAGTAATTAAATTTTTTGATTTTATCTTTACAATTCGATAGTGTTTCATACACTGGATCGACCCGCCACGGGATTAAAACGATCAAGATTTAACGGTGTATTGTTTTTTTTTTTTGTAAATAATTGGCGTTTTAAATGGCTCCACCCACACTTTTGTGTGATTTCGAGGTATAGTAGAATACAAGGTGGAAGGAACGACACGAAAACAGTTGTCACGTATTCGGTATATAATTATGAACTGCCCCATGGAAAATTTTCATAAGTAATTTTAAAAATCATCTGCATTATACACTTCGACCGTGTAAGTAATGCAGTTTTATAGGAAACAGGGCGCTGTTTTTTTTTTAATAACCGACGAAACATGTGGGGTTTCGAAATTATGTATTGAATACGTGGCTCATTGATCTGCGGGGGACTTTTGAAGCCTATCACATGAACATGTACAGGCTGAAGACCGCCGTGTTCTGCACATGCTCAAGAGAAACTGCAGCCGTATCTCCGTAGAATGTATTAGGGTCGGTGTGAAAGTCATGGGGGCCAATTCCTGGCCGTGACGAAATGAGGAAATGCTCCAACACCCCTGTCTAAGATGGTAGAAGACCATCGTGTGGTTTTAGTTAGTAAGAGTCTGAAGAATTTTTCTGCCTGCCCTATATCATCATTCTCCTGCCCTTATCCCAATTCATTTGGGGTTGGGCGCAACATGTCTTCTTCTTCCATACTTTTCTGTTACTTGTCATCTCATCAGACACCTCCTTTCTAGCCATATCATCCTTCACACAGTCCATCTATCGTTTCTTTGGTCTTCCTCTACTCTTATATTTTTCAGAAGCCCCATGGCGAGAATATCCATGAGGATACACAAAGAAAAGGTGGTCTGTGGTTTGTTTGTTGTTCAGCAAAATAAAAAAGGCACCAAAGAGGAAACATCGTCAAAGGTAGCTAAAGAATAAAAAGAAAAGGCAATGGTAGGAAACTGCAATGAAACCAGTTTTTTTCTTCTTTCTTGTCCTGAAGATTCACAATTTAATGCTGAAATGGTCTCATGTAGTTTTAGGAAAACTTTTTCAGTTTTCAAAAAACAAGTTTTCTAATGACTGGTGCTGTATTCAAGACACGTTTGGGACATTTCTAAAACAATTTGAAAATACACTTCGGACATTTTCACCGATCACTCCATTTTGAATTAAAAGTACTTTCATCCATTTTCTGTTTAAAAGTATTTATATAGATAGAGTATTCCTTAAAAGAAGTACTCACTGCTGTATTGATTAGATAGCAAAACTGCACAGATAACACTAATAAATCTTCGTTAAAACGAAAAATAATCTAAAATCATAATGTCAACTAACTACAGATGATGATAGGGTCAACGACCGCCAGCATTGAGTAACTTGTGATTAAAAAATCTGTTTCGGATTTTGTGTAGTTGTGGATGTTGGTTTCGATTTTAAGGTCGACTACAGAACGCTTTTTGTTTTTTGCCGGGCAACTGTCGCGAGATTTTTTACTAAATAATATAACAAATTCATTTTTATGAGTTCGTTATAAATATTTTTAATTCAAAAAATAATTTTCCTCGCTCTGACTCACACTCCACACACACAACGACATCGGAGTCACAAAAGCGATGTTTATCTTTGATATGTAACATACCAATTAACCACATGTTTGGACGCGTTTATTTTGAGCTTAATAACAAAAGAAGGGCCTTTCTGTACTGTTGTTATGTTTAGAAAGGGGGCAGGAAACAAATTGTGTTAGTAACCAAGGTCATTGGTATTTGGTTGGTATTTTTGAAGATTTTAACCAGTCTCCTGGCCTCTTGCATCTCCCGAGATAAAAAAAAACCTGTATTCAATAATACTAATAAGTTTTTTTCGTAATCAGCAGCTTTTAACAGATACATCGCCTTCTTTTAATTATGGATATACCTGTTACAGAAGACATCCCTCTTCTATATTTACATACATATTGTAACGAAAATAATAATATCATACAATTGCAAATAGAGCTAAATTAGTCGAATAAGTTTACATATTTAAAAGGAATTCGTATTTTAAAATTTAGGTAAGTTTAAAAAAAAAACTAAATATCTAACTAAGGTAACATAATAAGAAAACTAAAACAGGCTAATTTGATAATGTCCTCCCTGTCCTCACTTGCTTCGTGTGCCGGTCGACGAATCGCTTTCTCTTGGATATAAATCCCGAAGCTCTCCGCCTTCAAACTCGCGGCAGACAGGCGCCTGGAACGCTCTTTAGATGCATGATGTGGATGCTTTTTAGATTTAGTGCTAGTAGTAGTAGTGATCAGTGTAAAAGTAGAAGCCAAATAGTTAGGACTGTCTACTTATTCTTCAACCGAAGACAAATAGAAAAACGATTTCAGACCAGAGACAAAGATATCACTCTTTTGTTATTAGGGGAAAAATGACTGAGCAGCATTAATATTGCTATAGTATAAGAAAATTCACAATTCATCTATACGTACCAAATATTTCTTTCTCAACAGGAAACAGATTATTATTTTATGGCATTAAAACAGATTTATAACTTCATCATTAGAACAGATTTCAATATTTTTATAATATCTAATTCATATTAGATAAAAATGGTTATTTCAATGACTGTAAACGCGACTGCCACAACCGAATAAAAAATTTACTATTTTGTTAATTCTGTCTTTTAAATTTAAAAATTGAATGTTTTTTTTTCCTTTTTTAAAGAAGATATAAAGTTGCAAGCCACGAAAGAACTGAAAAGTTTATAGCATCAAGGCTTTCATGCAGGGAAACACTGCAATATGTGCAAACCTATTATAACAAAGCCTGTTAAAATAACAGAATCAAACAGTGTATGGAAAGTGATTTTTGACTTAACATGATAATAAAACACGCTTTCGTGGAAATAAAATGTGGATCCACATTCAGTCCATATAAAAATAAATGTTCAAAAACTTCACGTTTTTGACTTTCACTTTCAATAATATCGATTTAGGTGTAGGTAGAGCTCGTGGCTAAATTTTAATAACCGCACGGATCGATCTTCGAAGTTCAGCTTAGCGAGGTTGATCTGTGGATGAATGACCATTTATTTCATACCCAGGTTCCGTCGTGCTTCAGAAAACACGGTAAGCTGTTTGTCCCGGCTGTCATTTGAAGAGCTTGGACAGTCGTTACAGGTAGTCAGTGACTAAATGTCCATAAGTCTGAAAACCGGTCTTATCAAAGGGGTATCGTATTACCCAGTACTAACTGGGTTGTGGAGGTCAGATAGGCAGTCGATCCATGTAAAATAAGCGTATTCAGCTGCACCATCATAACAAATTGCTTCAAAAACATTTCAGCCTTACATTTGAATAATTTCCATTCATAATGAACAGAAAAGAATATGGGTAGTAATTTTACAGCACAATTGCTCAATCAATCTACTCGGAACAACACAAGCTGCGTTTTATTACTGCTTAATTTGTTTAATTGTGATCCCTTTAATTTAATTACTTTATTCATATTCGGGAGGAGCTCGTGGCTAAATAATAACAGCCACTCGGGTCGATCTTCAAGGCTAAGCCGCGCTTACCCAGGTCGGTCTGAGGATGGGTGACCATCATTAGATATCGAGTTTCCTCCGTGCCTCGGAAAGCACGTCAAGATAATGGTCCCGGCTGTCATATGTAGGCCTTTGACAGCCGTTACAGGTAGTCCAGTGGTCCGAAAGTCTGTCAACCAGTCTTACCAAGGGTACCGTATTACCAAGTAGTTTCTGGGTTGTGGAGGTCAGATAGGCAGTTGCTGTATATAAAATACTGATATTCAGCTGCATTCGGTAAAACTGGAAGCCCGTCCGGCCGAAGAAATGATGATGTTGATGTCAATAATAGGGTTTTAAGATGACCATAGTATGAATGATGAGCATATTTCAGTAGTAAACGTTTCAAGGTTTAGTAGAACCATCTATTTAGAAAGCAACTATCTCTGTCACATTATTGGTAACATAGCATAAACATTAAGCTACCACTTCGTAGCTCTTCTTGCTACGCCGTAGCACTACTTGTTACGCCGTAGCGCTACTCGATACGCCGTAGCTCTACTTGCTACGCCGTAGCACGGCTTGCTACGCCGTTACGCTACTTGCTACGCCGTAGCACTAAATGCTCCGCCGAAGCACATCGTGCTACGAGCGATGCGTGAAGATATTTTTTTTATGTGTAATGGCTTCCCATATCTTTCCACTTTCCAGGTTTATTTATTTCACAAAATAATTATTTACAATAATAATTTCCGAGCAGTCTAAAGCAATTAATAACGAAAACATGTTTTATAAGCCATTATAAGGGTCCTTTACAAGCCGGATACGAGCTTTCATACTTTACAAAATACTGGTTTCTTTTTGTGAGTAAACATTAAATTACAAAAGAGGTAATTATGGGAGGTATACAATAAACATGTGTATATTCATGAATTAATTCTGGTTTTAACAAATAAACAATAATTATCACGGATGATTCAACGTGCAAATATTGAAAATGTAACATATTTTCATTGTAGAAAACATTTAAATCAGAAACAATCACTTTAATTGTTCTATAAGCTACAAGTTTCTGCCCGCGGCTTCGCTCGCGTTAAAGTAAAAATTTTTTAAGATCGGATCTAGCAGAATACCAGTGTTTTACATGGAGCGACTGCCTATCTGACCTCCCAAACCCAGTTAATGCTGGATAATACGATACCTCTTCGTACATACAGGTTGTTTGCGGGCCACTGTATATAACGGAAAGTCATCCATCCACGAACTGACCTTGTCAAGCATTGCTTTACCTTGAAGATCAACTTGTGCGGCTATAGTTTTTTAGACACGAGTTCGTCTAGTAATGTATAACACTAAAAATAATGTAAAAATCGAAACGACCATCTGTTATGCGAGCAAAACCGCAGACCAGCCATTCTCAATGATAAAAGTAACCAAATTCAATTACACTGAACTGTATATTTTGTCCTTTACAATAAATTATCATAATTTGTTTATAAGCCGGTAAGCTACGGGCTATGCCGTATGAATGTGGTTAGTCCCTAACATACGCATGTTATTGTAAAAGCTTTGAGGTTTCCCCGGCACTTTTAATGGTACTTATGTCAATTACCATTTCTCCGGATATGGGATGTTTTATGTTTGTAAGGTTTTTTGTAATTAAAGAATTATTACGAGTTCGTGGCTTCATAACAACAGCTGCTAGGGTCGATCTTCAGGTTTAGCTGCACTGGCCTAGGTTGGTCCCACCAATTGGATGGGTGACCACCCATTACATACCGAGTTTCCTCCGTGCCTCGGAAAGCACATTAAGCCGTTGGTCCCGGCTGTCATTTGTAGATCTTTGCAGTCATTACAGGTAGTTAGTGATCCGAAAGTCAAACAACCAGTCTTACCAAGGGGTACTGTATTACCCACTGGCTTACTGGCTAACTGGCTTGTGGAGGTAAGATAGGCAATCGATCCATGTAAAATATAGGTATTCAACTGAATCCAGTTAGACCGGAAGCCGACCCCAACTCAGTTGGGAAAAGGCTAGGCAGATGCATATACAGCGGTCGTTTGAAGATAGGTGACCATTCTTTAATCATCATAATTTGTTGTGCCTTTGTAAATAAAATAAAAAAAAATCGCAAAACATAGCCTGTTTTCTAGATTGCATAACATAAAAAATACATGTTCGCGACATACCAATATTCAAACAAATAGCTTCAAAAAACATTTCAGCCTTACTTTTGAATATATTTCCATTCAAAATGAACAGAAAACATTACGTATAGGTAGTTATTTTACAGCACAATTGCTCAATCAATCAACTCGGAACAACACAAGCTGCGTTTTATTGCTGCTTAATTTGTTTAATTGTGATCCCTATAATTTAATTACTTTATTCATATTCGGCAGCAGCTCGTGGATAAATAATAACAGCCACTCGGGTCGATCTTCAAGGTTAAGCCGCGCTTACCAGGGTCGGTCTGTGGATGGGTGACCATCATTATATACCGAGTTTCCTCCGTGCCATGGAAAGCACGTCAAGCCGTTGGTCCCGGCTGTCACATGTAACCCTTTGACAGCCGTTACAGGTAGTCAGTGGCCCGAAAGTCTGCCAACCAGTCTTACCAAGGGTACCGTTTTACCAAGTAGTATCTGGGTTGTGGAGGTCAGATAGGCAGTCGCTCCATGTGAAATACTGGTATTTAGCTGTATTCGGTAAGACTCTGGCTTCCAGTCAGATGATGACTTTATTCATATTCGTAAGAGTTTGTTTTGGGTAGGGCTTGTGTTTAAGTTATAATAACCACACGGGTTTTTTGCAAATAAATATGATTGACTCACTCCAGTTCTATATTCGTGGAACACTCCATTTAGCGCAATATTGTTTTTGGAAATCACATACCTATGTATGTATGTATTCCTGAACCAACCAAATGGTTTCGCAGAACCAACTTGAATATTAATTATTGGATGATTTGCACGAATTGAACTCGCCCGAAATGTGCGAATCAATTTTTTTTTTATAATATTATTTTTTCTGTAGGCGATTCGCACAATTTTTTTCTTTGGTGTGCGAATCGACTGCTCCAAAAGTATGTAGTAGGCAATTGGCACACACAATGTGTTTTATGCATGCACAATGTGTATTAAAGGTTAAATATTTTTACTAACTCTCCATTCGACGAAAGAGATTTAAAAGTAAATATTTGAATTTTCCAACTCTGTAACGCGTTGAGAAAAACGTTTTTGAAAGTGGGTTATTTTTTTTGCAAAAACGATTTTATTTTACCCTTTTTAGTTATCGCATCACACAAATCCATGTCAAGTATCAATTTCGCAATTTTTTTTAACTTGGATGACATATTTTTTCCAGCTATTTTGATTTAAAACCCAAACTAGTGAACCGATTTTGATGAAATCGGGAAGTGTATATTTTCAGATAAAAGAAGAATTTTTCAAATCGGTTCATAAATGACGTAGATATGTGGTAAAAAACACAAAAAAAACACAACCGAATTGAGAAAAATGAATGATTCGTTTAAAAAGAAAGAAGGACTAGGCTTTCATACCGTATCCATTTGTCGACGTATTCGACCTGGCTGAATATACATCTGCCTACCCTTTTCCCAACTATATTAAGCTTACTATTAGCACATAAAACGGGATATTTACCATGTTTACTATTAATATTGAGTTCCCGATATTTCGGCGCTGTTGCAAGCACCATGAACACGGATAAACAAATATTAATCAAATACGAGATAGTAATGATGATATGATGCGAATAGCAACGTCACTAATATTACTATACGCATCTTTATATTTACATTACCACCATGTCAGTTTAAAAACTTATATGTTTGGCTTGACTTGTAGTCTAACTGGATATAACTGAATAAAAGTTTTATACTTGGAGCGACTGCCTATCTGACCTGCACAACCCAGTTTCTAAGTAAAACGAAACCCATTTCGACTTTCAAAGGTCTGTGCAGCTTAGAGTATACAAAAATACTGACCAATACAAGGTGACGTTTTAGTCACTAACTATATCTGTACTGTGTTTTGTGTGTTTTGTGTATATCCTTCAAGGCCTGTCCGACATATAAAACAATTTTCCCAAAAAAAAACTCGTGTCTAAATTAGCTTTTCTTACATGCATCGAAATACTAGTAGTGTGTCTACTGGTGTATGGGAATTTGTTTTTTTTTTCTAGATTTGGATGTGAGTTTCTTTGGGAAAGTTGTTTAATACGACGGGTAGGCTCACCTTCTTGAGGGATAGAGGTAATTAAATCGCCACCCTGTACAGTTGAAAATCACCCAAACTTTGTTTCAACTCAAGGTTGCACAATATTACCGCTTAATTTAAAATATACTAGACCACCAGGCCATTAACCTCAGCCTAGATTTCTTAAGAATTTAAATTCAAGACATAAGTCTCTGAAGTACTTACGTTAATGAGTTTGTACCGGAGGCACTTTTCTTACCTGAAAGTAAAAGAAAAATACTGGTTAGACAATTTTGTTGTTGCTAGAAATTATTCTCTTTTGCGCAAATAGAGCAAAATATCTGTTTACTGAGAAAAAAGAAAGAATAATCGTTATGATATGTTGGTTTTGGAATATTAATTTATTCAGACAGACTCAGGTTTCAAATTCATAACACCCCCTTTTTTTTGGGTCGAAGATTAAAATATTACCCCATATAAAAATAATAGGTTTAATAACATAATATTAAACCAAAAACACACACTAAATAAACACACTAAATATTATTATTTAACCAGACTAACAATCTGGCGTAAGTATTTGTTTTGACATAAAAAAAACTTATTAAATGATAACAAAGTTTGTCGTCATATTCAGGCGGAAATTTTAAGAGTTAAACCACCAAACAAAAAAGGCTTTAGAAGGCCCGGTCTAACAAGTAAAATTACTTTCGAAAACCATTTAAAATATATACAATGCTGAAGGCTACAAACAAAGCCATCATCATGACAGACCGTAGTGGCACGTATGGTTTCTATTTACATTTATGAAAACGCATCCGTGGATGCCACATTGCCACCTGTGGCATGAACTCTAAGGCTACGTACGCACTGACAGGCCTTGCTTAGCGCCTAGAGCCTAGTGACTTAGCATAATTGTGGTTGCTAGTGAATGCGCCAAGCGAGCAGTGCGGACGGATGCGAAAATTGTGGAACGTTCGTTTCAAGTCCACGAAGTCCACGGTTATCCTCTGAACATCACCATGAATCTTTGTTAAATTCATTAGAATATAAATGACGCGTAAGTTGTTTGTTTAATAGGCGATAAATATTGAATGGTTTGTAGGTACATAACAATTTCAGACGAGAATATTTTCATACTTTTTAGAGCGTGGTTGAGTCGGGTTTTAGTTTTTTAACTTATTTTTTTTTTGTAAATAACAGTTTACCTATTCGAGTTACCCAACAATTATAACCTTAACTAGAGTTTGACTAGTTCACTAATCAAATTTTTTAGAACTGGATGTAAGCCTTCTATCGTTTTATTTTCGCAGTAAACTGTCGAGCAAGATAAGCTGGTATTCGGTAATTATAACAACAGGGCCGGATTTGGGAGGCGTGGGATTTTACCTTTGCCACCGGTATTATAGCAGGTTTTTATTTCAAATCCCACTTGAGTGCGGGAATGACAGGAAAACATCGTAAACGGACGGTATGTTTATTCTGTTTTTCTTTGGAATTGGATTTTTAAATGGTTTTGTGTGCTGTTTAAAATGAACGGTGTTAAAGGCTGGCTTTTGATATGAGTTTAGAGTTAATGTTAAACTCAATGTAACTATTTCTTCATGAGTGGTACCGCCAACAAAATAAAACTTTGTCAACAATCTTAGACGATTTTTACGAAGGGGGAGGTTGTGCGTTAAAGTACCTACGAAATTAAAATAATTTTGCTCTTATTTTGCTGTTTGTTATTTGATACATTTAAATTACACTTGTATCTAATTTAAGCCTGAAATCGCCAATCCGCTTTGCAAGCGTGGTGATCAAGTGTCTTTTGTGTACGTCAAGAAACTTTTGCCCCACAATATTGTGGTATTATAGATAAAACTTATGGCTTGTGTTTGAGAATAATGCCCGTTTTTACTAACAATAAGTGCCACAGAGTTTAAAAGTGAAAAGTGGATGGTTGTGGGGGATACCTTTGCCCAGTAGTGGGACCACATAGGTTATTTAGTTAAATGATTGATGATGTAGTTTCATGTGTTTTTTTTTTTCTTTTTAATTAATTACGTTTTATTGTTTTGTCCTGTGCGAGAAATAAATATTGTTTCTTTATTTTTTATTAAAAAAGTGACACCTAAAAGAATGCCTGAATAAAACATCACGGCTCAGCGCCTTGAATGCCGACAGTACGGTAAAATGGAAGTTAATCTAATTTGACGTTCAAAAGAGCAGATTTTTAGCCGAATTTGACTTGCTTAATCAGTTTCATCGATTTAAAATGTTACATTGAATAAGTGAAAATGAGAATAACGCATCTGTTGCAAAGAAACGATATAGTCAACAAGTCTTGTATAGAAGTATTTACTTAACGAATCTACTAACTAGTAACTTAACGACCCCAAGATTATTTGGTTCCAACCGCGTTAAGTGCTTATGTATCCCTAACTCAGTGGTCCGGTGGTTAACCTTTCAGACGTTAATCCTTAATTAAGTTGTAGTATTATGACAGCCACAAACCGCTATATATTGGGCTTTAAGATAATATAATTGCCAATTGGTCTTTCTTTCTTTTTCGTGTGGTTAGTGCCAGAAATATCTCTCAGGCATGCTGGTTTCCTCACGGTGTTTTTCTTCACTGAAGCAAGTGATAATTATGCGATATGCACATGAATCCGAAAAATCATAGGTGCGTGTGCGAGGTGGTTCGAACCCGAGACCTTTGACTTGGCAGTCCGACAGTCACACCAATAAGCTATCACTGCTTAAAATTGCCAATTGGTTAATTAATTTCGAAACTCAAAATATGGTGTGACCAAGACAAGAACTGTACTTCTGTACTTTAGAGAAACAACGGCCTGAACTGTTTAAAAATGTTTGAACAAACGTAGATAAATAAATGCCATATCACACAGGGGTCTCCACTGTTGATATGTGTTCCCATTGTGAGGCATTTTACGATACGATAACCCTTGGTAATACTGGTTGTTAAACTTTCGAGCTCCTATATGCCCGTAACAACGGATATTAGCTACCATGGTACGACTAGCACCTTCCGATGTGCCAAAAAGCGCGGCAATTGTTTTTATTATGAAAACCAGGTATGGTTTACTTTTCGAAAAAAGAAAAACAATTCTCCCAGATATGTTGGGGTCGGATTTCATAACCACAAAAGGCCACACATGGCTTTGCCCCGCAGGACGGCGTAAAACTTTTAATTTTCCTGGAAAAACACCCGATGTTTATTCTTTATCTCGGTAGCGAGCCGTATGATTCTGTTGGATTTTATAAAAATCTATGTTTTGGTAGGTTACCCTTTAAAAAATAACCGTCGGACTGACCGCCATTTTGATATGAGCTAGGTTTTTGATTTGAATGGAAAATAGTTTGAGCATTAAAGACACGACTTTTTTTTAATCTGAAAAATAGACGGAACGATATTTTACAAATAATAATCAAAAGCAGTAAGAGTAGAGGAAGACAAAAAAACGATGGTTGGACTGTGTGAAGGATGATATGGCAAGAAAGGAGGTGACTGATGAGATGACGAGTAATAGAGAAGTATGGAAGAAGATGACATGCTGCGCCGACCCCGAATGAATTGGGATAAGGACAAGAGAATGATGATGAATCAAAACATATAATTTTATGTCGACCTCGGCAAAGAATGTGTTTATAATTAGCTGACCGTGTTTATGTAGTAAGAGAGCTATCTGGAAATAGCTCGTCCGGGAAAATACTACCAACCACTGAACCTACTTCTGTATGTAACGGTTTGCAGGATATTACAATAGAATATACTTTATTGTACAATAAAATTGAAACAGAACGGTTTTACAAAATACAGATATATATACAGATGTTGGTTTTAGATATTGGTGCTGGTGTAATTACAAGGTCGCATCTAATCGACTATTCATTTTCGTGTGGTTAGTACCTAACCTGGTGTCAGAGTTTTTACGCTGCCCATGGACCTCTGACCTGGGTTTACATGCCGTCGAGAAATATATTTCAGGCATGTTTGGTTTCCCTACGATGTTTTCCTTCACAGGAGCCAATGATAATCAAATTATATAATACGCACATGAATCAGAAAAATCAGAGGGGCGTGTCTTGGGTTCAATTTTGTGACCTATGATTTAGCAGTCACACCACTACGCTATCATTGCTTTAACTTAATTATGATGCCTCAAGTACCTATTCCGGCTGTCTGAAGTCGGCGATCATTTTCAATCAGGCAACGCGCCTTCTTTATTACTTTTCAATAACAGAAAATAACATTCAAGTAACAAACAATGTTATAAAAAACATAATATACTTATTTTTTTAATCCGAAATACATCTCTGTGCACCACTAACCTACATGTGACAGCTCCCCTATTTGAAATCTTTTTGCCCTACCCACGTACACACAACTTAAAATTTGTAAACTACCCTCGAAAACGGGACGCCGGCTAAAATGTCAGGATTGTATGTAATTCATAATTAGTTTCTACGAAAATGTGGGTAGTAACACATGTTCGTGTTGTCCGGTTTTGAATTTAGAAGCAGAAGTTGAGGTTTCTCGTTGCAACGGAATGTTTGTATAATTTTTTTATGAAAATGGTAGACTGCTTTTTGAAGATTTTTGTTGATTGTAATTTAGGACATTATAAATAAATGTAATATAGTGTAGAATAGTGTCTTTAAGCCCTCATAAGCAATGTTTACTACTATTCTTTTACTGACAAGGGTAATTTTTTTAGGAAATGTTACATACAACCTCTAATGAACTGGCATGAATGGACTGCCTCGCTCGCCAGTCTAGTGGCCGCAAGCGCCTGCTGAGCATTAGGTTCTGGGTTCGATCCCCGGGTCGGGCAAAGAGTTATTGGCTTTTTCCATAAGGAATTTCATATAAAATTTCTCAGAAGCAGTCACGGAGTCTGGATTTGTGACCGAATGCTGGCAATAGGCTCGCCCCCTGTTACATGGGACTTAAAAATAACTGGCGAAACGTAGGTGAGCTATTAGGTACACCTTGCACCTCTGCCCAATCCTTCGGGGATTATTGGCGTGATGTTATTTTATGGTACATACTGCGTGTCAGGTGCGTAGTACTCGTAATCGGCGTGCGTGTATGACCAGATGTATGAACGTGGACGAGGCAAAAGAAGTTTGTAAGGATCGTAGCTGGTGGCGTTCTGTTGTTTCTGCCCACCCGCATGAGAAGAAGGCTTGAGTTTTTTTATAAGTTATTCATGATTGTCTTCGTCTACTAAAAGTTTACGGTGTATTAGACTAACTTAATCAAATGCCTATTAAAAACACTAATTAGTACTTGTTAGGCTTACTTAATACTCAAAAAACCACAGGGATTAAACTAAATGAACCATTTACCGGGTCACTAAACAAGATAGATGAACTACTTAAACAAGGTAACAAAGAATTTTTACCCAAAAAAATATATTTCTCTTGTCGGCAATTTCTCTTGAGGAACGGTATAAATGCTTGGCAGAGGGCTGGTTACTAGATCTTAAATATTTACGGCCTTTTTATAACTGGCAATCAAGTTATTACTAGCATAGGTTAGGGTAAAAACCGGCCAATTGTGAGGCGGACTCGTTCATGAAGGGTTCCGTACTACCGTACGTAAGCCAAGTCAGAGGCCCATGGGTGGCATAAAAACTGTGACACCAGGTTAGGCACTAACCACACGATAAAGAAAAAAACTACCGGACAATATTTTGACTCTTATGATACATAATTATTACGACAGTGTAAAAACATCGAAAACTACACGTTTCTCGTATGGAAAATTGTTGTAATTTTTAATTTTATTTAATAATTTGTTGTTTTAGCGACCATAGTAATGTACACTCTGCGACAATTTCAAGTGTCTACCTATAAGAGTCCAAAAGATACAGCCCTGTGTCGGACGTACAAACGCACAGACAACGGATCTTTAGTGAAAGGATCCCATTCACATTCTTTTGGTACGCAACCCCAAAAAAAGGCTACAGGTTAATAAAAAAGTTTATTATTTGGACGGGACATTACGTTTTAGCTTATTGTTGTCGTAGACGAAATGTTGGGAGCCACAGATTATGGGTAAAAGATATTAAGTAAGGGAAAATGGACCGTTTAAGCTAGGTACCATTTCAAGGTATTTCAAAGTTAAGGAAAATATGGAGCTTAGTATACCGAACTATTCAGGAATATCAAATTCTCGTATTTCTATTAACGTACATTTAATACTACATAGACACCTAGTTTAGTCTATTTGCGGTGAATGAAAATAATATATTGTCAAGTACTAGCTGTGAGGGAAAATAAAATCCACACAAAGCAGTCAATTAAGGCTGAAATATTAATTAAATTCAATACTTTAGTACCTACTAAAAATCTGGGTTCAAAATCACAACACGGTGACGTTAAAATATGCTAGACCCAACTCGCAACAAATCTTTACACCAATATCGCTCTTACATCTAAAAATGCCACTTACAAAAACCCCATAACATACCATAAGTTACTGACACAGAACCCATGTATTACAAGACCCGACAACACCCGACCATACCCGAACAACTTAGGGTGTTTGCAGACGGACGATTGTCTCACCGACTGAACTGTCAGATTGGAGTTGAGCAAAAAGTCTGCTTGAAACCAATCATTTTATCGGCAAAATTGCACACATATGACTTCTTTTTATTAAAGAGGGAGATCGCGTGACCGACAGATCTATGTGATTTTGTAAAAGCTGAAACTTATTCTGTAGAAGTACGAGGAGTAAGAAAAATTGGATATTATGAAAAGTCAGTCATGGTGGCTTTGGCAGATACCATCAGGTGACAAAGGTGTACTAAATAGCTGCTTTGCTACGTCATACTAGCGTGATTTATCGATATTACGTACGTATGAGTCGAGCTACACGATAACTGACAAATGCTTGCACTGGCTGGACAGGTCCACCCAAATCTGTGTGGTTCTTTCTTCAAAAGACCATCTCAGACACTCATCTGCATAGTCCTCATGTGAGTTTATCAAGATGATGTCTGGACCTTAAAAGAGACTATGACCTCTGAGTTTGATTCGGCTGTTTCTTCTCAGAGTAGTCAGATACGAAACACCGGCCTCGTCTAGTTTTAAAAAAGAAGACGTGTAAAAGTGTTTGTAAAAACCTATTTGCAAAATAAACATCATTTATCATTTATGATGATTCACCGCCTCCACTGCCGGACACTTTGCGTGGTCCACCTTTTATCTCAATCTTGTTTGAACTCGCTGTGAGAGACACGCTTTGTTGCGATTGTCACTTTTTTTATACATGGAACAAAAAATCCACAAAGGTCGATATACACCCATGCCAGGGAAAGTTGACCAATGACTTGAGTTGGAGAAAAATCACGGTGGAAACCAACCCAACAATCGACGGTTTACGCGCACCCTTACAAACCACCGGATTTTTTCTATCGTCATCAACATTTCCCCTGGCATGTAACAACTATGTACGATCCGCGGCGGATATGTATTTGTTTCCTTTATCGTACATCGTTTGTTGGTACGATATTTATAGGTATTACGCGGTACATGTGGGAAGGAACACATAAAAGGTGATGGTTTATTATGTAACAGTTAGGTTGGAAGAGATTGCAGTGTTATCTAGGCTTCCTTTAGATCTTCAAGGTTCAAGGGACTCTTCACGAAGCCGTTAACCAAGCATTCTGTACATCAAACTAAGTAACACAGGATACAACTTTTTAATTGGGATGTAAAATCGCGTTTTCACGTTTGACGCTCTCAAAACATCGTGCTGATGGATGCATTGAATAGCGCAGGGGCCGTGGAGTCACTAAAGTAACGTTATAACATTAATACTTGTATTAAAAAAACAAAATAAAAACTTTTGACAAAGTTGGAACTTTGACCCCCAATATCTCGGTAACTAGAAGGTTCCCAGGTGTGATCAAGAACAAAATGATTGCAATGATAGACAAGTAGCCAAGGACAAGCGCCTTTCGGCTTCATTAAGGGTATTTTCACATCCATTATTTATGAAAAGCATGAAAAAAATTGGAAGACGCTCTTGCATATTTTAATCATTACAATTTCTTCTATCTATTTAGTCCATCCGAGATTTTTTTTAAGGTTAGATTTGTGCCGGGTTATGGCAACACACTCGCCTCCTATTAAATGTGGGTATGAATAGGCACACCTCAGCCTAACCCTTCGGAAATAACAGGGTTGATGTTATGTTATGTGAAATCTGACTCGGCTGAAAAACATATTACATATAAAGAGTTTAAAACCCCTCAGCCGTCATCAGGAAAAAACCTACAAAAATGTAGTTAGGTGGTAGAGAAAATGGCTGGCCTGTTGATTCTTAATGCCATCTAAATAAATGCTGTAAAACTGCGTGCAACTTTCATGCACATATAATATTATTTCATTTATTAGGGAAAACAAGCAATAACACACTGCAAATGGTTGACAAAGAATTGTAAGAAAATAAATCAGTGCGCATGTACACTATCCACATTTAATTTATGGTAATGAATGAAGAAGATAATGGGTGAAAATAGCAGTTTTCTTTTTCATATTGGGTTATATGTTATCAACTTGCTCCTACCTTACTTAAATTAGGAAAGTTTTACAATACACGAGACCGAAAACCCTTTTCATTTTCGTTGTAACATCAGTACCGCTAGCAAGTAACAAAACAAACTTTGCTTTACTTTGTCGAAGCTAGGTACTAGGTTACCTTATTATAAATGTGGTTTATAGATAAAACAAACTTTTAACATGGGTCGAAAATGAAAGCACTTTAAAGTTAAATGTGTAACTACGGTAACTTTAAAGTGAGCATGAGGTCCTGGGTTTGTATCCCAGGTCGGGGGTAATGATATTAGTTTAGGTTTAAACTCTGTTCATCATCCTTTTGTTTCGTTCTTTCCAGGTCTCCGCGACTCTCGAACCAAGTCACCAAGTCTTACTCACGATCTTCTGAATGTCATCAACGCATCTGGCTGTTAAAAACTCCATTATCCAAATAATTGATTTTTTAACAGCCAGTTGCATGGACCTACTCAAAGTACACATCTGCCTAATGTTTCTAGGATTACAGGCGTCATGTTTGATGTACGAGATAGCTAGAATATTGATTTAGTACTAAGCTAAAACTAGCACAAACGCGAGTTTAGAAAGATGAGTTATTGAGTACTTACAATATATTATGTACTACTAAAAGCTATACTGGGCCAGAACGCCGGTTTATCTAGCTAGGTTAAACGGTGCAGTAAGGTCACTTTTAGCGAGGGCTGTTTGAGAAAACGTTGTTATAATCAGTATGTAAAGCCTTTCCCAACTTTGTTGAAGGCGGCTTTCAGTCTAAACGGATACAGCTGATTTATCAATGTTTTATACGGGGCGACTGCCTATCTGACCTCCAAACCCTCGTTATTGAGTATTAATTCAGTAAGACTGATTTTAGACTTTCGGGTTTATTAGTAACGATAGTAAATGGTCTAATAACTGCAGAGACCAATGGCTTGAAATGTTATCATTGAAAAAATCATAAAATGTTTGAAATTTTAATGCAAAATGTATCATCACAACCACATAATTGGTTTACTTTATTTAAATTAAATTGGTAAGACTGGATGTCAGACTTTCGGGCCACTGACTACTTGTAAAGACTGTCAAAGATCTACAATGACAGCTGGGACCAACAGCTTAACATGCTTTCCGAGGCACGAAGGAAACTCGGAATGTAATGGGCGGTCACCCATCCACAGACCAACCTAGGCAAGCACGGCTTAACCTAAAGCTCGACCCGAGCGGCTGGTATTACTTAGCCACGAGCTCCTTCCGTTACGTTATCCGTAATTATCTATCTATTAATTACTCAACAGTATTAACTAATAATCTGTGCAGCAATTTAGTTGAATTCCTAATCCTTTATACATAACATAATGAGTTATCTGGCTAGATAAGATATTATCGACCCATCTCAAACACAATGCGAGTGTGGAGCCCCAACACAGAATATGCCACACCTCTCCTGTCCGTCGTTTACAAGTAATTGTACTGTCTAGTTCGCTACGTACATAGGTGCTGGTGGGAGAAAAACTGAGTCATCGATTCGAAAAGAAGAAGCACAAATTTCCTATGAGCACCCTATTGTTAGCAGTGATAGCCTAGTGGTGTGACCGTCGGATTGCCAAGTCATAGGTCTCGAGTACGAACCCAAGACACCTCTGATTTTTCGGATTCACGTGCTTATTGTATAATTATCATTTGCTTCGGTGAAGGAAAACATCGTGAGGAAACCAGCAAGCCTGAGATATATTTCCCGACGGCATGTAAAGCCAAGTCAGTGGTCCATGGGCGGTATAAAAACTCTGACACCAGGTTAGGCTCTAACCACACGATAAAGCAAGAAAGAATATATAAGTATATAAGTCAAAAAAAAACTCAAGGCATTTATTTCAATTAGACCACTTTTGAATGTAATGTAATGAATAAAAAAAAAAACTAAGCTACAGTCCCAGTCACAGGGCATAATAACTTGTGAAAGTACTGTAGTATCTCATTCGAAAGCGTAGATCTCTATGGAGAAGAATGGGCAAGAAACTCCATGTACCGTTCCCATGTTCCATTTCCGTGTAACGTTACTGGGGCACAAGCCTTTCTGTGTAAAGGAGCTGGCCATGATCAACCACGCGGGCTCAGTGCTGATTGATAGATGTCATGGTCATGACTTCCATTTTTCTTTCTAGGGCATACGGGCCCCTTCACGATGTTCTCCCTCACCGTTTTGAGCGCATTAGTGACAAATGACACACAACACACGGTTCTGCTGGGTTCTATTCCCATGTCGGACAGATTTATAGGGTCTTTTCTTTTAAAAATTTCGCAGTAGCAACGGGAGTCTGGATTTGTCACCGGTTTGACGGCAATAACTTTTTACTTAGTTTTTTTTTGTTCATTTATTTTCTTTAGCAAAAAAAACTTTGACTTTAAGTTAATTGTAAATTGAATTATGATCATTTTTCATTATTATTATTTTATTCGAGTAAATTTAATTGTAATGAATTGGATTTAATTGGTATGAATTGTAATGTCTGTAATTGTTCTATTATGAGTCAATTATACTTGAATTATTTTTTTTTTTCTTAATTATCTCGCCCCGTATACATAGAACATAAACGTAACTGCCGGAACGTTGGTTTGCCAAAGATACTTGGGGTCTTCATCATTTTCCTCTCTCTTTCATATCATTCCTCACATAACTTATCCATATTTTCTTTGGCCTGTCTATCCCTCTCCATCCACCGACATTCAACGACACATGCGTTTCATCCCTCCTCATTACATGTCCATACAAAGACAAAGTGATTTTCAAACTTCCTCTAAAATACTCATTCCTTACTTCATCCATTCTTGTCACACATCCATCTCAATATTCTTATCTTCACATTTGTGTTCGGGTGATCAAAATAATAAAAATTTTTGCTTTGCTACATGAAACTTACGTAAAAATAACCTACAAAAACAAAAGTGTACATACTCTTTCTAGAAATACATATGATGTTACTTGGTTTGCAAACTACTCGTTTATTATCTGTTAAAGAGTTATGTTCTCTATCACCTTTGTTTTAAGAGTCAGTCACTTCTTTCCCCTTGAAATATATTTACCTAACATTACCTTTTATCGAGTGCTATTTCCCTGGCAAATCGGGGCGTATCTCACGATACGAAGAGATTTATCCATACGTCCCAGAGACTTACGGTGGCCCATACGTCCCCAAGACGTATCGTGGCCATCTTGTACCAGAAATGTTGGCGTTTGTTACTTTGAAAGCGTGCCTTTTGGATAGTTCTCCATTAGATAGGTTAAGTAGTGAATTGATACGAAAAAGCAAACAAAAATGCCCGATAAATACATATGTACCTTTTACAATAAGTAGTTGAAGTTGGGAAAATAAATTTGAGTTGAGCATGGAGGACTTTTCCTGACTACATCTGTGTTGGCGTTCAGTCTAACTAGATGCAGCTGAATACATAACGACTGACAGGCATTATTTACATTGTATAATTGAAATGGATGAAGGAAAATATCGTCGGAAAACCGACATGGCCCTCGAACCAAAAATTCAAATAAATATGACATCCGCCAGCCCGCACTGGGCTCACGTGTTGGATTACGTTCCACTTCATCTTAGAAAGCTGAGGCTAGCTTCTCAGTAGAGGGGATGCTGTAGCCTGATTATGTCATCATCTGCCTAGCCTTTTCCCAACTATGTTGGGGTCGGCTTCCAGATACCCGTGGGAGAGACTGGTTTTCAGACTTTCAGTTCACTGGCTACCTGTAACGACTGTCAAAAATCTACAAATGACAGCCGGGACCAACGGCTTAACGTGCTTTCCGAGACACGGGGGAAACTCGGTATGTAATAGATGGTCACCCATCCACCGACTGACCTAGGCCAGCGCAGTTTTTTCCTTGAAGTCAGAAAACATGAAAAGGCTGATTAAGCTAATAAAGCATTAATTAAATAGATCAACTCCAGCTCTTGGGACGTTATATATTGTATGAAGCCCACTGAAGCTCAGTCTAGTTTTCAAACTTGTCTAACTTCGTTGACGTAAGATGTAGGTTGGCTTGGCTATATGCTCTTGATAAAGTACAATAACTTATATTATATGAGGCGTGATTTTCAGTCTTCGTTCGAAAATGCTGTATATTGCCAGTTTCTGAACGGAGTAATTAAAGTTTAAGACAAACTTAAGTTTTAAATTTAATTTCAAGAGCTATATTACATATTTTCGGGAAACACTGTAAGAGCGTGTTTTCTGAAAGTTGGCAACATCTCAAATAACATCACGCCTGTAATCACCGAAGGGTACTCAGAAGGGTAGGCAGAGGTGTACCCACATTTCGTCAGTTATGTTTAAGTCCCGTGTAATAGGGGGCGAGCCTATTGCCCACCCAAACACAAATCCAGACTCCATGGCTGCTACTGAGAAATTCCTGATGGAAAAATCCATTAACACTTTGCCCGACCTGGGAATTGAACCCAGGACCTCATGTTCAACAGACACGGTTGCAACCACTAGACCATCGAAGCAGTCTGTTCCCAGTTTCAGTATTTGATTTTAGAACAACTTTAATTCTTGTACGGTCTACGTACATTGACCCGACTTCTGGCTGACGAAGCGAATCAACTGGTTCACATGTCACAACTAATATTTCAGTTTACTCAGTGTGCAACTGACCAACACGCGGAACAGACATACATGTAGGAATCACCAATCTTTATTACGGTGTACGACATTGTGATAAATAAACTTTTGGGTTACTACGTGAAGAGTTTTACATGTTGGCCACACTCATTACTTAACAATCGAACAGTTATAGTGTACAGTTCAGGAACTAAACTGTCCCGTACAATTCTATTAATCGCAATCGCGGCAGTTCGATTCTCAGGTGTGGCAATAGGCTCACCCCCTTATTACATGGGACATAACTGCCGAAATGCGTGTGCACTATTAGGTACACCTCTGCCTAACCCTTCCAGGGTGTCAGGCGTGATGTTATGTGAAAATGGACATTAGCCCTAGGGTAATGTTGTATAAAACTCTTACCGGTTAAAACCACTTCTGTCTGTTTTTTCATGTCGTCATGTTTTAAAAATGAGGTAAGTACTTGCAATTTTTTTAATGCCTCGAGCCGTTTGCCGTCCCACTACTTCACTTTTGCAAATCTTTTTGCTCGACTACTAGAAAGAAAGTTAACGTTTTAATTAATACAGTTTTTCTCTAGAAAAAGACGTAAGGACGACAGGGAGCTAAGACGATTTCACATAAATTATTAGGAGTTTCATTGATGACACTACCCTGAACTGTGAATGTGGTGTTGTTCCTAGAGCTAAAAAAAAAATATATTTTATTTCAGACCTTGATCCATATGATGTTAGTAATACACACTACTTATAAGCTATGTTAGTAACAAACGAAAAACAAAGATTTAATTCATATATCTGCTGCACTCACCTGACGCACGGTATATGTACATGTACACGCACCCAATGCGCCATAATAGTGCAGCACGGCTTATCACTAATGACCTTCAGAATGTCACTGCCGCTCCCACGCACTCGGCGCATCATGGAAGCAGTCTTCTTACGTAGAATGGTACTAAAACTGTCCGTACGTGCTTCCGCAAACATTCCTGACGCGCTACAATAACGTGGGAGCCCCAACAACATCCTGAAAGTATTATTGTACTGAACTCTGAGGGCGTTGTATGCCCTCTGCGTATATCGAACCCACAGAGTGCACGTGTACAATGATTGACAGAAAGCCTTGAAAAGAGTCATAAACAAACTAAACATCTATCCTCTGAAACTCCGTGACTGTAAGCTAGTTGTGACTGATTGGCTCAAGAATTAAGACAACGACGATATTGATGTTTTGGTATCGATGCTTCCTCAATCTGTCTATTTAATTAATAGGACTGCGATGACGAAATCGTTTGTGGAGGAAGCTGTGACTGGCTTCTTCCGATCCCAAGACAACGTCGCAGGGCTAAGAGCTCATTGACGATCCGTCATAAAACACGATACGTCATGACGAATGGACGTTCGCATTGCATACGGAATCGTGTTTTATCACGATCTAGCAAAAACAAAAAAACGAATTGGTGTTCGCATTAGTTCCGTGATTTTTCGGGAGCGAGCGCATCAGCGAATCCGTCACAAAAAATTCATGATTCGTGTTTTTGGGTGCTTACCTGATTTTTAAAAGACGATTTGTGATTTATGACGTGTCCGTTATTCTTCGCGATTCGTGATGAGTGTGAACACGGGCATTTAAAAACGATTGCCGACGTCAAAAAAAACTAATCGTCGTCGTGTAAACGGGCTGTAACCTAAATCTAAACTGAATTCTGAAAACTAAACGACCATAACACATACACAATACACACTCACACTCTCGAAGTGTGTGAGAGTGTGTGCACACAGACTCAAAAACCTACTAGCATACATCACACATGTGCGCTCCTTTTTGTATTTTTATATTTTCTTTTCTTTTTAATATTGCATACACTGTATAAACTTAAGTAGAAGAGCTGAGTCACGTAACACAAGCATTTCTTTGGTTAAAAGGTGATCTCAAAGCATGTCTGTTAAACATTATGTAACTGAAATAAAAAAAAATTATATACATATAGTTTTTATTTTATCTTTTGTTCCCACAAATTCTGTTTGACTCCGTAATATCAAAACTTTGACAATAAAACGCCCTTGACTTGAAATCAAAGGCATAACTAGTGTAATATTAAATTATTGTCACATTATGTTTATTACCGTATTTAGCGCGTTGATATTCAGCGATACATCAAAGCCTGTTTATTATGAAGGATTTAATGAGCGCAAATTGATATATGTGTGCGCACACTCGTGGGATTCAGCTGGCCCGAGGCTTGAGCGATTTTTTGTTTGAAATACTGGTATAAAAAAAAAACAGTTGAATCATCATCAAACATGCCATTATGTCTTCAACTGCCTATTTTTTCCCGACTATGTATGTTGGAGCGGGCTTTCAGTCTAGCCTGATGCAGCTTATTTGTAGACACCGTTAAAAATAAGCTACACCGCCAAATAATTGTTACATGCCATGTGTCTAAAAATTGTGTAACTTGTATGTAACTTCTCTTCGTCAGATTGCAATTTGACTTCACATTTGGGAGATCGTTATTGTACTATACGTAGATTTTAAAGAATTGTAAATATCTTTACAACAGCTAATTTAAATTATTTGAAACAGAAAAATAATGGTTAGAAAATTTTATTGGATATTGGCTGCGCACTGACTGAAACGCCAATATATTTATTGACTTGCTTACAGTTGTGAATTTGAACATCGTCACCGCTGCCACTAGTAACTTGCGCCACACCGCATTGGTATGTCTGCAGCAGAAATTGAATTTCGCGCCCCAGAAGAAATAGCACATTGCTGTAATAAATAGCATGTTGAATAATATCGAAATAATTGCAGGAGCTCGCATTCATTATCATTAGCAACTTTGACATTAATTAATTAACGTAGACGTTTAATTACCCTCTTGTTAAGTGGGGTAGGTGTATAATTTTGTTACTTAGGTACCTAATTATTTTGGTGAGTTCCTTGTTCGAAATACTGCCTCATTGGTCTAATAGAAGCGCGACTGACGATTAAGGTCATGGCGTCGTTGAAGTTCTAAAACCGCGTAAGTAAATTTTTGGCCGTTTTGACATTTTGATGCCGTTTGCTAGTGAATCGGAAGACGCGTTGATTCAGCCAATCAGAAAAAGCAACGTCTCTATTTAATTCGAAGTGAACACAAATTATAAAATGGTATTTTACCATTATCTAGTTATAATTATGCAGTTTTTTCACTAAAGTAAAGTTTCTATTTTTGACTTACGTGGTGAAGTCGAAGGTCTAAACTTCAACGAAGATAAATTTGTTCTCTGGTTCGTACCGTGCTAATGACTCTTTCATCTGCCGCTCTCAAGGCTCCGTTTTTTTACGATTAATATTGTAACGCATTGCTTAGGAATCGGAATTAATTTGGTGTTTATTGCACCTCTGCCTCTCATCGGAGCATATAAGGATCCCTATATTCCCTGTAGGAGTAGACAGAACACATATCAATGTGTTACGTAATAGTTGCTAACGAACATACGAGAATATCTTGGTCTTCCGTTTAGGTACAACAACGTTCATAAAATTTTTATATAAACCGTAATCTTCTCTATTTATCGTGTGGTTGGTGAACAGGGATGATGGTTTCCTCACGATGTTCTCCTTCACCGAAGCAAGTGATAATTATAGAATACGCACATGATTCTGAAAAATCAGAGGTGCGTGTATAGGGTTCGAACTCGAGACCCATGATTTGGCAGTCCAACGGTCACACCACTAGGCTATCACTGCTTAGACCGTAATGAAATCAAGTAACTACAAATTCACATTCTGATTACATATTGTATAAATATTCAGTACAGGAGCAGTTATTATGCGAAACTTAGATAATTTACTATGTGTGTCGTATTTTCCATGTAGCGGCAGAAAGCCTACTTGTATCATAAACAATGCTTTAGTATTAGTTACTGCATATTCTAGTAGAAATTGGTTTTGCGCTCAAATTGAAATATGAGCAATTTCTGTGAGCTTTTCCGGGATACAAAGATTGTTTTTGATGGGAAAAACAGTATTTTCTGGTAGCTTAATAAACGTAATGTGTGTAACTACACATTTTTAATGGTTTGGTTATTAAGGTACATTCAGTTTTTACATGATGGTATTAAGTGACATTTATGCCATTCGATACACCTGATGTTAAGGGCCGGTCTCCTCTGAAGCAGAGAAAGGCGAGTAGAGAGATGTGTTTTTAATCATCAATATAATTTCGTTATTTAGGTACACTTCACGTCTCTGCTCATCTTTAGTGGAATCTGTTGAGCAAAGAGGACAGGAGATGTCTCGTAATTGTTTAGGCCAACGGAGACGAGAACGGCGTGCTGTGAGCGGCGTGAAGTGAGCGGTGTGCAGTGAGCGGTGTGCTGTAAGCGGCGTTAAATGAGCGGTGTGCTGGGAGCGGTGTACAATGAGCGGGGTGCTGTAAGCGGCGTGAAATGAGCGGTGTGCTGTAAGCGGCGTTAAATGAGCCGTGTGCTGTGAGCGGTGTACAGTGAACGGTGTGCAGTAAGCGGTGTGCTGTAAGCCGCGTTAAATGAGCGGTGTACAGTGAGCGGTGTGCTGTAAGCGGCGTTAAATGAGCGGTGTACAGTGAGCGGTGTGCTGTAAGCGGCGTTAAATGAGCGGTGTGCTGTAAGCCGCGTTAAATGAGCGGTGTACAGTGAGCGGGGAGTGGACAGAGAGGAGAGGAGATCCTTTTCTCTCCGCTTTGCACATCTCCGCACAGTTTCGTTGGATACATCCTAGCTTATACGCATCTCCTCTCCCCTCCGCTTCAGACATTTCCGCTTGTCGCCACTTTGGTGTACTTCAGGCTTAAGGGGACCATAGCCGAAACTCAGTAGCAATATGTCAGTATCTCTCGTGGCTCGCGATAATACGAGCTTATAAGCGCTTATACATTACCAGAATATCATGGCCTTGCTTTGAATAGATTTTCCGTACAGTGAAAGATCCGTAAAACTGGTTTTGTATAGCTTGACTGGTCGTCGTACGTCCCCTTAGTAAGGCGACCAAGCGCGAGTCACACTCGCACTTCAAACCATTTCGATTCGTTTTCAATTAAAAAAACTTGACAAATTTATAAGGTTTATTGCATAGAACACGCCATGGCTATGAAAAATCTAAATTAATTTCTACTTATGATGGTGATGGTTTTGTTGTTAATTTCTCCATTTTTTTTTCTGTGTGCGAGACTAATAAATACTCCTTTCTTTCACATAGCGATAAACATCATTATACACCTCCGTCCAACTCTTACAGCAATCAATCCTGATATTATGCTAACGCCAGCCAATCAGCGTGCGTTGTTAATATTCGATTACCGAATCTATTTTCATTATCCTTTACCAGCATCTGAGGCGTTGAGTGTGCAAATATATGGAGAATTAATATCTTAAAGAAAGAAACAAAATGTATTTAAAAGTCTCGCACCGGACAAAACAAATTGGTAACTTAACAATAAAACAAGATTTAACAAAAAGTAAACTTAAGAATTAATCATGAACACAACAAATACAAATCATCGAATCATCTTCATTTATATCGATGGCGGACTAATTGATAATGTTGATAGGCTTTGTTGCTCAGAGAAGCTAATGGTTGAATAATAACAGCCACTCTTTAAGGTTAAGCAACGCTTGCCTAAGTTGGTCCGTGGATGGGTGAGCACCCATCACATACCGAGTTTCCTCAGTGCCTCGGAAAGCACGTCAAGCTGTTGGTCCCGGTTGGCATTTGTAGATCTTTTAGAGTCTTTAGAGGTAGTCAGTGAGTCTGATTGAGTACCTCGTCTTTGTTTAAATCCTTTAATAATAATAAAAAAAACAATTTCCCCTAAAAAGAAATATATTCGAAAACATATCACTTATTTAATACTTTACATTCCTCGTAAAATAATACAAACATTTTCATTCAGTGTCCGTCTCATTAACCACTTTAAACCGGTTTGCGCTGATCTAAACCAGATTTATCCGTATTCGGGGATAAATTCAAAATGGCTGCCATTAAACTACTGGACCGTGCGAGCGATAATAGTGGTTTACTTGAATGCTATTGTTTCGAACGAGTTTTTTACGGAAGAGTAATAAACACAAAGCAACTAACAAAACGGGGTAAATAGAACTAGGTATGAATTTTTTGGAAGTCGGTTATTTTTTTTTGCAAAACGTTTTTGTTTTACCCTTTTTAGTTATCGCATCACACACAAATCCTTGTCAAGTATGAATTTCGCAATTTCTTTTACTTGGATGACATATTTTTTACAGCTATTTTGATTTAAAAACCAAACTGCTGAACCGATTTTGATGAAATTTCTATAGGACCAATCGAAAAGCAGATCCATTCAGATAAAAGAAGAATTTTTCAAATCGGTTCATAAATGACGAAGATATGAGGTAACAAACACAAAAAAAACATACAACCGAATTGAGAACCTCCTCCTTTTTTTGAAGTCGGTTAAAAAGAGTGTGGAATTTGGTTGCTGCTCTCATGGGCATAGCTGTCTCACAATAAAGGATTTGAGTTTGCTTTTAATAAAGCTTCATCATTATCAGCCTACAACAGTCCAACTGCTGGACATATACCTCATCACACGATCACACTTCCAAATAAAAACTCTCTCGCTTTTATTTATTAAAAGCGAGCTAGAACACTAAACTAAGCTAGAACACATCATTGACGACACGTCTGCTGCGCTGCGCGAAGCAGGTTACATT
Source organism: Standfussiana lucernea (assembly GCA_964057025.1). Classification (NCBI taxonomy): domain Eukaryota; kingdom Metazoa; phylum Arthropoda; class Insecta; order Lepidoptera; family Noctuidae; genus Standfussiana; species Standfussiana lucernea. The sequence goes on along the minus strand of OZ059798.1, from coordinate 14,618,484 downwards.
CCCGCACGATACAAATATTTGTATGGCCTACAGGTAGTTGTTCGTGTATGTGAGTTTAAATGTTTGTAAACGCTCCCACAGTATAGGAGAAATTCCTAATGCGGGCAATGTTTTTTTTTTTTTTAAGATAAAGAAAAGAATTATTGCTACGGAATATTATGCCAAACTACATTTGGAGTCGCGTCGGCCCGCACAACAATTGTGTCAATAAATCAGCATTTGACATAATTATGTGAATTTTCGGTCTCTTCTGCGGGCTGGTGGTGAAAGAGGATGTTGGCAAAGCGTTTCTTTCCGGAGTGGCTAGCCCTAATCTGTCCTAGCCTTATTGCTTGCTACCAATCAACTGCAAAAACTGCTCATCCTGGGGACCCAACCCAGGATTTCATGCTCAGCAGTAGCAATTGCGACTACAAGGCTAGCGATCACTGATGCATACCTTTTTATTAAAGACTAGATTTTGCTCGCGGCTTCGCTCCCATTATGTATGGATATTAACCACGGGACGTACGTTTTTAATATTTCTATGACACTCGAGGACAATGTAGCTTCCCTTTAGTGAAAGAATTTTCGGGATCGGATCAGTAATTCTGTAGATTACCACCTACAAATAAAACAAACACCTAAGACGAACAATAATACTTATTGGAATGTATTTTTGCATTCTTATTATACTACAAATAATATGTAAGTATGTTTCAGCTCTTGTTATCTTTTTTATCTGTTCGCAGACCACATCACAAAAAAGAACATCAAACACATTTCCGGCTGGACAGCAACCCGTAACCCTAAAATGCTCACGTAACCCTCACGTTACTCAGCCGAAAACTCCGTGAACTTGGAAAGGGTTAGGTACAGAAATAAGTTGGAATAAGTTGTGACAGACATGTAACTTGTTATGGCCCGCACTTCAGGCAAACGGGTTGTATGTACAGTCCTTTCGTAGATATTACACCTCTGTCGTTTACAGTCTAAATGCAACTTTATGACCACGATAACAAAGACCACTATAATTTTGACAGACTAGTCAGTGATAGCAACCTAACAAAAACCTTATTGCTACGCACATAAGGGTCAGTGTAATTTTGACAGCGACTGTAACAGTTGTCGTATGGTACCTGTCATGAGAGATTCGATAAAAGCGTGCAGCGAAAAAAAGGACATTTTTCTATTCACCTTTGTGGAAAGAAATATCAGAAGGAAGGACCCTTTTTATAAGCACTGAAGTGTGAAGGATGAAAAAGAGGAATAAGTAAAAATTTTGTGTTTTAAGGAATTGAAAGATATGCTAAGAGCCACACGGATCAATCTTGGTTGGTCCGTGAATGGGTGACCACCCATTACATACCAAAGTTCCTCCGTGCCTCGGAAAGATCATTAAGCCGTTGGTCCCGGCTGTCATTTGTATTGAGAGTCGTTACAGGTAGTCAGTGACCCGAAAGTCTGGCAATCAGTCTTACCAAGTGGTATCGTATTACCCAGGTCTAACTGGGTTGTTGTGGTCAGATAGGCAGTCGCTCCAAGTAAAATACTGATATTCAGCAGCATCCAGCTAGACTGGAGGCCGTTATTTGGGAAAAGGCGGACAGTCGAGACCGAGCGGCTGGTAATATTTAGCCATGAGCTCCTCTCCTCAACACGAGCCACTAATCTGAACCAAAACTGGCCATCTACAATGTAGACGGCATTATTCAAACATTTAGTGAGCGCAGCGTGTAGCCGCGAGTCACTGCAGAATGTATGAATAATGAAGTGGCTGGCTTGTGCCTCGCCACTTGTGGCTGCGAGTGGCTCGCTTGTGGCCGGCCTTAATTTATTTAATGAGTCATTAGACTGCCCCTTCAGTGACGATATTTTTTTATTGCTACAATTTCAGTTGTGAAAATTAGGTGTGTTTTCTGAAGTTAGCTGAGAAATTACTTAGTTTACAAATTATGCCCTGGGGTTATGAAAGGTCCACTGTTGGCACAGCCAAATCGAACACAGTGTTAAATGAAAACATCGTTTAAAGAAGAGCCAGTGATTCTAAAGGCAAACATCATATCAAAATGTATTCGAATTTCTTGCTTTACCACACGCGCGCCGGCTTCCTCACGGTGTTTTAATTCACCGTTTTATAAGCAGCGGCGATTAAATACACTCGCGAACAAATAATACGGGTCACTAAACAAAACAACACCAATTTATGTTAAAAACATAATTAGCTTACTTTTCAAAATTATATAAAACAATCTGTCAAAGTTCTTTAATGGATTTTCAACTTTATTGTTAAAAAATTAGGTTCAAGATTGATTTCGAAAATTTGACAGTTTCGGGTAGCATGATGTGCTGGTGTCTGTACAACTCTTCTCTAGTCCTGCGTAAACCAACGCACACTGGTGAAAACTCCTCTCCAAACTTGATATTTACATGCAGTTGCATGGTAAAAAATAACATGTAATCGTTGCTCTCATCCAACTTCTTTTTACGATATTTCGCAAGTTGACTTGACTAGTGACTGGTAGATTTTTAATATTCTTACAGTGCATACTAAATTATTATGACACACCAAATAGATTAAAGGTTATCAGGGGGCATAAAATGTCGTTACAATTCGTAAAATGGTCACAAAATGACAATTCATAATATTAACTGCGTCTGGGAAAATTTTAAGAATTTTAACTCTATTCATATTAATATCCTATTATGATTCTGCTAAAACGGCCATTTTAGGCCCCCAGAAGTTACATGAAAAAAATCTTAGCTTAGTGATACTTTAAAGCAAAATATCACGATTCCCAAGTTTGACACGTTAGAACTGTACCAACAATAAACAAATTACGTTTATCTCAAGTGACGACTGAAAACCAGCGCTGTGCTGTAGGTCCCCCCAAATCACAGCATCATGCTGAGTGGAATCTGCTGGTTGCAATCACGACATGACATCATGCATGCTGTATTTTTTTCCGTCCTTTTGTACTTATAAATATTTGTTATACGTTGTATGTTTATTGTTTTTTTTTTGTCATTTAAGTATGCACGTCATGTCCCTGCGAAAAAAAAAAAAAAAAAATCTTTTTTGTTTCCGTCTCTTTAGTTCGCGATGTATCGTAAGAATATTTAAATGTCTGACGCACCCATACCCAAAGAGCTCACAAGTTCACAACACAGTAATAAACCTTCCAAATGAAAACACGCTAACATTTCACTTAAAAGTTCACCTCAAATTTCATACCCAGAGAAACTTACCCTTTTTAAAAATCGCAAACACGCTTACGTCACCCTATTAACCCACACGCCGCGACCCCAAGTCTGCGACCACATAAAAATGGGTTCTCTCTTTCCGCAGCAACAAGGGAAACTGCAGGCCGAGTGTTGCCAATAAAAGCTGATAAAACCGGATACAGGGCAACATTTCGCGCGAACACAACATAGCGTTTGCAGGGTTATGAGTGTGACGCAAGTCGGGCGAAAATGGGCTTTGGTTTGAATTTTGAGCGAGTTTTTTGAAAGGATTTTAATTTTAGATGTGGTTTCAAGGTGTGACCTTTATTAAATAAAAGGTCTGAAAGTAGTGCGTGAGAACACGTTTGAAACAGACAGACTGAAAGAAAAAACTTGATATTTTCAGTTACTTTTATGAAAGTCTTAGTAGGTCGGGTTTTCTGCTCAGGAATGATCTTATCATCTGACTTCTTCTCATTTACGGTGTAATACAAATATGACCACGTCTGCTTATTGTTCACAATTTTTAAACTATTACTCACATAAACGCGGAGTGAAGTTGTAACTGGTATGAGCTGATTTATCATTATAATTTTTAACCGATATTTAAAGAACACATTAAAAAAGTCCAAAATAATATTGCTTTCGGAAGTCGGTGGCAAAACATTCAATGAAACAAACGAAACTCCTCGACTTCCGGAAGTAAAGTTATTTTAAAGTTTTTAGTGTTTTTTAAGTGCGTTTTTTTTGTTCAAAGTTTGGCATAAGTTTACTCAGCTTGAACAAAGCTCCGAGATCTTTTACGTCGTTTTCCTTTACTCTTTGTAGCTTCTATGAAATTGCATTTCACATTATAAAATATCACATCATTGTACACGCCACATTGTTTTTAGATACACACCAAAAACCATGAAATCCATGTTTAATTAAAGTTTAAACACACCATTTAATTTGCAATACCGTTGACCCGTTGAGCAACGTGAAATGATGAATGAGTGAACTAAAACAATGAACATGCTAATTTGGGATCGTAATGGCTAATATTGCCATTACGGTCACTATTATTATGATAATGGCTTGCAGTTGAATATATTTTTAGTTGTAGTTGACATGATAATATTTGTCATAATATACGGGTCATTATTAAAATGTATTAATTTCGTTACGTTTTTGACAACGAAGACACTGTTTAGTATTAACAGCAGGCGGTTCATGTAATATCTGATATAACATAACATCTCGCCTGTAATTTTCGAAGGGTTAGGCAGAGGTGTACGTAATAGTACACCCACATTCCCTTATGTCCCATGTAATAGGGGGCGAGCCTATTGCCATCAACTGGGCACAAATCCAGATTCCGTAGCTGCTACTGAGAAATTCCTTATGGAAAATCCCAATAACAATTTACCCGACCCGGGAGTCGAACCCAGGACCAGGACAGCTCAGCAGTCGCGTTTACGACTACTTGGTGTTGGTTTTTCTTCTATTGATCTTACGCAATAGCTGCTTGGAGTCCTGATTTGTGCCCGTTTGATGGCAATAGTGTCCTCACCGATTACGTAATAATAATAAATTCTAGTATCTAGATCTTGCTCGCGAGGTTGTCGACATATGGGACGTGAGTACAGCAGTCATTGTGCCGATAGTCGTATCGGCCAATGGTTTAATAGCCAAGAGCCTCGACCAACATCTAAGGAGGCTGGATCAAGGGCTTAATTCAGAAAGCAGTACTCCTGGACACAGCTCGTATTGTTAGGAGGTTCCTCTTTGTGGAGCCCTGACCGCCGGTAGCTTAGACCCTGTACCCGATACTGGTGGGCTACCACTTTTTATATTTTAAATGTTTTTTATACTAATTTTATATAGGAATATTTAAAAATGTAAAAAATAAGTGAGGAATAGTAAGAAATAGTTCAAGAGCCAGTGACTTCTTCCATTTTGGTTACAACTGGGCAAGTTTTATGCAGCAAAAGGTGAAATAATTAGAATTAACTTTAATAGTTAACATTAAACATTTAACACACTAATAATGCACTAATAATAGAAATAGATAATTAAATTAGAATAAAAGCAAGTTAAATGATCTTATTACCTCAAAAACAAAGTTCGAATAAAATCAAAATCTTCAATCACATGGGATTTATACATGACTGGCCAAATGTGAGTATACTATAGACCCTCTGCTTAATCCTTTCGGGGATAGACGCGTGATATTATGTTCAAGTATTATTTTTATGTGTTTACAACTACAACACTATTTAATAATTTGTGACCCGAACGTTTGGCACCACCAAAAAATAACCGACAGCAAATACCTAGGAATTTAAAATAAAAATTTCTCATCAACTGGGAATCGAAACTAAATCCCCAATTTTCACATTCCGGCCAACAATTGAGACTTAAGTTTTTATCACATCCATTATTTTGCGTCCGGTCATCGAATATTCGGAACATAGCGATAACGTGTGAACGAAGCCTTAAAAGTGGTTTAGTATTCCGTTTTCATTATTATTTTATTTTAAAACTACCTCGTTGGCCTCGAGGTCGCCATCGTGACTGTTGAGGCCCTGGGTTCGATTTCCGGGTCGGGCAAATTGATATTGAGTTTTTCCATTAGAAATTTCTTAGTAGCAGCCACGGAGTCTGGATTTGTGCCGAGTTCTTGGCAATAGGCTCGCCCCCTATTACATGGGACTTAAACATAACTGGCGAAATGAGGGTGTACTATATTAGGTGCCTATGTCATCCTATGCCTATATCACGCCTGTAATCTCTAAAGAGTTAGGCAGAGGTAATCCTTACTAATATTATAAACGCGAAAGTTTGTACGTATGGATGTTTGTTACTCTTTCACGTAAAAAGTACTGAATGGATTTGGATGAAACTTGGCATACAGATAGTTAATAACCTGGATTAACACATATGGTACTTTTTATTCCGGTAGCACGATCCCGTGGGACAATAACCGAAATCCACGCGGGTGAAGTTGCGGGCATAAGCTAGTAGGCAATAATATGTGCAGCAGTCGTGCTTACGACCAGTGGACCAGGGAGCAATAGTCGAGGATTTATGTTTAATAACTTTTGTTTCGAAATAACACTCACACCATAAAATTCAAACACAAAGTACTTCTTCCCAAAAACCGACTAAATTATCTGTCCTTCGTAATCGGCTAAGATATCAACCAATTTTAAAGGCTTATCACACCCCAACTCCGTGCGGTCGGATATGAAACGCCACGATAACGTGTCAAACTGCCTTAAGCGGTTTTGTTTTAAAAAGCCCAGTATCCGTTTGGTGAGGGGTCAAATTTCCGAAAAGGGGTCATCTGAATATCCCACTGTACTTTTATGGTATCCTGTTTGGAAATAGCTGTGGCTAATAAACGGGGCGATTTTACGTGTTTCATTTTCTGGTTAGGTGTGAATTGCTTGGGGGATTCATAGATAGGTATAGATGTGTTTTTGGTCTTTTAGCTTTTATTGTGATCTGTCATCTGGGTCGCTGTTCTGGTGGTCGCAAGGGCTACTGCTGAGCATGAGGCCCTTGGCACAATGTTCAGTTTGGGCAAAGTGTTATTGGGATTTTCAGTAATTTATTTAACACTTCAAGGACAGAGTTCAGAGGCGGACTTCATGCCGTAGGCATTTTCTACCAGTCAACCATTCAGTAATTAATTCTTTCATTGCACAGAAGCAACCTGAAGTTAGTGCCCAGTCGATGGTATAAGGCACGCCTGCTTTTTAGGTATGCCTTTTAATATCAACTCCCATGTAATTATAGGAATTTGAAAACCATGGCTTGGTGAACGCGTTTACTGTTAATCACATAATGGATCATTAAATAGTACACCTAAGATCTACGCTTTGAAATCGGCAGCATTTTTCTTTTCTTCGCTTTTGATTTGCCGATTTCTTGTATATTCAAAAGTGCCATGCAGAAGTGTTACTGGTTTATTTGAATCAAATGCTTTGAGTTTGATTGGAAATCAAAATCGCTTCACAGTCCCCGTAAAAACGCTTGCCAGAACAGAACAAAAAACAAATGCAGAACCATCCTGTATTCTAGCATTGCATTGACTCACTAAATCACGTCACTTCACCTACATACATCACTAGACATCGATAGCACGCCATTCAGTCGACAACTCTCTCCGAAGATTTATCGTACTCCGATAAATCCCTGTCTCAGCGAGTGTAATAGCTCCTTTTAAATCCAACTTTAGCTCCGAAAATACGTTATTTTATTTATTTGAGATGTGTTATATCAAGTGTGTATTGACTATTGTATGGAGTGGATAAGTGATCCATTTTCAGTGCTTGGGGGAGGAAATTCAAGGGAAGAATTCTTAGCTAAATAATAACAGCCACTTTGGTCGATCTTCAAGGTTCAGCAGCGCTTCAGAAGAATGATCCGTGGATGAGTGGGACCATCCGATACATAGGTACCAAGTTTTGTGTCATTTGTTGATCTTTGACAGTCGTTACAGGGCGTCAGAGGCCCGATGGTCTCACAGCCAGTCTTATCAATCGGTATAGTATCACGACTAGTCTCTAGTATGGAGTGCTGCTTATCTGACCTCCACAACCCTGAGGTTGTGGATGTCAGATAAGCAGTCACTCAATATAAAACACTGGTATTCAGCTGCATCCGGTTAAACTGGAAGCCGACCCCAACCTATTTGGGAAAAGGCTCAGCAGATGACGATCAAGGTGGATCAAAGCTTTTCCTCTGATCTCCTCCGAGTGGAATTCTAATATGCCTACGGCACTCAGCCTTATTGAAGCTATATTTCAAAGATATTGTTTTACCATCAGTATCTGTACTTCCTGCGATAACTTTTTACAGACAAAGTAAGTAAAAAAATAAGGTCCATTTTCGGTACTGCCCACAAACTTCTCCACTCCCTTTTATAGGCCATATTTCTGCCCTCTTGTCATCAGCGTCCATAATCTAGTTCTTATTGTCCATAACATTTTTACTAACACAAAAACTACACATGTCTGTCCGTCCCTTATTACCTAATTATGTTTATACGGAATATTATTTACGTTTTTCTTCTGTCGGAGGGTTTCTTAGGGCGCTTGTATATAGTCGACTGTTGAACAATATGACGGTTTTGGGTTAAGAAGGAAATAAAGAAAACTTTTTTTGGCTAGTCATGATATAGGCGCCGTGTAGTAGGCGCTAGTAATCTTTACTAATACGAGTATTATAAAGCTAAAGAGTTTGTTTGTTTGGTTGAACGCGCTAATCTCAGGAACTAATGGATCGAATTGAAAAATTATTTTAGTGTTGGATAGCCCATTTATCGAGGAAGGCTAAAACATCACGCTACGCCATAAATAGGAATAAAAGAGAATAAATTAACATATTTTCATAATAATCATGCTCCACTAAAAGTTATGTGTATTAATTATGTTAATGTGTTTTATTAGATTTTATATTAAATTAAATTAAATTGTATTTCTTGACATTATTTAATTTTATGTGTAATTTATTTTTTGTTGATTATTTTAATGTACATGTGTGTTATGATTTTTATTTTTATACATAATGTATGAAGTTTGTCTGAAATAAATGAATTATATATAGATAAAAGGTTCGGCAGAACTGTCTAGCGCAATCTCGTTTTAAAATTTTAATAAAATAATTCAAATATTGTTAGAATATTTATATAACCTTCATATCGTGTGGTGGGAACCTGGAGAAGATAATAGGGGTATAAAAGCAAAAACGCCTTTATCCAAGTTGTTTGGTATGGAGAAAAACGCACTTTTACATCTAGGTATTATGGACGCCTAATTTTTTCTAAAACTTATTTTGAAAACGTTCATTGATTCTTTGCTGTGAAAAAGAAAGAAAGAATTGGTAATTAAATGCTGAAATCACCTTTATATTTATCAAAGTTTGACGGACAATGACGCATTTGCTTCTCAACGTTGGATTGTGTCGTATTTGCAACTCAACGGCAAGGACTATGTCAAGTTTGCACCTCACGAGTCAGCCATTTTGTTGGTTTGCAAGTAGGGTATATGTACTGAATATGGGCAATTGGCAATCAAATTAGATAGTTTTTTTTTACGACATTTATTAAAAAAATATACACACAATATACACTTATTGATAAAATCAAAATCAAAATCAATCAAAATCAAAATCAAAGCATTTATTTCAAGTAGGCCAATTACAGGCACTTTTGAATTGTCGAAACAAAGACAGCAATAAAAAATGAAGCTACAGTCCCAGTCACAAGACATAATAACTGTGAAAGTACTGTAGTTGCCCATCCCAAAGCGTAGATCTCTATGGAGAAGAATGGGCAAGAAACTCCATGGACACTCTTTTAAATCATTATGTTGTTACAAAGTCTCGGTTACATCATTCATGTCGAGATTAAACATATATGTGAGAACGATGTAGAAAGACGTGCGAGTAAGAGCGTCCAGAATAAAAAGATAAAATTAACAATTCAAAAATACAATAATCCATGGCAGCTGCGAGATGACCAGTCACAACTGACAGCGCCCGTTCGCGAACATGACGCATGGATCAGCCATCATTCAACTCAACCATTTTGAAGGGAACTAAATGACCCGACACACACGCCACCATCAGCGAGACATTTGAGTGAGCATGACATACTCTTAACCGCCAGGGCACATTTAAGTCGAGAAAAAAAAAAGTAGGTTTCCTGTGACTGATAGCTTTCTAGTACATAGTACTTACACAATATAGGCTATGCGGCTATATAATACTAAAAAGATTGAATTTATACAATGCAAAGACAGTTGAACAATCTTCAGCAGCCCCAACAATACTATTTAATGCTATCAATTTATGCGCCCCTGTCCTTGTGGAGCAGAACAGGGGTATGCTCCTTTCTCATGGTTACATGTTGGATATTGAGGTAGTATTTTAGCTGAGTACCTAAAAATAAAAGATAAATATGTTAGGAAATAAAATTGTCGTCCCGATCTCCAAAATCAGTTTAGGTACATCAAGTCAATTTACCAGTCATTTCCATTGACTGGTGTGGTTACCCTAAAACGACGTGTAGGTAGAAGTATTGAATGACTTACCGCTTTGCCTTTTCTTTTGCTTGCTTCCATTTTTCTGGATGGCGACTACGTTTCCTAGTGATCCCGGAAGTCACCAGTTGCACATTCTCTTCCATTATATCACTAAAACTAGCCACAAGCACTTAAAATGTTGAAGTAATTGGGGAACACCGTTGCTTTACAAACACAGAAAACGCCATCTTGAAATCCCAGAAATGCTGTGCTGTGATTGGTCTAAATGGACAATGTCATGTTTGCTTCTGAATGTTTATGGAGAATGGCGTGTTTGCATCGAAACAAGGTTTTTTGATGCGATTTACTAAGCAATGGTACGCTTTTGCATCTAAATTAAGATAGGGGTGTCTAACTTTTAACGTCAGGCAAAATATGACATCCATAGATTAAAAAAAACAAAATTTGGACAGAGGCGTTTTTGCTTTTATACCCCTCATATACAAGTATACCTAGTGCAGACACCAGTCTCTCACAAACCTTGGTACCTTCATTGTAAGTTTCATATGGTACATGTATAATTGTAGTCATATCAAATCATTTGAATTTTATTTTGTTTTGGAAATCTCAAAGTATTATTTAAATTCAAACCAATTACAGGCAATTGTGAAATAGTCAAGATATTGATCACCCAAAAAAATGAAGCTAATTGCCCACACCAAAGCGGGCTACAGGCTATGTAGAAGAACGAAAACTGACTAATACACCGCAGTCTACACTAAAATGATCAACGAGATATTCTACATACACTCAAAAAGTTTGGTCCAAACAAAAATTGCTGGCAGGAATAGAAGAATGCACGACACGAACTCAATTTTGAATCGCCAATGATCGCCAACTGGCTTGCGCCGGGAGAATAGCCGAACCAATCGCTTGAACTTCATCCCAGCGACTTTTTTGTCGCATTGACCGTAGCATTGATTGCAACGTAAATGGATCGTATAGTCGTACGTGTGTGTGTCTCTCCGACTAAACGTTGGAGCTTTTGGTACTGGTCAGCTTCCAATCTTACCGGTTGCACCTGAGGCTATGTTACATAGACCGACTGCCTATCTACGGTTAAAGATATTTATTTTCTCTAAAGAATTACAAATTCACTTATAGAGAAATAACATAAATATGTTACGATGTTATCTGCCAGTAAGCGCAGGAAAAAATAAAAGCCAATATGTATCTTAAAATTAACATTACAATATTATTTCGAGTTAACATACATCATTTTAGTATAAGAAGTACAAGATAAACAAAAGAAGGTAAATTACACACAAGAAACAACACAACAGTTTTGAGCGATGAGGGTAGGGTGCAATCTAGTCTGACCTCAACAATTCAGTTACTGGGTCATAAACTGATGGACGTTACTGAAGGTTCTAAACTCTTAGTCAAGTTATGTGCCGACTTAGTTTCGATTGCCATCGACACGCGAAGAAGGAAACGATACTAATTTGTTGTACTGGTTGTCCGAGTCCTGACTGTGGGACTAGTTCCCGACTAGATTCGGACTGGTGATTTGGTACTGAAGATGAATTTTCTCTGTTATAGTTTGTCCAACAGCCGATGAAAAGTCGTATTTTAAACCTTACGATTTTTTAAATTACTTAATCATTTTTTTTTATGTTTACTGACCTAAAACTTGTTTTTGTGTGGTTTATAACTGTAAATTCAAATTGTTTTATCTATACTAATATTATAAAGCTGATGAGTTTGTTTGCTTGTTTGTTTACTACTAGTACGAACTACTAGTTCGAATTGAAAAATTATTTTAGTGTTGGATAGCCCATTTATCGAGGAAGGCTATAAAAAAACACACTGTGATTAATCAAAAATGCTACGTAGACGAAGTTGCGCCGGTCAGCTAGAAATAAATTAATTTATAAAAATTGGCAGGCTTGTTTTCACAGGATTTAAAAATAACTGATGAAATACAACACCACTGTATTCCTTTCTGGGAATACAGCCATGAGTGACGCGTTGATAAGACAAACGTCTGTCTGCGAACACCCTTAGGGTTAAGTATTATGATAAAGCTGGTCTCTTATATTACATTGTGAGGGTACTCGCAAATATGACGAATGCTTCAGTCTTGAGTATAACACCCGTATCCCTAAACAAGTCTAAATGTTTACTTGAGTAAATGTCATTTTTTTAAATGCGATTTTTATAATGTAGTTTAGTAATTGCTTGAAGTTAGAACTGTAAAAAGTTATAATTCTTAACTTTGCTTTCTTAAACGGTTCTTACTTCGTTAAAATTCATGTCTATTGCATAAAAAATTTTGCACAAGAAATTACTTAGGCTCAAGTAATTACTTTAAGTTGACTCTAGATACGGGTGTAAGAGTATTGTGACTTTACTGTAGCCCACTTTGTGAGAAAAAAATCCTACTGGAAGTCTGTCAGTATTTACCTAGTCAATATTTTATTAACTTTGTGTTTTTATAAATTCGGATTTTTTATGTGATCAAAGTAGACTAAAAGTTTGTTTCTTTTTTCTTCATTTGTTATTTTGACCCTTACACTACCTTTCACAGAGAGTCGGCAGAAAGCCTGTGTTCCATCAGTTCCAAGAATACAGCCTCATTGTGCGATGTTAAATGTGTAAATGCCCAAGGCATTGAGTCCGCCTTTGTAGAGTTTTTACTTGTGCATAAAGTTTAAATAAATAAACTGCCCTGACTGTAGCTTAGTTTTTTTTTTGTGTTTTGACATTCAAAAGAGTCTGTAATGGTCTAATTTAAATAAATACTTTGAGTTTGAATAAATAAATTAATAGCACCTACTGAATTTCATTTTTAGATTTCCCAATGTGTAAAAAAAAACTTGACGGCTATGTGTACTTTTCATTTCATAGTATATTTTCTAATTTGCTCTTGAACAATTAGAAAGAAAAAGTATTTATTAGACTCGCCCAGAATAAAACAATAAAACAAACTTAAATGAAAAGAGACAAACAAAAAAGAAATAAATAAAAAACATGAATGAGACATACATTAAAATAAATTGGTCTTGTACGAGGCCAAGAGGAGATCATGGCTAAATAATAACAGTCAATCGTCAGGTTAAGCCGTGCTTGCCTGGGTTGGTCCGTGGATGGGTTACCACCCATACATACCGAGTTTCCCGACCTGAATGTCTCACAGCCAGTTTTACCAAGGGGTATCGTATAACCCAGTACTAACTGGATTGTGGATCAGATAGGTAGTCGCTCCATGTAAAATACTGGTATTCAGCTGCATTCGGTTAGACTGGAAGCCAACCCCAACATAGCTGGGAAAAGACTAGGCAGATGATGATGATGATAAAGAACATTGTCCTTACAACAAACAATTACGACACTCCATATGCAAAGAAACAAAACATTTGAATGACACATGACACCGCAATATCTCTTGTACGGAATTAGGTAGTCAAACTAAATTACACAGGACCTTTGTTACGTCGCTTCTGTGGAACCCCAATAAATAGGGAAGAGCTTTAAGGTCAGGAGGCACGGAATAACGTAAATGTAGAGCGAAGTCAAGGCTTTGAAGGGTCCTACTGATAGGTTAGTGATGGGATGTTAATATCCCGGGGTTTGGGAATATGAATAAAAAATCTTCGTGAGAAATAAATCAGGTCTCCAAGATTTTTTGAACTTCCACCTTATTTGAGTAAGTGAGTAGTAAGTGACTAGTTGATTAGTGATGTGTTTTAATTTGAAAGGGAATCCCGGGATTTGATATTTAATAGTTATTCCATTCCAAATAACTTAACCTCACTGATCTTTAAACTTTGATGACTGGTAGAGATTGCCTTGTGATATTAAGTCCGGCTATGTACTATTATTATTATTAATTGCAATTTTTAATATAAAATTATTATTTTAAATTAATAGAATTGTATTTCATTTTAATTATTGCATTGTAATCTTAATTTTATTATGAAAATATTATTAGTATTTTTATGTTATTGCCAATTACTAAATGTGTACTGCAGTTTATAATAATTATTCCATTTACTATTGTCTGGCAGTTTGAGTACTATAAGCGACCTACACAAATGTCCTTTCTTTGGTATTGTTCGTCGTTTCGTTGAGCTCCTTGAGTTATGAGTCGAGCTACATGATAACTGACAAATGCTTGCACTGGCTGGACAGGTCCACTCAAATCTGTGTGGTTCTTTCTTCAAAAGACCATCTCAGACACTCATCTGCATAGTCCTCATGTGAGTTTATCAAGATTATGTCTGGACCTTAAAAGAGACTATGACCTCTGAGTTTGTTTCGGTTGTTTCTTCTCAGAGTAGTCAGATACGAAACACCGGCCTCATCTAGTTTTAAAAAAGAAGACGTGTAAAAGTGTTTGTAAAAACCTATTTGCAAAATAAACAGCATTTATCATTTATAAGTATAAACAAGATTTAAAATCTAAATATTTGTACGGCTGAAATGCCGAATATAATGAAACCCATATATATCTTAGGAACTTATGTAAGCTACCTATATTGCTGCAAAAAAAAAAAAACATTTTATTTTGCAACTTTACCTGTAACAAAAAAAAATGTTTATTTAATTTGAAAACAAAATACTGCCAACTACTATTCACTATAAAAATCCTTTATCGTCGATTGAAACATCTATAAAATGAAAAGAAAACTACTTTAATTTTTATTAGTTATTTTAATAGACAAAAAAATTCGCTATTCGCTTTTCGTTTTCAGTACAATACTGTAGAATGTTAAAAGCTTACGACGTTAATGTAGCATGAAAACAGCTCATAGCGGATACAAATGTAATAGTTTTCTATCTCAAACATTTAGATTTTTGCCATACTACAAAAATTCTGGCAGAAAATCCTATGACAACTTTAATCTTTCCGTAGTTTCATATTATCTGTTTCATGTTTATTTCATTTCATATTAAACACAGGAATATCCCAAAAAAAGTTTCGTAAAAACATGATTGTCCCCCTTTTTGTAGTTAGGACTATCGTAATACACACTGAAATGTCAAGTATGTACCTATTACTATTTGTTTCAAAAGAGACAGACGGACGGACAAACCCTTAAAGTGTGGAACCCTAAAAATCAACAAATGTCACCAATTTAAATGACGCGTGATGATTATATATAGCGTGTCTTCGCCGCCATCTCAAGTTTAACAGAACACAAGCTACCTTTACGTGTTTATCATATAACATTCTTTAACAAAAATAAATTTAATATCACCATACATGTTACCTCAGACTTTTTTATCTTCGTTTTCTTTTCCCCACGTCAGCCTATAACAGTATTAATTTCTGCCTTGTCAGTAAAATAAATATTTCTTGCGAAGTAAATACGCTAGATATTTTTGTTACAACGAAACGTACGTGCCAATTAGCAATACCCAACGAATTTTTTATCATATTCGAGGTTGAAGACGCAGCTCTCTTGCCATGGCAACAAGTTTCTTCAATAATGATGTGGTAAACTTGTTGGTAGCTACTTTCAATAACAGAAAACTGTCAGTGACAAGAAATATCTGATGGAAGCCTTTTTTTTTCAACATTATTTTCTTAGAAAATACTGCTCAATGTGTCGGATTTTTTGGGGATTCTTGGAGTTCATCTATTATATAAGTGAGAAGGGCCAAAGAATATACCAAAACACTTACTACCTTATTTATTTTCATGCGTTCGGTACGGAAAAATGTTCTACACGAAAGATTTCGAAAAAAAAACAATCAACATGAAAAATCCTTTCATAAAAACGCTCTTTTACGTAAGTGTAACAACGCAAAAACACGAAACTGACTGCATGGAACCTGTGTTATGCAAAACACAAAAAGTGTCAAATTTCACGTAGGTACAACAAAGTAAAAAAAATATCCCGGACTTTGTTGAATCACATCCCTACGATCGGTTAAAATTGACTCTTCGAAAGTCGGTTTCAACTGAATCACATTGATTGTATTGCAGTATTTATTCCAGGACTACTCTATTATAAAATCATACAACAAATCCTGTTTTTAACCAACATAACGAAGGGTCATGCTCGTAGTAGGTACTCAAATAATATACATATAACATAACTTGCTTGCGTGTATGACAAGGTGTATGAACGCGAACTAAACAAAAGGTGTAAGTAAGGATCGTAGGTAGATTTTGAATTTATGTAAATGATCACAATAATATCTTCTGAAAACTCACTTTTAAACCCATCGATATTATTATGAGGTACTAGGTTCAAAAATGTTATTGGGTTTTTCCATCAGGAATTTTTCAGTAGCAGCCACGGAGTCTGAATTTGATGGCTATAGGCTCGCCCCCTATTACATGGGACTTAAACGAAACTGGCGAAATGTGGGTGTACTATTAGAGGTACACCTCTGCCTAACCCTTCGCGGGCAGGCGTGATAAAATGTGTAATATTATTCAGTACATTTCAATATTTTATAGAAGTAAGTCGTCCCGTAAATCCGGGGACTTAAGATCGTGTCGCAGCACTATTTATGGGCGTTTCTCTTCGCCTTGAGGCCTTACTGTTTCCATCGAAAACGGGATATTGGACTGCGTTTTATTTTAAAGTCTCTTTTGAAGGGACATGGTTTTTAATTGTTTAAAAGTTACTTTTGATTCAAAGATTTTATTGAGATGTTTCTCATTTAAGTTTGATGCAGATTAAACCAGGAGACTCCTTCGAAGACTGCCTGGTTGGTTTAGCGGTCGCAAGCGCGATTGCTAAGCAAGGGGCTCCGGGTTCGACTCCCAGGTCGGTTAAAGTGTTATTGGGGTTTTCCATCAGGAATTTTTCAGTAACAGCCACAGACTCTGGATTTGTACCCGGTTGATGGCAATAGGCTCGCCTATTACACATGGGACTCACAGATAACCTCCCATAGGACTTAAAAACATAACTGGCGAAATGTGGGTGTGCTATTAAGCACACCTCTGCTTTTCCTTTGGGGACTACAGGCCTATGTTATGTTATGTGTTAAATCATAAGACAAGTTGAATACTCCTTTTTTATAAGCAACCGTCAAATGTTTTCTTTTAATTATCTACAGATAATAGAAAAAAAAAAATTAAAAACCCTCAAACCTACCCATGCAAAAAAACACAACAACATCTCTATTCAACGTATAATTTTCAGTATTAAAACGCGGTTCGTCTAATACTAGCCCTATAACCGCGCTTTCACACACACGCAAACAAACGCAGACGTTTATTCGATAAACGGGTGATTCTCCTCGTTTGACAAGGGCTTCATTCTTAAATAGTGTCAAAATAAAACAACTGAAAAAAGCAGCGTTTATTATTATTGACCAGGTACCGTAATTTATATTGATTATTTACGTCTTCTTTGACAACCTCCTGAATTTTGACGAGGTTGCAAAACTACACCTTGTATAGTTAGTTTATTTCAAACAAATAAAATCATTTCCAATTAAATCAGCCACATTATTTGTTTTTATTTATGTCGGCAATTAGCGAGGAAAACGATACTTTCATATTTAAACAACCAACAAAGGCATGAAATTATACGAATTAACATTTCAAAGGCTAATTATTAATGTAACAAAACCATCGGAAATATAATAGGAGACTGATTAAAACATCAACTTCCAAAATATACGCGACACATTTATCACGAGGATATAAGGTTCCTTTTTGAATGTTTTCGCCAAAAGGGAGAAAGTTATTTGGATGAAAAATTCGGATTAAAATCTCTTATTTTTCTTGGTAATGAGAATTTGGCTGTTGACGTTTGTGAGTTGTTTCGTGGGATTAAAGTAATTGTGTGCGAAGATTATTAATCTACGGCATCGGTTTTAATTTCCCAGATGATTTGAATTATTTTTTACAAACTTTAATTTAACTTGCAATGTGTTTGTTTGTTTAGGTCAAATCTTGCAAATGAATTTTAAAACAGCTATTCCCAAACCGATTGAGCTGAAATTTTGCATAGGTACACGTTTAGTTTGGACGACAATGCATAGTTAGTTAGTAATAGCTAATTCAGATTTATTTTATCTGCCTGAAATATGGTTTTTACAGATAATTAATAGTAATATAAGTTATGTTGCTGCGCCCTAACAGGGTCATGTACGCACTAGTTTTAAGCCCACCTGTAATTCTATGCTTGTGTACATTGTGCATTAAATAAATAAATAAATTCGGCATGCAAATTTTTGACAATAATAATGTTCTAATATAATCAATTTAAACAAAATAACTAAATCCCAATGCAAAAAAGTACTAAATTAAAATTGGCTACATATCAAATGTCAAAGAAAGTTAATTGAATTACAAATTGTCTAAATATCAACTTTCAAATGACAACCAAAGAAATTAAATTAAAAATGTCATTTGCTTAAAATAAAAATGACAAATTTAATTTTCATGTCAAGCAACTTTCGTCCTAATAGTAGAAAAACAACGTTCGTCTTAATAGTATAAAAACAATTTTCGATAAAACATGCTCTGAGTCTCAGAGCATGTTTTATCAAAAATTGTTTTTTAAAAGCATCTCAGAGTCTGAGATGCTTTTAAAATAAGCTGGTTCGCAGTTCTCTAATAACCTTCGGTATATTATTATTTATTTCCTTTATTTATTTTTCTTACTTACTAATTACATTTTTAAATATTCCTATAAAAAAAAATATTATAATATTTTATTATCAAAAGCAAGTATTTTTTTTTGATCAAGCTTTGAGTACAATATTTTTTCGGGAACCTTACATAAATTATAACGTTTAAAAAAAATAAAACCTCCAAATTATTCTCTTTATTCATTTATTTTTTAAATAAAACGTTGCCCCACACTAGGAATTTCTCCTGTATCGTGGGTCCGTTTACAAACATTTAAACTCACATACGCAAACAACCAAATATATAAAAAAAAATCAAATATCATATAAAATAAATACCTTTATTGCCATTAAATATCTTTATTGCAATTCGACTTGTGTTTCTATAGCAGTAGGTACGCTGTTCTACACTTTGGCATTGTCAATTTTGTTGGATCCCTTGAGATTTTTTTTGCTATAAACTTGTTTACACTGAGTACGCTTGCGTTTGACCACAACTTGCCTGGCGTAAAGCGATGAAGAAGCCCAGAAGAAACCGTTCCAATCAATTTTTTTAAATGTTACAGCACCATGCTGAGTTAGGGGCCTTTTGGCCTCGTACAGGACCAGTTTAGTTAGTTTTATTTTAATTTGTTCTTAAGTTTACTTTTTTTAAATCTTGTTTTATCGTCAAGTTACCATTTTGTTTTGTCCAGTGCGAGACTAACAAATACTTTTTCTTTCTTTCTTTCAATCCACTCGAACTTTGAAGTGATCCATATTGTAGTGATCAGGAAACAAAGAAGCCGGCAGTGAAATGCTCGCGCTATTTTTGTATAAAAGGGAAATCAAATTTTGATCATACATATACCTTTCCTTTGGCATTATCAATAGTTGGTTAAAAAGAACCTCCTCAATTATAAGGTCTTCACCTCCCAACATGAAACTATCTCAATTAACACGTAACTTCGGTCACCTAGCTAGTTAAGAAAGATCTAGTAATAACCTAGGACCTAGATGTTTTTATTTTTCCTAGAAAGACGTGATAAGTTAACTAAGCTTGGAATGAGGCCTTTAATGAACTTCGTTGAACTAGGAGCAAGTAAGTTAATTTTCTTGATAATTTCGTAATTTAGGAATAAAGTTGTCTACGTTGTAGCAGTATGTTAGACGGAGATGTGGCAAAGATAAGTATTCTTTTAACCTACATGTGCCGTAACTGTATTACCGGATCGTCTAGCTAAAGGTTCCAGAGAAATAACCATTTTTAACGGACTTCAAAGAAAGGGGGAGGTTCTCAATTCGGTTGTATGTTTTTTTGTGTTTGTTACCTCATATCTTCGTCATTTATAAACCGATTTGAAAAATTCTTCTTTTATCTGAAAGAATATACTTCCCGATTGGGCCTGATAGAAATTTTATCAAAATCGGTTTTGTAGTTTGGTTTTTAAATCAAAATATCTGGTAAAATATGTTATCCAAGTAACAGAAATTGCGAAATTGATACTTGACAAGGCTTTGTGTGTGATACGATGAATAAAAAGGGTAAAATAAAAACCTTTTTTTGCAAAAAATAACTACTTCTAAAAAAACACAAAAAAAAAATGGAAAATAACTTTACTTTCGGAAGTCGGTGGGAAAAAAGTCAATGAAACAAACAATAGTCACCGACTTCCGAAAGTAAAGCTATTTTAATTTTTTTTTAATTTTGGAAGTCGGTTATTTTTTTTTTTTATCTATAAAAGTAGGATTACAATGAAGATTCCACTGAACAATTGTTTTAACACGGTTGTTTTTTTCTCTTTTTTTCTTCATCATGTGGTTAGTGCCTAACCTGGTGTCAGAGTTTTTATGCCGCCCATGGGCCTCCGAATCGACTAGTTTTTTCCTGTTAAGTAGATTTCAATCAATAAAAAAATATGTGATGGAATTCCTCCATCACATATTTTTTTCAAAACATGCATTTAAAATTGCAGCACCCCTCCACAACCATTAAACATAACGGCATCGAACCCCTCTAATACGCCATAAAACACGGTAGCTACCAATAACTCCAACATTCAGCCACGTCGGTAAAGTTCATTAACTTTTTAATCTTTCCCCGCACGAACCCGACGCAGATATTAAAAATTTCACAGCGAGATAATTTAATTTTAAATCGTTGATACGGTACCGTGTTGTTCATTCATCATCTGCCTAGCCTTTTTCCCAACTTCATTACGGTCGCCTTACAGTCTTACCGGATGCAGCTGAATACCAGTATTTTACATGGAGCGACCTATCTGACCTCCACAACCCAGTTAGTACTGGGTAATACGGTACCCCTTGGTATGATTGGTTGTCAGACTTTCGGACCACCAGTAACGACTATCAAAGATCTATTTAATTGACAGTCGGGACCAACGGCTTAATGTGCTTTCCAAGGCACGGAGAACACTCGGTATGTAAAGCTACCGTTTTATTCATTATGGAGGATAAAAGGGAAAACGAAGTGTTTTGCTTTGCTAGGCGACTTTGTTGGTAAAGTTTTTTTTATAGAATGGGATGGAGTTGCAAGTTTTAATAGACCAGGTGCGTTTTTTTTCTTTTTTGCAGAACTTAAAGTTTTGTGGGCGATTAAAGGATTAAGCTGACGTTTCTTTAATGGCGGGTTGCTAATAGATTTATGATGACAATTATGGGTTTTAAAAAACATGGTTTATGGGTTTTAAGCCGGACTATACGGTCCATCTTTCTGGCGCAAATTGTAGTTCCACAAGCAAGTATGAAAATTTGATAAAAATATGCATGTTAAGGCGAAATTTCCACATTAAAAAAAATCACCTTTTCCATAAATTTTGACCGCGTAACTTAAGGAGGAAACAGCAGATTTTTCAACTTATTGTTCGTTCGGAGTAGTGTACTGAATACGAGGTGTTCGTTTGTGCGTCGATGCTCCTTTCATTGTGTTTTTCTGGCACGAATGTAGTTAGTTGATTATTCAATATAATAATTATACGCCGTTTTGGTCATCTTTGGGAGAAACGCATATTACTAAAAGAGTGATGGATATTAATGTTGATGGATGTGATTTTGTGAAAGCCGGAATGATATGAAAGAGACAGGAGTAAATGATGCCGTGACGTCTGACAGGGGAGAATGAAAGGAGAAAACGTGTTGCGCCGACCCCGAGTAGAGTGGGACAAGGGCTGGAAGATGGTCATGTTTGGGAGAGACCTCTGTCCAACAGAGGAATGTGATAGGCGTAGGTTATTGTTGTTTATTTATGTGAGTGGCACTGAAGAATACAAACAAAGCATTCATTACAATCTACATCTCATCTATTCTATCGTCATCTCTATATATTTTGAAATATATTCATAGTATTTTAATATATATTTATAGTGTTTTATAATATATTCTTGTAGTTTAGTTTAGTATTTGATTAAAGTTATTTTCGGATAACACACCTACCGCTGTTGGTCTCTGCATTACCCAAAGGTTGACTGGTAGGAAATGCCTATGGCATTAAGTCCGCCTCTGTACATTGTGCTTGAAGTGTTAAATAAATAAATACATCTGTTTAATATTACTACAAGAAAAGCCAACCAGCAAACCAAGAATAACACGATGGGCACATCGCCGGGGGCTCACTCGTAAAATCAGATTCGCTGACCGGCGCACACTGCAGTGCGACATTTTTTATTTTAGGGTCCTGTTACTGTATTGGTAAAACGATTGTGTTTCCGAAAATGAGGACGTTTGACGATGTTCTCGTCAGCGGTTTTTTTTGTATTGATGTTTTGTTATTGAAAGTATTTAAACAGTGGTGTAAGCAGTGATAGTCTAGTGGTGTGACCGTCGGACTGCCAAGCCACAGGTCTCAAGTTTGAACCTTGACACGCAGCTCCGATTTTTCGGAATCATGTGCGTATTGTATTATTATCACTTGCTTCGGTGAAGGAAAATATTGTGAGGAAACCAGATGCCTGAGAGATATTTCAAATCAGACAAATCTATATCACACTCATAACATCACGCCTGAAATCCTCAAAGGGTTAGGGCAGAGACGTACCTAATAGTAGGTACACGGCCCACAACTCACCAGTTATGTTTAAGTCCCATGTTTTAGGGAGCATATTGCCATCAACCGGGCACAAAACCAGACTCCGTGACTGCTACTGAGATATTCCTGATGGAAAATCCCAATAACACTTTGCCCGACCTGGGAATCGAACCCACGGATAGGAAGCAAATGAAGAAGCCGCGTCATACCAACCATAATACACAATTACGTTACTAGGATCTCTATCGGCTACTATGTATTTAGTGCTTCACTCGTAAATGAACTGTAAACTAGATTATGAGTTGTGATGCCACTGCTGATTATCCGAACTCCCATATGGTCCAGCGTCCCCGTAACGGTAACTCACTGTGGTGTGGGACTATGTTAAGGACATAGTCTATACGGAGCAAATCGAATCGATTGCAGCCTTAAAACTCAAAATCCGTGATGTGATTAACGAAATAGACCCGCGATTTGGCTAAAAAGTGATCAAAAACTTTGATGAAAGAATTGACATCTGTCAGCGTGGTCGTGGTGGACATTTGCCAGATATCGCTTTTCATTCATAGTTGCCAAACTTTTCTCTTCGTAATACAATAAAAATTTGAATCATCTTCATCTAAATTCTTTGTTTTATTTTGTTTTAGAAAACAAAGTTCTTGTTGAAAAACCCGTTATTTCATCAGGTTTAACTGTTAGCCTGTTTGTGTGCCTACCTTATAATGGGTTCATAAAGACCCTCAATGAAGCCGAAAGGTACTTTTTTCCTTGTCATTGTTAACATAACGCATACCTGGGAAGCTTCTAGTTACGGAGATATCGAAGGTCAAATTTCCAAATTTACCACTCGTTTAAAAAAAAATTATTAGACTTTATTCTTGTCTCTGTACAACGTGATCAGTTTCGAAAAATAATATAGATTTTTCTTGCAGCCACAGATACCGTGATCAGTGGGTAAAAATATAACATAACACCATAATATATATTCATTTTTTGAGGGAAAGCGGTCGCGTATTAATGGATGCAACTCGCCGTGATCCGTGGCTAATTCAATCTGATACTGGTGTCGGTGGAGACAAACCCCATTCTAGGAAATGTTACAAAAGTCATGATCGCTCGATTTCGAAAAAGGAATCTGTCTATTGGCTCTGTGTACCTCCATTTCTCTCTGGCACGGAACCAAATTATTGTTCTAAGATAACAAGACACGAAAGATAAACTTAATACTTTAGTACTAACTAGCAAAAAGGCATCAAAGACTACTTTTCTAGACGTAAATGATTATTTCAATAGATAAACAGATGATTTACGTCTAGAAAAACACTTTTATATGTAGATAAAAGTAAGCCTAGTAGAATAGCATTATACCTTTTATTTCATTTTAAAATGGCTACCGAACCCACCGTAACTCCAAACTTCACTCTTGCTCCACTCTATTTTGTTTCATGAAACTATCTGTGCCAAAGTTTTGAAACGCGTAACATATTCCCCGTGTACCCCGGCGGGTAGGCAGAGTGCTGTCTGTACGAAGTCACGTGAGGCGCGCAAGTTTTATACGATGGACTCGCCCGCGGGTTTGTAAGGGAAATGGGTATGGAGAAACTATTTTGTTTTTGAGTGAGGGAAAATGTGAAAATTGTATATATTGTAGTTGTGTGAATGTTCATTTTTATTTTGGTGTAGTGTCGTATGCTAATTTTGCATCGGCAAGAATGACAAACAAACGAAAGTTTTGAGCATGAATGTGGATGGGTGTAAGAGTAGAGGAAGACCAAAGAAACGATGACAGACTGTATGAAGGATGATATGGCAAGAAAGGAGGTGTCTGATGAGATGACAAGTAAGTAATAGAGAATTAGGAAGGAGAACAAGACATGCCGCGCCGACCCTAAGTCACGATTGATTTGGGGTCGGCACAGCATGTCCACTTCACCTCATCATTCATGTCCTCAATGATGATGATGGTGATCAAAAATGACAAACATCTTTCCAATTTTCATGTCCCGTTTAATTTTTAATTTAATGCATTTCAGCATCATCATCTACCTCACATTTTCCCAACTATGTTGGGGTCGGCTTCCAGTCCAACCGGATGCAGCTGAATACCAGTATTTTACATGGAGCGACTGCTTACCTGACCTCCACAACCCAGTTAGACCTGGGTAGGTCATGTGAAATCCAGGTTCGGTCCCGGCTGTCATTATTTTGTAGATCTTTGAAAGTCGTTACAGGTAGTCAGTGGCCCGAAAACCCAACAACAAGTTAGTACTGAGTAATACGATACCCCTTGGTAAGACTGGTTGTCAGACATTTGGGTCACTGACTACCTGTTACGACTGTCAAAGATAAAAAGGACCAACAGCTTAACGTGCTTTCCGAGGCACGGAGGAAACTCAGTATATATGGGTGGTCACCCATCCAAGGACCAACCCCGGCAAGCGCGGCTTAACCTGACCATCGACCCGAGCGGCTGTTATTATTTAGCCACGAGCTCCTGAAAAAAGAGCTCGAGCTCTTTAATTTAATGCTTTGGAGATGATTTTTTTATAAAATCCCTCACCTTCGTTGCTTAATAAACTTTTATTCATTTGAAGCATCTTGACTCAGCCGGTTATGTTTTGTGTTTTCTCTTAGTCAAATTACGATTGTTTTTATAAATTATGTACTTTCATAATCTATACGTCTATACTAATATTATAAATGGGAAAGTTTGGATGGATGGATGCATGTTTGTTACTCAATCACGCCAGAATGGCTGAACGGATCTGAATGAAACTTGGCATAGAGATAGATTATAGTTTAGAATAGCACATCGGCTACTTTTCATTCCGGTAGGACGATCCCATAGGTCAATTATCGAACTTCACGCGGGCGAAGCCGCTGGCATAAGCTAGTAATATTATAAACGCGAAAGTTTTTGAGGATTGGGTGGATGGATGATTGTTTGTTACTCTTTCACGCAAAAACTACTGAATGTATTTTAATAAAACTTTACAGTAATATAGCATATACATCAGAAAAACACATAGGGCTAAAATTTATGAAGGCATTGTGTAAACAGAAAAAATACGCAGGCGAACCCGCGGGCCGAAACTAGTTGTGTTCATAATATAATCAATGGATATTTTTTTTTCTGTGATTATTTGTTTTGTGTGTTGTTTTTGTTGGATAATGAAATGAAATTTATGGGTGGTATTTTTTTGTTAAATTTCATTGTGTTGACATTGTTTTACATTTTTCTTTGATTGTGATATATTTTTCTTTTGATTTTTATGAATGTTCTGTTATTTATGTTTTTTAGCTTCAAATATTATTTTTGTAAAACGTTCAGACACAATTTGTTAATTGTTTTTGAATAAATGAAAATAAATAATTCTAAAATGAGATCACGTTATTTTCCGACATATGTACATTCATTTTATTTTATACATATCATTTTAATTTCACAAATATATACAGTATGTTAAATAACAGAGGGCGTTCCCTTAAACTCGTTGATCTATATCATTAATAGATTAAAATAAAAATATCAGCATAGGAAAATAAGCATAAAATAATCCGAATTAAAAAAAAATATTAATTGACAATAAATTCGAAACATCCTGTTTAAAATCAAAATAGTAGCGCGGAATAGTACCTAGCGTACTAGCATTGCCCAAACCGGCAACGTCGCGCAATGCGCACACGCACGATGCCGAGCGTCTCACGAATAGGTACTCACGAATACTCACGAAGTCGAGCGAACCGGCTGCCGCGCGCCGCGCTAAATGGTGAGCGGCGACTTTTATAAAGGCGGCTTTGAATTTACCTACACGTCGTCGTCGGGTTGTTATCAGTAAAATTAAAAATGTATGTAAGTATGTTTAGTTTTAGCAATAACATTTAACAACCCGTCTCAAATGCCCGGCTGACAAAGGAACGCGTCACTGAGGCACCTTGGGCTTGGAAGGACCTTTTCGCAAACATAGTCAATAATAAAAACATAAATTCATGTACCTACCTATCTAAGCCACGTTTCAATAACATTAAAATTTAAATACAGAGTATTAGACAGTTATTCTGCACGCAGCCGCGGCCGAGTAATGAACGCGGGGTGGTAGCAGGGCTTCTGAGTTCTGCCGACACGTCGCGTCGTCGCGGGCTCGTGGCCACAATACATACATACAATAAACAGATACGAGTACAGAAGGTCCACTCACGGAACAACACATTTTTACACGAATTTGTTTTACCTAGCCACTCAAACCGGTGGTACGACAGGCTTACAGTGTTAATTATGAAAAAATAATTTTATCTCATAAATAATGTACCGCTAGTGTGCGGTTATGTTTGGAAAAAGTTTCATTTATTTAAACGACAGTATAGGCTAGGATTTAAATGATAATGACGATATTACACGTAAGCAAGTGAATGTTTCCTCCAATAACAGAAATTAAAAAACTTTTACTTTATGCAGTTGCCTTCGTAATACCTAAGTACTTGCGTTATTCATAGCAATCGTGTAACGTCACAGTAGTAACACGTTCGTTGAACGGGGTACTCCCTGAGCATAAAAGCAGTTTTAGGAAAGAGTGGGCCTTCTGAACTTATTAATTTTGTGGCACAGTCGTTAAGTGTTATTTTTATTTTAATGTTTTCGAAATGTTTTAGGTATTATGATACATTTAAATAATGTTAAAAACTTACCTAAATTTTTAACTGCTCAATATGCTGACCTCCTCTGTCTACACATAGTTGCAATCGCCGACGGTTATTTTGGTGCACTCGTCGCATTAAAAGCGGGTCCTCGCGTATGCAGTTCTTGATAACACGAAATGCTGTGTGGATTCGCATTTCCATCTCCTCCCGCGAGTGGCTTTCTTTTTTATAAACGAGTTGTTTGACCCAACCCCAAAAAAAGAAGTCAAGTGGCGTTAAGTCAGGTGACCGTGGTGGCCACGCCTCGGGACCGTACCTCCCGATCCAGCGGCTATCAAACAACTCGTTTAACAGCGACCGCACTTCTGTTGAAATGTGAGGGGGTGCTCCGTCGTGTTGAAACCACACATTTCGGAGCTCGGCTAGCGGCAATCTGTCGAGGTAGCGCGCGACGGTGCCGTTAAGAAGAGCCAGATACCTCACACGGTTTAGAGTCCCTGGGATGAAGACAGGTCCTATTATTTTGTTTCCCTTTATCCCAGCCCACACATTCAGTGACCACCGTATTTGATGTGCTAA
Source organism: Standfussiana lucernea (assembly GCA_964057025.1). Classification (NCBI taxonomy): domain Eukaryota; kingdom Metazoa; phylum Arthropoda; class Insecta; order Lepidoptera; family Noctuidae; genus Standfussiana; species Standfussiana lucernea. The sequence goes on along the minus strand of OZ059798.1, from coordinate 14,590,419 downwards.
CGGCCGAGTGGCACGCGGATTATGGCCTCTTTCTGCCCAGTGATGGCATACACGCCGATTCCACATGCCATTGCGCGTAAATAGGCTTTCGTCCGACCATATGACGTTTTCGATGAAGTGGGTGTCCTCCGCGCATCGCTGCAGTGCCCACTGGCAATAAGTTAACCGGCGCTCGAAGTCAGCTGGACCAAGCAGACCTTGCACTTTTTGAAGAGAGTACGGATGCTGCTTGTTTTTCTTTAAAATTTTAAAGACTGCGACGTGACTCATGTTGAACAGGCGGCCGGCTCTTCTAGTGCTTGAACCGGGCTCCTCCTCAAAATGTCTTAGCACGTTCTCTTCCTGCCGCACAGAGATCACGGGTCGGGGGCCACCAGAACGACGCGGCACTACCGGTTCATTGTTACGAATACGCACCAGGGCACTCACAATAACACGAGAATTCCGCGGTCGATGTGCATTGGGGTACCTCTCAGCATACATCCTCAGAGCACGTGCACCATCATAATTACACTCAGCATAAATGAGCACCATGTTCGCATACTCCTGAGCACTGAACTGATAACGCGGCATTTTTCACACAAGAATGACGCAAGATTTTGCAATGCGAAAATAATGCGCGTCCGGACAGCGCGTGAGATTAGTTCCGACTAAAATTAGGTGGCTAGGTGGGACATTCGGGGGAAAGGGGCGGTTCTAGGTGCATAGTATTAGATCGCCGCACGCGCGGCCCTTCATTCATAGATAAATTGCGACGTTGCCGTCCTTCAAGTACGCGTGTACAGAGTGTTTCTTTTACGTATCAATTTTAAATTTTTAGTGAATATTTTAATATTAAAAAAAATAAAAACATTTTGTTTTCGAATGGTAATATTTTTTTTGGCATGTATGGATGCTATACTATTGCGGGTTAACGGGAACGCCCTCTGTTAGTTAACATACTGTATTAATACCTTCTTCCCCCTTAAAAAGATGACATATACGAATATTTCATGGGAGTGAGGAAGGTATTCGTCTCCGTAATATCCTTTGGGATGTGGGACATTATTTGAAATGCAGTCAATGTCTGTCGCGTTCCTCTCAAGGAACTGCTTTCTTTGATATACGCGTTATTTTCCAAGTAAAGCTACCAATATGACTTGCCAAGCTACAGGTAAACTGAATAGTTTATATGAAAGGAACGTGACTTTGAAAGATTAGAAATGACTTCTGGTTCTGATAATAGTTTGGTACAGATGTTGGTTTGTGGTTACAACACGCACACACACACAACAAAACGGACAAATGGACAATTATATCTCCACAATGATAGGGTGGCGATTTCTGAATTAGACAAATAATTATATCTTTAAACAAGTCAAAGTGTTTACTTGAGGAAATGTCATTATTCAAGATACTATTTTTATCATGTAGTTTAGTAATTGCTTGATGTTACAACTGTAAAAAGTTATAATTCTTAGCTTTGCTTTCTTTGACAGTTTTTTTCTTCGTTTAAATTCTTGACTATTGTATAAAAAAACTTGTACAAGTAATTACTTAAGCTCAAGTAATTACTTTAACTTGATTATAGATACGGGTGTTCGACTCTTGTTCAAGAACAATATCAAAACGCGCGTTTACGTCACAAAGTAGTTCAGCTGGATTGCAAAGCACGAGCCAGAATTTACGTAGCCCGTTCTTCTACCTTCATGGTTTCTGGTTGTCACTGTAAAATCCCAGAATCTGGATTTGATAGCAATAGGCTCGCTTCTTTGTATTTTAAGTTAAGGGTGAAACGCCAGGGAAGACCACGAAATTAAAAAAAAAAATTAAAAGAAAAAGATTGAGCGTTATTTTAATGTAATTATTTAATGAATGCTTGCTGAAATAAAATTGTTTTGGATTTGCTTTATTTTTGTTTGTTTGTTAAAATTTTCTAAGTTCCCATTGATTGACAATTTCATGAAAAAATCATTCAATCGGCGCAATCTTAGCGCATCCTCTTTAACTGTAAAATGTTAATGTGCAACACTTTACTCTATGTGGGTGAGTGGGTATTTGGTATAGTCATATCTAAACCTACAAGGAAACAAGTACAGTGTTGTGTTTAGTACGTGTAGGTACATAGTTTTTGAACGTGAATTATTATATCTTTTACTTAATTAATAATCTTTAATTTACTGACCCGCAAGGAACAACCTAAAACATAGAGTAAAATAAAAAATAATAATAAAAAAATAATAAAAATAAAACTGGTATTCAGCTGCATCCGGTTAGACTGGAAGCCGACCCCGACATAGTTGGGAAAAGGCTAGGCAAATGATGATGATGAATAATAAAAAATAAATAAAGTAAAGAAGTCAAGCATGAATGCACTAAGGAATGAGTTTTCAATACTCAAAAAGGTTAATTAAATATGCAGGTGTCGTGTAAGTACTTACTGAAATATTTAATGAGTTAGAGAGAAGATAAATATAATTGATAGAAAAAAGAAAATATATATTAAGTACATTATATTATAAAAAAAAATATAATTAAAATAAATAATGATTATATAGATTTAATATAGAGAAGAAAATCATTTACTTTAAAGATAACCTAACCTCTTCAAAACACATAATTACGTACCTTGAGAAAACCTTTCTCCACGACACCAATATTTCTTCACAAACACGACTTTTGTAACCTGACCCCTAATTCGAAGCATATTCCTCCAAACCGCGGGTCTATTAAAATGGTGGTTTTAGATCCGGATCAAACTGGATTTTACGAGACGGTTAAGATAAACCCGGTGTTATCTTTGCTTAGTAGTAATAGGTTCGAAGCTGAGGCTTTGAATTTTAATTTATCGTTCACCATGAGATTAGGCTTATGAAAATTGTGGTGGAACGGGTAGTTGTGAAGGTGCAATTTTTATGCGACATTTAACCCTTACTTAGGAACGACCTCATAATTCTCCGTCCCTTATCCCAATTTATTTGGAGTCAGCGCAGCATCTCTTCTTCTTCCACATATTTCTATTACTCGTCATCTCAGCAGTCACCTCAAAAAACAAAGACAAGAAAATAACTACAGCTTATTAATTTATTTTCTTTATTTCTTTACGAAGTGTTTTGGAATTATAATGAGTTAAAAATCTTTATTGTTATGGTTTTATTACCATTACATATCGACATATCACGTCTCGGAAGTTTTACTACTTAATTTATTTGATCCTGTAGGATTAAGTACTTTTTTTGAAAATCCAAAAAGAAATCAGATTTTTTTTTTAGCTTCCAATAATCCGGTTTTTGAAAACTATTTTGAATAAGCATTGTCTGTATTAGCTCGTATAATAAAACTGATGAATGATGAAGACCCTGCGATATTAAACAGGATGTAAAGGACATTGACGCACAAACGGTCCTCACTTGTTACAATAAAATCTGCTGTTTCCTACAAAAGTGCGGTAGAAATTTATGAAACAACAGATGAAAAAAATAACGATTAAAAAAACTAAGTTCGGATGTTAACGTCAGTTAGGCACTCCATGTGAAATACTGGTATTCAGCTGCATACGGTTAGACTGGAAGCCGACACCAACATAGTTGGGAAAAGGCAGATGATGAAAACAGGCTACGTTCGGAATGTCATTATATTCTGATGACACGAATTCCCATAAAAAAAAAACACAAAAGCTTTTTCTACGATAAAATGCATTCTTTAGATACCTTAATAGCAGTGATGAAAAATAAAGCAGCTTCCCAGTAAAATCTCGCAACCGTGCAACGACAGAGAGCTGGCATTAAGAAAGTGCAATTTGCGATGTGTTCACTCCTACTAATTGTTCCCCCAAGTGTCTGGTTAGGCGTTCTCTGGAGGCTGGTATAAGACAAAACGCACTATTAGATTTGTAGATAGAAACTTGGATAAAGCTTGCAGCCTTGACTGAAATAAATAGTACGTTTTGATACAAGTGGAGAAACTTTGTTATTGCAAACGCGGTGGAATTTAAAACGAAGGTAAGGTTAAAAACGATGTGTTATGGAGCCGAGAACTTCAGTAACATACGCCCAAGTGTATCAAACGACGTTTTTAAATACACTTTCAAAGAAATAAAATAATAGAACAAAAAGTATTTATGTCATGAATTATTAGGAAACTATGATTTAATTTGCTTTTTTCCGCAGTTTGCTTTCGCAGGTTTAAGTAGAAGCAAAGTTATGAAGCCGCTAAACAGCCTAATAAGAAAAATAGAAAATTCGAATATTTTTGAATTTAGACCAAAAATAAATTAAGTAAGTACCTAAGTGATATACATTGCATGTTGAACCTTATCGTAGTGTATAAGAGCCAGTTTTCGAGGATGTGTATCGAAAAATATTTTCTTATATTCTTCTTCTTTCATTAATTTAATTTGAACATACATAAAAATAAAGATTCCGACTAATTGAGAACGTCCTCCTTTTTTGATGTCGGTTAAAAAGAACAGTATATTTAGTTTACATATGTGTAACATGAGTGAAAAACATTGTTCGTTGTACCTGAAGCAAGCAGACACGTAGTGCATATTTACATTACCGTTTGCTCTAGCCCGTAGTGCGGACAGAATAAAAAATAAGAATTTCTGATCAAATATTGTAGGTACTACCGAGTTCGGTGAGAGTCGACCACTTTTCAACCTTATTACTTAGGACATAAGGGTGGAAAGTGACAGACCGTCAGCGTCAGTGTACTTCAAAAATGAGGCCTGACTTTTTCTTTTCCACTGAATAAATATCCCTTTGCAGGTAGTGTTTTGAGTGGTATTTGAAGGCAAAAACATCGAATCCGACATCTGGATAAACCTGTATTTCAAATATCAAAAAACTAGATTTAATTTTTTTTTTTAGATCTACTGCAGTATTTTACTGCTCTTGTTACCCGACTACGGTATATCCAAAAGAAAGAGTTATGATTAAAACAGTCTATAATCTATGTATGTGTTTGAGTTTTGTCACGTTCCGATGTAACCCGATTTTGATGAATTAGATGCCGTTCACATTGGTTGAGCTTCCGTTCGAATATTCCATTCAATGCTATGAACGGACAATTATTTATGGCAGACAAATAATGAGGTTTAATATGCCAAATCAATTTGAAAACTCACTCACTCATTTCATATCAATAATTTCTAATCTCTTCACAAATCATGACTTAATATACAAACCTTAAAATTCATGAGCTTCTCAGAGACTGATGTCTGCACTAAGAATATCAAAATCACTGTCTATACATATACAAAATACGCCAATACATAGCCTTCCATGTGTTAGCTTGTCAGCACACAAGCCAAGCTATACGATAGCTATAAATAACAGCATACCTTGCCAACCGCAACACGTAAGGCACTTGTTTGAACAAGACATGTTGTTCGATAGGAAATATTAATTTATTCACGACTTGAAATATGGAGATTGGTTTAAGGAGTTATTAATATTTATTAGAGAGATTATTGGTGCTGATTAAAGTTGGGGGATATTGGGTTTAGGGAAATATTGAATTGTGTATAGTCGGTCTAGTGGTGGCAAAAAGAAATAAATAAAATAAAATAATTTAACACAGGCTAAGACACAACACATCTCAATTTTTTATTTTTCGTTTTTTCCGGAGCCTCCAGGGTCCCACGGCTGGGCAAAAGCCTCTCCCATAGCCTTCCACTCTTCATTCTTCTCCGTGTGTTCTTCTCTTTCCAATGTCTCACAAACGCCTCTAGGTCATCACATTGAAATATACACAGGAAAAGAAAAAGAACTGCTGACCATTAGTTAGTGGATTCTATTCCTAGGTAGGGCAAATTGATTTTTTGGTTTTTCCATTCAAAATTTGTCCGTAACATCCTGCAGTCTGTATTTGTGTTGGGTTGATGGTTTCTCCCCTGGGACTTAAACATAACTGATGAGATGTGGTTAAACTATTAGGTACACCTCTGCCGAACCCTTCGGGGGTTATAGGTGTGATTTTATGTGTGTACGTATTTATTAGAGGGCGATTATTGAACCTTATTAATCTTGGTGGGGTTTTGCATTTTAAATGCACCGCATCTGCACTTTGCGTAGACTTTCATCATCTCGCCAGCTCTTTCCTAATTATTCAAACTCAAGCTCAAACTCAAAGCATTTATTTCAATTAGACCATTACAGGCACTTTTGAATGTCAAAACACAAAAAAAAACTAAGCTACAGTCCCAGTCACAGGGCATAATAACTTGTGAAAGTACTGTAGTTGCCCATTCGAAAGCGTAGATCTCTATGGAGAAGAATGGGCAAGAAACTCCATGGAGACTCTTTTAAATCATTATTTACAAAGTCTCGGTTACATCATTCATGTCGAGATTAAACATATAATGGGAGAACGATGTAGAAAGACGTGCGAGTAAGAGCGTCCAGAATAAAAAGATAAAATTAACAATTCAAAAATACAATAATTCATGGCAGCTGCGAGATGGCCAGTCCCTACTGACAGCGCCCGTTCACGAACATGACGCATGGATCAGCCATCATTCAACTCAACCATTTTGGAGGGAACTAAACGACTCGACACACGCGTCACCATCAGCGAGACATTTGAGTGAGCATGACATTCTCTCAACCGCCAGGGCAAATTCGAGTCAGTAAAAGATGTAAATGGTAGCTTTATCCTATATAGAACGCACACATTCTTATTTCTAACCGCCAACCATGAATATGATGTGTCTGTGAATGAATGCTGTAGTTATGTGTATTGGTCTGATGTTCTGTGAGAGAAAGTATGCATGTATGTGCACAGTTCATTGTGAGCCTTACTCCTAATTAAATAATTATGTAAAAACTAGGGCATGCGTAACCGGGTTTCGGCACTGTATAATCGGTTTTCCCGGGTTTTACTGTGGGACCGAAACCGGGTTTTTCGCATACCTTAGTAACAACATAATTGAAAACTTTTTGTACGTCTCTTTTTTCTGTTTCTATGTAAATTAATGTCATCGTTTAGTAAGATAAATAAAATCTAACGCTGAGGTTCTGACAAGGTTGTGCTAAAACAAAATCTTATGTTTAGAGCGCAAAAGTACTGCTGGTTGTTGAGAAATTTATTCTAGCAGATCTAGTTTCACTGTCAATATTTGCTCCGTCATTTTGTTTTTATTTAGGACTAGCGACCCGCCCCGGCTTCGCACAGATGCAATGCTATATGATACTAAATATACAAAACATTGTAAACATTGCTCTTGAATCACTCTATCTATTAAAAAACCGCATCAAAATTCGTTGCGTAGTTTTAAAGATCTAAGCATACTTAGGGACAGACAGACAGCGGAAAGCGACTCTGTTTTATACTATGTAGTGAAGGCACAGAATCGCAGCGACTTCAAAATCTGAGTGCCCGTATTCAAAAAGCACCCCCTCTGCTTTCCTCTTTTTATTTATTGTCATAAGTAACAGTTTATAGCAAGCAAGATTTTAAAATGTTCGTTGGTATTTTTTTCTTATACTGAAGCAATTTTACGAAAAGATATTTACTATTAAATGAAACGGCTGCAAAATTTTATTCAAAGTGCGGAGTGAAATTAAAAAAAGTGACAACCAATTAAAAACGCTTACAGCCAAATAAATTCTTACAAAGTACTACAATTTTAAATTGCTCTGCAAAAATCGCTTTAAAAATCTAAATTCCGACTCCCATTTTTGCTAGAGCTACATACACCAACAAAATAGTCCAAGAGCCACACATATCTTTGCCGAAATCACGTCTTGAAATCCGCGCATTACACCAGTCAGGCGTACGGACATTTATTATTGAACTCCATTCCTTGCCCGTTACCCGGTTCATTAGACCCACATTCCGTACATCCGGATAGGATATTGCCCGGTTGATGTACATGGTATGTTATTAGTGGTGGGCATTTAATCCGAGTAGTTTTTTTTACCGAAAAAGTTGAAAAAATATTGATTTTTAAGGAAGTGTAAATCAAAAATGTAACAAATCAGCATATATGTATCTTTAGTAAGAAACGTATTTAAAAAATATTTTTGTATAATTTTATAAATATAGTTTGTAGATGACATATACGAATTGTAGTTTGTAGTTGTGGTGCTTATTGCTTGGACATAGCAAAAGCGATAGCAAAAACACAGTGGAAGTCGGCGGACCTTATATGCCGTGGACTGGATTGAAGATGGGGGAAGAAATTGCTGGAGTGAAGACCACTGACAGAGGAATGTGGGAAGACAACCGACAAGGTGGACAGACGATCTCACTTAAGTGGCCGGCAGAGACTAGATAGCCATGACACAAAACCACCAAAAATGAGTGATTTGGAAGAGACCTACACTCAGCATTTGGTGGCTACAGGTTGAAGAAGAAGAAGAAGTGTAGATTTGAGAAACAATTCTCGAGTCTCTTTTAAAGCATGTAAACTAAAACCCATCCTTAAGTATCCAACCTAACCGACTTTTCTATCAAAGCAGAGATTAAACGTTGCTATAGAAATCTTCGTTGCTCCAAGACAAATCGCCTCACCTGCGCTAACTATGATCATTTCTGTAAGCTCTCCCCCTTCAAAGCTATTACAACCTTTCCCCGTTCTGCTCGATTCAACTCGTGAATCTTGCAGCTAGTTCTACAAATCTACCATCAGTTAAATCGTGTCGGCCATTACTATAAATTTCAAGCGGTTTACGACTTGCAGGGTAATCAGACAAGTCTTGCAGTTTTAGTGTTATTTTAAAGGTGGCTATTAATAGGGGTTAAGTGTTTTTATGTGGGTTGTAGAGAAAAATAGAAACTTATTTAAAAATATGTTTGCAGAGTTTCTTTTAAGAATTCTTTAAGTTTTTATGTAAGCTGTGTTTAAATTTTCCTGTGTTGTCTTTCTTCACAATCTGTCTACATTAATTCTAATCTACCTGTCCGCTCGCAGGTCTGCTGGAAGAAATTTCTTATGAAATAAGCAGTACCTTTGAGCTCTTCTATCTTAATGTAATGTCCTATTAAATATTTTGTGTGTACATAACTAAGTAAATAAGTATAAGTGTATATAAGTATTTATTATATTTATTATACACACACACAAAGGCGGACTTAATGCCTTGCACATTTTCTACCAGTCTACCTTAGGGTGATGCAGAGACAATACACAGTAGGTGCAATAACAAAAAGAAAATACTGGAAAATAAAAATAAAATAAAAACTAATGATAAAAAACTGTTCTTGCCTACATTTTTAGTTAAGCAACCATAAATGGAGCAATAGGTTTTTGTTTCATGATTTTAAGATCGGTTCCATAATAAAAGTTGTAAATTTTCATGAGTACTAAACGCCCTTAAAGTATTGCCAATAAATAAAAAATCACTCAATATTTTAAATACATAGTTTTTCTGTTAACATGTCTCAGTTACTATCCCAACTCTGCCTAGCTGAAGTTAAAGTGCTGGTTGAATGGTTCTTTTGTCGCTTAAATGACATTGGCAGGAGGGCGCCTATGGAAAATCTAATTTGAAAAGCTGTCAACAAAAGTAATTAAACCGTTTTGGCACCTATAGTAACTATAAAAAAATTGAAATTTAAGATTTTTTGTGATTTTTTCCATTGATAGTTGCTTTTTCTCAAATACACGTGACTGTACAATATCTTCTGATACCCAAATCCAATTTACATAACTTCAAAATACACGACTTCGCTTTTCAGTCAACGTAATTGGATCAAATTGAACTGCGAATATTTCATTGCCTACACGATCCGATTTACGCGAATCAATCTGTGCACTTTAGACTGTTGTCGAAATTGAGCAGCCTGTCTCTTCGCCTTTAGACAGTTAAGGGGGCTACATTTTAAATAAAGATTGTATTATTGGTGCTAAAATAAGGTTGGATATTAAGATTTTAGATTTATTTTCGTAATTCACCCGAAATAAATGGACGCAGTGGTCGTCTATCATCGGTTGAATTTTGATGAAGCATTTAGTCCACAGACATAATTTTTATGACTTCATTCGTAATGGGATCTTGGTAGAGTGAAGTTGAATTCTGAATAAGAATCACATCTATTTTATCACTGTGTTTGTAAAGTTTAGCGTCGGTTACTACCACCTAATAAAAAATCATCTTCAAACCCAGAAATGTACAGCTTGTTTTAATTTATTTACAACGGAAATGACTCAGGCATTATTGAAGATCCACATGCCAAGATGTATTTTAGAATAATAAGGAAAATGTTCCATAAAACCACATCTGTTTACCTGGCCTAAAATAAAGTTTCTGACAAAGTCTTAAAATAGCTGTCGGAAATGCCCTGAGCCTTAGTCACTTCAACACAGGTCCATCCAGGGATGCTACACATGTCATGTTCAGGTCGGCACGATTCGGGCGGAAAAAATGTAGATAGTTGTTTGTAAAAAAGGCCGCTCGGTTTAACTCGAAGTGTGCTGAGCTGACCTGAGGCCCCAATTACGACTATTGACGTTGTTCGTTACGTATACACGTCGTTTTTTAATCGAAAATACAATTATCCTGCAGCTGCAGTTAAAGTTAAATTGTTTGCCACAAGTACAATCAGTATCCATAGACATGAATAAATTCTTAAAATTATGAAACATTTTTTTGTGAAACCAGTATTTTTTTTATTTTAAAATCGACGTATTAGAATTCCCTCCACATACCGGACACCGAGTCGAAATTCTGAACTTGTCCGGAAAACTCCAGACGTATGGAAACCCTACCCTTTAGTCACTTCAACGAAGTAGCTTTAGACTGCATAATATAACTATATGACGGAATGCGTATTTTAGTCAGAAGCTCACATTTAACGAGTTCCGCGAAATTCTGACTTCTAGTCGTCGTGATAATATTTTTATTACCGACAAGTGCTTTCAGTTACTACGCTAGCTGTTTTTTTTTAGGTTTCTGTGATGGTAAGGCCCGTTGCCATGTTTACTGTTCTAGGAATATGTTGGAAAAACAGCTCTAAAGAAATGTTTTCGGTTCCAATTAATTTGTTGCTAAAAAAATATATATATATCCACGCGTCAATCCGAGAAACTCCTCCTTGTATAAAACAGTAGATTTTTTTATATTTAGTGGTTACTGGTGAGTGTAAAATAATACAAAGTAGAGCGACATCGACGCACAAACGATAATGACATAAACACATTTTTGACGTTGGGTAGTCTAGACTCATGTGCTGAATTCATGGTTACCGTTTGTGCGTTGACCTCCTTTCCACACGGTATACTACTCGTAAATGCATAATAAAAGTTTCTGTCGCGATATCTTATTTAGTCTATTTTTCATTGAACTTGATATCTCTATTTCTTAAAAAAAATAACAAATTACCTTTTAACAGCTTCTTTGTCTAAAACAATCCATCTTGAAAACGCACCACAAAGTCTCTACATTCACATACCTGAGAACAAAAAAATAAAGATATTTTAATAAAAAGTAGAGCCAAAATGAGGTTTCCGCTCTACAAAGCCCTTGCAGAGTCGAGCTCTACAACGGTTTTCGCTTGCGAGGGAACTTTAAAAAATCCGATTTTTAAAACTAAAACTCTACGTAGAGCAAAGGTAGAGTTTTGTTTGAAAACTACGAGGGTAAGCGGTATCTATGTATGTAGAGTATGAATATTGTCGTAGGACAACTTTTAAATTGTCATGTGTAGATAATAATTTGAAACTATCTGTGAATTATGTTTAAGGCGGGTAAATGAATAAAATGTAACTATACAATACATATCCAACTACCGACTGTACTTCGACTGACACACACTCAAAAAACTGTCCAATCAGCAAAACTGACGAATCAACGAAACTGTTGAATTAAATAAACTGACGAGTGAGTGAAACCGGTCAGTGTTACGCGGACTCACTATTACACATGTGAAAGTTAGTGAGGTTGTTTGTAACTTTTCGTATCTCAATTGTAAGGCATTCATGTTGCAGACATGTGGTTTCAACAAGAGGATGCCTCATGTCTGACAGAGCGCGATACGATTAATTAACTCAAAGAGCTGCCTTGTTGGTCTAGTAAACGCAATCGCGACAACTGAGCATATTCCTGGGTTCGATTTCCGGGTCAGGCAAATTGTTATTTGGTTTTTCCATCAGTAATTTCTCAGTAGCAGCCACGGACTTTGAATTTGTGCCGGTATTACATGGGACTTAAACATAGCTTGCGAAATGTGGGTGTACTATTTTGTACAGGCGTGATGTTATGTTACTCAAAGCAACCAGCCGCGGTGGCTACATAAACATCAATCAGATAAAGCCTAAATTATCAATCATTTTAACTACATTTTTCTGTGTTTTACTTCGATTAGGAAGTAAGAAAGAAAATAGGTTTATTTGTCACATGCCACAAGTGCACACAACATTAAACAACAATAAAAAAGAAAGAATTTAAATCGAAACACAAAAAAAGTAAAAACAAATGTGGTCTCACGCCAGCGCCAAAGCCCCTTTTAGTATAACGCAGTCAAACCTGCATTTTTGACCGTTGAATAGTTAACAGTTTTGACTGTAAGATTAAACATTTTGTAATATAAATTCCTTCCTCCCAACTTCATCGCTCCAAGCCAAAGTAAATAAAACTACACTTAATTACGCCTCGTCTCAAACAAATATTGCGTTGCATAGAAATCTTAATTGAAGGCTTCAATTAAGATTTCTATGCAAACTTAGATAGAAGTAAGAGCAGGTATTATTTTGGGAAGACTAGATCTAGCCTTGTTCCAACCACTGCTAAGATTTTCTTCTATTTTGCCATAAATCCCCGGTATGTGCGAGTCAGCTTTTCCGAGATCTTCTGTTATTCGCATCTACCATGGTCAAACTATGAGTGCTCATAGTTGATTCACGCAAGGATAGAACACACATTCATCTGTTTAACTAATGCATCATTCATACAGAATAGTTCTATAAGGGCCCACCGAAGCGGAGACGAGACGAGAGAAGAGAAGATGTGTTGTGAACCACCAATAGCATTTCGCTTTGCACATCTCCACTCGTCTCCGCTCTGGTAGAATCCGGGCCTTATTCTTCCTCATTACAAGGTTTCCTTCCCTAAAAGAACTTACACACGTACACATCACTAACCGCTTTACACGTTAACTTCGACCTAGTTTCACAATATCTACCAAATGGCGTAAGCGACAACTACCCTGATATATCAGAATAGTACAGAAAGTCAAACCTATTATTTGGGGTTTAGTATATGTACTGCCGAAGCAAGTACAAAATTATTTGGGGTTGTAACACTACGGCCATGGGGTCCGAATGCGCACCTAGTCTTAGAAGACATCGCCAAGCGGTTGGTCGGCTCTTCTCGTGACCAGAGGGCTGGCAAAAAATCAGCATTGTCATTCAACATGGCAATGCTGCCAGCCTTCTGGGCACTATTCCTTGTTGACAGCGACGAAGTTTTGGACGCTTTGCTTTCTTCTTTTCTCTATGTACCTATTTGTATTATTATGTATTTTAATTATCAGTACAATAAAGATGTATATTAACAAGTTGCTAAGTGTATTTTATTGTGCTGGCGGCTGTACGAGAAGCGTTCGTAATCGTTGGATGGAACTTCTGTACCCATTTTATGCTGATGCCTCATAAGCTCTGAGTCAAAAGCTACGGATATTGCTTTCTTTCCGGCTCTGGCACCCATGAACGATACATACATACTAATTATCTGAATCAAAGGGATATATTATCCCTTCGATTGGGGCAGATCCCTTTTTATGGTGTCATTGGTCCCCTCATAATCCCATGTAGGGATTAGTAAGCTATACATTTAATTGAATCTTGCTAATGACGGTCCCTATGGTGTTCTGACATACTGCAAGGGTATAATGTGAGTGGAATTTACGAAAATGTTTAGCTTAGACATGATCAAATGTTGACCGAAAATAAATAAAATGGCTGACATTTGAAGACGGCGTATCGGGGTCTCAGTGAATATATAGCATGAAGACTCAGTATACAGAGTGTACTTAATTAAATATGTGTCTTGTAGATACTCTTGTCGAATTTGGAGGTTAAAACGATGTTTGGTTAAATTATTTTATAGGGAAATTTGAATTTTGTTTGTTTTTGAATTCTCTAGGTATTACTTTTGTTTGTAGATTGGCACGTATTGTTATTATAGTTTTATCCAAAGAGTGAAATCTTCTTGACTGGCTCGTTAGTTTAGTTGTCGTAAGCGCGACTGCTGGGCATGTGGTCCTATGTTCAATACCGGGGTCGGGCAAAGTTTTATTGGATTTTTCCATCAGGAATCTCTCAGTAGCAACCACGGAGTCTGGATTTGTGCCCTTGATGACCCGCTTGCCGCTTGCTTGTTTGCTTGCGCTTGCATGTTTGCCGCTTGCGCTTGCTTGTAGGCTTGCCCGCTTTCATTAATTAATTAATTTATTTATTGGCCTATCTACAATTGTTAAACTGTTTATAGTAATAATACAAGCAATAATGATACAAGCATAGTGTACAATATGACGTAAAACATATCTGGTGAAATGTGGGTGTACTAATAGGTACACCTCTGCCTAACCCTACGGAGTTTACAAACGTGGTGGCGTGTAACTTCCACCAGGTTATGAATTCTGCCAGAATCTTTTTTAGTGATCGGTAAAAAAAAACGTTAAACACGTAATAATCCCCAACAGTGTAGCTACAAGGGATTCAATTTTCGAAGGTCCGAAATCGATGTCCCTTTGCCCTCGTTTTAATTGAACGGCTTTATCGTTGGCCAGACTGGCGCTGCTGATGACCAGTATGTCGCGCAAATCGTTTCAGGCCTTTACGTATCGAACAGTGGTTCATTATAATACAAGGTGGAAGGTACATCGATGCACAAATGGTTTCCACGTATTTAGTACATCATTCCGAAATTTCCTGTTCCATTCCTTTTGACCGTTTACGTATTTTATAGGAATAAGCAGTTTGAATAAAACTTTTTTGCAAAAAAATAACTGTCTTCCAAAAAAAACACAAATAAAATTAAAATAACTTTACTTTCGGAAGTCGGTGACTATTGTTTGTTTCGTTGAATTTTTTGTGTTTTTGTTAGAAGTGTGATTTTGATAAAATATATCTATGGGACCAATCAGGAAGTATATCCTTTCAGACAAAAGAAGAATTTTTCAAATCGGTTCATAAATGACGAAGATATGAGGTAACAATCACAAAAAAAAATTCAACCAAATTGAGAACCTGCTCCTTTTTTTGAAGTCGGTTAAAAATACGCGAGGTCCCTAACCTGCTGTTCCATGCGTTTTACAAATTTTATATTCGCATTTAGTTTGACAAAGTGAAGGGAACAGTGTTCACAGGCAACTGCCAAACTTTAACCAAACCATGTTGGTATCAGCTTCACTATAACGAATGCATACGGAACACCTGCATCCGACCTCAGCAACGGGCAGCACGTTCGCCTTGGTCGTCGACAATCCTTTTCAACGAACAAAGTAAGGACTCTAAATTGTGATCTTTCTGGCTGAAAATGTAAAATTGTACATTTTGATACAAGTGGTGAAACTTTGTTATTGCAAACGAGGTGGAATTCACGCCCGAGCCTTGGGCTAGGGTGTTATGGAACCGAGAACTGCAGTAAGTTATGCCCACGTGTATCAAACGACATTTTTCAAAACACTTTCGAAGAAATAAAATAATAGAAAGAAAGTATTTTTGTCATGAATACGACAGTGAAATACATTGCATGTTGGACCTAATCTTAGTACAATAAGAGCCAGTTTTCGACAATATTGAAAAAGCCTTTTATCTACGGAGGCTGAAGTCAAAATTTTAATCGACATGCTTTAAACCTATACTGCCTACAAAGTTAGAAAAATTGAGACTATATCTCGATCTTTGTTACTATAAAGAACGAGAAATAATCTCAATTTTTCTAACTTGGTCAATCTTACTAATTTTCAATTTTTCTAATTTTGCTCAATCCGCCACAGTAGTGCCAGATGGAGCAAAATTATGTAAAATGTAACTATCATGACGAAAAAACTATTCTGCCAGGCACGCGAGTTCACTTACGGTAATGGTTATGCTTACAGCTGGACTGCTCAAGGTAAAATCTTTATTAAGAATAAAGAAGAAGATCCTGCGAAGAAGATAGTGTATGAATCGGATTTCGAAGATTAGGTCTTCGAAATCCGATTATACACTATCTTCTTAAAAGCAAGTAATGACCGAACCTATTTCAAGTATAACACAACAAATTTTGTAGATATTTTGTTTCTTTTGTATAACATATTTTATTATTTTTACCTAAATCATTTTTGTGATCTACTGCGCATACATTACATTCATAACCATATAAATAACACCATTACACTCAAACTACTACAAAACCATACACACGAATACCACCCACATAATGTTATTTCTACGCAATATTTTCTCCAATATATACAATACGAACTGACCTAACACAATATATTCATAGCTGCATAATTATACCCGGATGCGGTCACTCACTTTATCACTTGTATCTAGAGGTCATGTAGAGTTATCTGACTTACGACACCAATTACCAGTTTGTTATCTTATTACGCAATTATATAACTATGATGTTATTTCTGCTAATCTAGTTTCTAACTTGAATATAATATGTTTAATGCTGTTTACTTCGCAACGTGGCCGCAAAAATATGGAAATGATAACTGTTTGGCGAGATTACTCATATTTATGCCCTCATATGTTACGTACATTTATGTTTTTGTCGAACAGAAATGAACCAGTATATACCGATATACCGGTTCATTCTGAACATGTCTTTTATAAGGTCAACAAGAATTATATTAACAATTCGATCGTAGCAGCAATTGTATTGCGGCGGAGATTGATACATCCGGACCAGTCGAGTGTCTATCCGTCACCAACACCAGCAGCTGTTCTCAAATTATCAACTATGATCGCGTCGCTTACAATAATTTGTTTAAATATTCGAAGTATCATCTTATCACTATCTTGATAAGATGAGACTTCGAAATATTATTGATCACTTCTTAGTCTTTATTTCTGCTTAAAGGCAGGCAGTCGCTCCATGTAAAATACAGCTGCATCCGGTTAGACTGGAAGCCGACCCCAACATAGTTGAGAAAAGGCTAGGCAGATGATGGTATTATTGTATTGACAGAGTGTTGGATTAATGAAAATAATTTGCCCCCGATTTACAGAACTACCACAAATATTGGACAAAAGTTAGTTTAAATCAAAACGACGGCGTGGTCGTGTACGTAGAACACTTGAGGTCTGCGTTTGTGAGCCCGAGTTTTCATAAGGGAATTGTCTCACGATTACTATTGTTTCCGATTATACAATAATTTGCACTTACCGTCCACCGTGTTATTATAGAAATACAGGTACCTACTTGTCCAACATACCTACTAAAAACATTATTATTACTAAGGACATTAATATTGATTGTATGCCTGAAAACTTAATGGCCCTATATGGACTAATGGAAGGCATTACCAAGCCTACTCGAATTAATACATGTATCGATCACTTCATGGTAAAATGCAACTTAGACTGGAAAACCGTTGTATTCGAATAATCAATAACGGATCATTCATCCATTTTAGTTTATGTTAGTAAATCTAAAATTATGAAAAATTATGGAATTTAATAAAATTAAAACCGATTATTTTATTTTTTTATTTGTTTCGGTTAGCCAACAATTGTTTACACTAAACATTTACAATCAATACCTTATTAATACTTTTACAAGTGCAACAATCACTTAGAGGCTAACACAACATGCACCATTTATGGTTTGTGTAGAAAATTGATATTTCAATTTCTTAAAATTTAAATAATTTACGTTTAAAATAGATTAATAACATTAAGTGACCTAAAAATCAATTACATTAATTAACAATAGTAGCAATAAATTCATCAGATATAGGTATATAAAAACAATTAATAGACAATAAAATCAATAAATTAAAACAGAAAATTAAAATTAAATTATAAAAATATCACAACTTTCAGTTCAATCTTAAAATTAACATTCAATAGCGATATTGGCTGGGAGATTATAATAACACAACTGAAGAGCTTATTAATAAAACAACATGGACTGACGTCTATAACAACACTGACGCTTATATTGACGCTTATATAAAAAAAAATAAACAAACATAATTATACCTAACACTAAGATTGTAAAAATTCCAAACCGGTACAGGTCAATCAAACCTTGGATTACGATGATACAATTATTTTGTTAGAGTATTAGAATAAGATATAAGATGCCAAGTCACCAAATAATTCACAAAAACACCAAAAATATTTTAAATGTAGGAATATCTGTAATGCTATCGTGAAATCACTAAAAAATAAATATTATCAGGAGAAATTACTTAAAAATGACGGTGATATAAAGGAAACTTGGAAGGTTTTAAAAGAAGTTTGTGATATGAAACGCCAAGAAAAAAAATACAAAATAAAAGAAAAATCTTTTTGCAATAAAATAACCGACTTCCAAACAAACAATAGTCACCGACATCCGAAAATAAAGTTATTTTCCCCTTTTATTAGTGATAATAGTAAAAATGAATTAATAATAATAATAAAAAATTGTGTTTTTTTTGGAAGTCGGTTATTTAAAAGAAGTTTTTTCTCGTTTATTTTTTTCTTTTATTTTGTATTTTTATTTCTTTCCATAAGCAAAATAGAAGTTTTCGTTAGTTTGCTTTATTTGTCATAAAACAAACGTTTCTTTTTATTTGGCTCCTGTAACACAGTTCTAACTATTGCAGGAGTCAGGGAATTCCATATGCGTATGTGTACAATGTTTTATGTCAATAAATATTTTTTAATTTAATTTACAATCGCCCTACCAATGTTAATAGAAACAGATCAAAATCAATATTCAGACATTGTGCGAGTAATTGGATAGCTTAATCGTGTCCCCCGGCGCTAACGATCTATTTAGTCTAACAGTTTGAGGTCCGGGAATGTCAAATAATGTTACCATTTACTTAATTCTGGGGTAACTTCGTCAATTATGTGACCAGCCTACTGTGAAATGGATTGACGTGTTACTATTGTTACTACAGTTTTAACAGCAAGCCTGTTATCTCCGAAGGGTTAGGCAGTGGTGTGCCTAATAGTACACCCATATTAGCATAAAATTAAATTTATTTATACTTGAACGCGATTCTTGGAACAACTAAGAAGATAATTCTTACCATTTTCGCAAATCAAAAGGAGTGCAACGAAGTGGATGCAAGAATACATAATTACTCAAAGGATGGTGAGAGGGAATGATTAAAAGAACGGAAGCTTTAATCGTTCAGTTGGTAAATTGTTTAAAAATATGACGTATCTTCTTCTAAATTGTGTCGGCCCAGAACTGAGCCACTCGTTTAGCGCTTTCAGTAGCGTCCATCAGTTCCTGTAATGAACAAACAACAGGACACGCAGGACACGATATTAAGTGCCCCATCTTTGTGGAACAGCACCGCATTTTCAATCCAGGGCATTAATGAATCTCCACCTGAGCAGATTTTCCTGGGTAAGGACACAGTTTTAACCCATCATAATTATACAAGGTATAAACAGACTCTTCACGAAGCCGTCATCTAAGCATTCTGTTCATCGAACTAAGGCCCCTAGCACACGGCGTATTTTAAACGCGTAGACGACGCCCAGAAGACGCGCGTATACGCGCTTACAACGATATTTGAACGCAACCTTGAAACCTAAGCACACGGGGCGATCGTGAAACGCGCGTCTACTGCGAGTATACGCGCAGATACAGCGATAAATACGCGCTGTCGTTGTCAAAATGTTCCATTTTAAATCAAAATACACGCGCAGCACACAATAAAATATTATTGCAATTGCGGCGCGGGCGGTGCGGTGGCGTGAGCGCGCGCCCGTCCTCTACCCCTCATAGACCCTTTGTACGCGCTTCAAACGAGTTTCGAACGCGCTTCATATGCGCGTTTGTATCGCGTTTGAATCTATAAAAAGGCAAAAATCGGCATCTACGGCGCAGAAAACGCGCGTTCCTGAAACGCGCGTCGTCCGGGCGTTTAAAATACGCCGTGTGCTAGGGGCCTAAGTAACTCTACGCAATAATTATTGCTGGGAAACGACTTTTTTTTTAAAGAAAAATCCCGTTTTACGTTAGGAGTCAATGTAACGCACTCAAAACATTGTGCTAATGGATGCTTTGAATAGTGCGGAATTTTTATTTGATTCCATATCTTTTTTAACAAGTCACTGAATCATGGAAGACATTTTGGCTCCAGTTAAAGTTTTTTGGCCGTTACTTCTTATAATGTGGCGATAAATCTGTATTAATTAGCATTTTTACAACCTAGTATTAATTTAAGTATTTTATTGCAGGAACGAGTCAGTGTTTTAGTGGTGTTTTTGATTTATGCCGTCTGAAATAAAATTAATTTAGCAATTGAGGGTAAAAATGCACTGCCGTGCTGTAAGCCAGGTTTCCACCAATCACATCAAATGGTTAACACCGTGATCATTATTAGGTTTTCTTAAATCCTTTGATCGACGTTAAATCATGAATTTTTTTATTTATCGTAAATTAAATTTAGGGTTCTCAGATCTATGAAATTATCCAGAGAAAATTCCGTACATCGTCATCATCATCTGCCTAGCCTTTTCCCAACTATGTTGGGGTCGGCTTTCAGTCTAACCGGATGCAGCTGAATACCAGTATTTTACATGGAGCGACTGCCTATCTGACCTCCACAACCCAGTTAGTACTGGGTATTATGATACCCTTGGTAAGACTGGTTATCAGACTTTTACTTTACCGTCTTCTTTTGTATACTTGCGATTTAATGCATTTAAAGCTAAATAAAATCTAGCCTTCGGCTAAAAGACTACTATTCCATTAACGACTATTTAAACGATAAGAATAGTTGGTCGCTGTGTTGAACCCAAGATAATGTTTATGTTCTTTCTTCAAAATTAGCTTACTGATAATATGTTATCTAGCTTCATGTTCTTTTTTCGTTTATTTTTTCGTCTGTATGTGTAAATATTTTTAATTTGTTTTTATTTAATGACCTAACCTACTCATTACAATGTTCTTGATGAGTTGTATTGCAATATGTGGTTCACTAGCGATCTCGACTATTGATTTTAATTCGTGAAAATTCTTAAGCCGGCACCAAGTTCATCTAAGTTCGTCATGCTTCATGTAGATGTTGCATTGCTTGCGGTAGCGTCGGGGATCAGGTCATCTCCTTCTCTCAAATATGGCAAAGGGGGTGATGGCTGGTCTTTGCGTTATGCTCGTGAACGGGTGCTGCTTGTGATGACAAAAACGCGAATGCGAAAGTTTGTGAGGATGTATGGATGGATGTTTGTTACTCGTTCATGCAAAAACTACTGAATGGATTTATATGAAAGGCACACAGATAGTTTATTATAACCTGGATTAACAGAGCATACTTTTTCCCGGTAGTACGATCTCGTGGGACCAGATTACCGAACTCCACGCGGACGAAACTGCGGGAATAAACAAGTTTAAAATAAAATATACTTGTAATTTGAGGAATAATGGGTGTAAAAATACCCTCAACAAAGCCGAAACGCACTTGTTCTGTCCCTGTCATTGCGATCATTTCTTTGTTACGCAGGTATTGGGGGTCAAAGCAGTAATTTTTGTGTAGAGTTACTTAGTTTGATGCACAGAATGTTTGGTTGATGGCTTGTTGAAGAGTCCGAGAACACCTTGTATACTCAAAGTTCCATGTGTTTATTAATGGACACTGTCGCACAACCGAATCCTGTGTATATAAATATTCCTGCGTGTCCTGTTGTTTAATCATTACATGTACTTATGGACGCTACTGAAGACGCTAAACTTGAAGCATAGTTTGGGCCAACTCATTTTACTCTTAACAAGAAGATTTCATATATAACATCATGCTTGCAAGCCCAGAAGTGTTACGCAAAGGTGTACCTATAAGCACATCCACATTTCGCCAGTTATGCTTAAGTCCCAAGTTAAAAGGAGCGAGCCTATTGTCATCAAGGGCACAAATCCAGACTCCGTGGTTGCTACTGAGAAATTTCTTATGGAAAAACCCAATAACACTTTGCCCGAACTGGGAATCGAACAGCTCGTGATCAGCAGTCACGCTTGCGACCACTAGAAAAACGGGGCAATCAAGAAGATTTAAATCATTGGATAAAACTATATTTACTCCTACACGTGCCAATCTACAAACAAAAATAAAACCTAGGAAATTAAATAAATAAAATAAATAAATAAATATCGCTGGACATTACACACAGCGCCATCTAGTGCCACACTAAACAACGAGGCTTGTGTCGTGGACACCAGATAGTTGATATACTACATAGATACTTTTTTGTTTGTAAATACATACTTTTTATACATATAAACATCCATGACTCGGAAACAAATGTCCATGCTTATCACACAAACACTTGCTCCTACCGGGATTCGAACCCGGAACCCTATGAACGTAAGGCAGCCTCACTACCGCTGCGCCATTCGGGTCGTAATTCTGCGAAATCCAACTATAAAATACTTAACCAAACATTGTTTTAACCTCGAAAGTCGACACGAGTATCCACAAGACAAATTTTTAATTAATTACACTCTGTATACTGAGTCTTCACCCTATATATTCACTGATAAAGTCAATATATTGACACGGCAAGACTAACTTGAACCGCCGCATAAATCTTCTCTTTGTAGATCGGGAGTATAAAAATTCCGGATCTTAATTTCAGGAGGTCACGTTAGACTGGTAGCGAAATTAGGCAGTTCCTCTAAGACCGATTACTCGTCGAGGGGACAATTCTTGTAAGATGTCGTATCTAAGGGATAATTTATTTAGGGATTAGTATTACAAGTGTCTTTGTGTCGTGATACGGGACAGATAGAGACCTTTTTCTTCTTTTTGGAATTAATTCTTTGTGTGAAAATAGATAGAGCTATTTTTTTTTCTTATCTTATATCTTCAGCGTCTTTCCTGGTATCTTCAACTGGAACAAGTCATGTGTAGAGTACGAAAACTCATATGGATTTTTAAAGAGCTGATATATGTTGTACCAAGGAGAAAAATCTATACATATACAGGGTGTTTGGCAGAACGTTGAACATACGAAAATGGTGGATAGGCGGGGTCATCTGCTACTTATTCAGCCCTAATTTATTTGGCCATGGGCTCCTGGATATTTAAAAAAATTTTTTTTTCTTTCTTCTAGCTTCACCACTTTCTTAACTTTAAAGTCTAATTTTTATTAAAAATGCGTAAAACAGGCAATATTTTATATATTTTTTTAATCTTTAATGTTGGCAGATTCTTATAAAACTATTGCTTTATTCAGATATTAGCTAGAAAAAAAGTTATGAGTCCTCAAACTTACAGAAATATGTTAAAAACACTTAAATCTTAATTTCACCCATTTTTAATAAAAATTACACTTTAAATTTAAGAAAGAGGTGAAACTAGAAGAAAACAAAAAAAAATTAAAAAAATCCAGGGAGCCAGGGCCAAATAAATTAGGGCTGAGTAAGTAGCAGATGACCCAACCTATCCACCATTTTCGTATGTTCAACGTTCTGCCAAACACCCTGTATAATAAAATCGTAGATTATTTATTTTTATTTTTGACAGTTTGTTGGTCTGTCGGTTTGTTTGTTCGTTGGTATTCGTTATGAAGCATTGTTGCTAGTGCCATTTAGCGTTTATTTCATCAAAATCAACCCACAGACGCAAAAGACAACGCGATAAGATAGAACATTAATAGGTTTTAGTCGTAGTGTAGTCGGAATAGCTGAAAAATAATTTAGTAATTTTTTTTTTAATGAAATGAAATGATGTTTATTTTTGCAAATAGGTTATTACAAACACTTTTACACGTCTTCTTTTTCAAAGACAAGATGAGACAGCCGAAACAAACTCAGAGGTCATAGACTATGCCCTCTGAGTTTGCTTCGGCTGGCTTTTAGGGTCCAACAATAATCTTGATCAACTCACATGAGGACTATGCAGATGAGTGTCTGAGATGGTCTTTTGAAGAAAGAACCACACAGATTTGAGTGGACCTGTCCAGCCAGTGCAAGCAATTGTCAGTTATCGTGTAGCTCGACGAATAAAATTTTCGTTTTTTCTTTAGTCTTTGCATGGAAGTAATAAGTACTACGTATAACAGGAATAAGTACTTACTTGCACCAAAATTTTGGCACTGAAAGAGAGGATCAAATATGCCTTTCTAATAAGTATTTCTTTTGTTATGACGTGCATGATAACGGCTATTTAAAGAACTTATGTCATCGGAGTAAACAACCTTATCGGTTTCATGAACGCTCTCTGAACTCGGGTCGCATGCTCGAACCCCCATTTTAAATTCATTTTAAGTGATTTTTTTGAATATTTTTTTTGATGCTGTGAATATTACTATTTTTTTTTGCATTGATATCGTTTGCATTCCTATCATTTAAAATTTTTTCCACAAAGATTTCTCCAAAAAAGCAATAAAGAAGAATGTAAGAAGAAGACATGCTGCTCGACTCCAAATATTGGGATATGTGAGTAATATAGCGAACAGAAGTCTGATAAGTTCACAAATTCTTGCTGTGCTAGAAGTGTTTTTCCTTCTCTATTTGGAAATTATCAATAATCCATACGCAGTTTGGATATAAATATGTCACGGGGAGTTTCTTTATTTATTTTGAATTTTATAATTTTTTTATTGCTGTCATTTTTAAGCATTTTGCATGTAAGTCGTATGTTACAAAACGAATAAGAAAAAAAAATTTGCATGTGTTATGTTATGAGAAGACCTGTTAATATAGATATTTTTTTTTTAACGAGAGTTTGCAAATGTTAAACGATTGATGCCTCAAATCGCTTTCATAGTATTTTTTGGTATAGCGGTCGGATTTTCGCTTCCTTCATGTGGTCCTGGATTACATTCCCGGTTCGGGCAAACAATATTTTTAACAATTTTAATAGTTACGAATGCAACCCATTCGCATATTTGTTCATGTAAGAACGAATATAATTTTGCAAATTTTGCAAAATTAAGAGAAAGGCTACCTTTTACTAAAATTAACAGAACTAATGTTTTTTTTCAAACTAAACGAAATCATAAATGAATGAAAGTACAAAGCGTAAGGGCCAAGAATCTGTTGGGTTGTCTATATTTTTGTACCTACACAGGGTTGTAAGGTAGATGAGTTGATAGTCTATGTACAGTCATCTGTTTTCTTATCAAAATATGTTTAAAAAAAAGCAGATAATTTTATTACAAACACGATAGTATAATGTTGTCTAAGTAAAATCGGTCCAGCTTTATGATTGTCGCAATTTTAAATATTCTTGACTTAATGTTATCAGGCAACCCATTCGTTATATGATTGTTCATGTTTATTAAATATATTTTCACACGGTAATCAGATGTTGGATGGGGAGACTTTGGCGTTTATTCAGTAGAGGAATTATATCCGTAAGAGCAATTTTTTCACTAGCGGCACTTCTTTAACTTTTAAATGTGACTACACTTGAACTTCGGAGCAAAATATTTATAATGGTCAACATAAATATGGTGAATAGACGAAGGGCTTGCTGCGGGTTGGTGCTGGGTTCCATTCCCGGGTGGGGTAAAGTGTTATTGGGTTTTTCCATATTTTCTAAATAGTAGCCACGGAGATTGGATTTGGTCCCGTTTGATGGCAATAGGCTCGCCCCCTATTACAAACGGGCCTTAAACATAAACTGGCGAAATGTGGGTGTACTATTAGGTACACCTCTGCCTAAGTCTTCGGGGATTACAGGCATGATGTATGTTATAAATTAATATTTTTTAGTGGCCACACCAGTCCATACATACATTTTGGTCATTTGGAAGACACTACTGCCCATCTCCATGACAATAGCCTTTATACACCTATAACAGAAGCCGAAGAACCCATTTCCCAATCAAGGGTACTCAATTGTTTAAACAAATAACCTACACGTGCCTCACAAAATTACTCTCTAACTTATTTATTTACCCGCCTCTAATAAAATCGTTTGCTCAGAAAACCATACTCAAAGCTTCTCCCAATGCCGTAATATTATTTCCTATGGCAATTCCATTGTTTGCCGTGCAAACTGAGAGGGGAACAATCCAAATAGAAAACATTACCTCTCTTGTGGGAGTCGGGTAAAAATATCAATTGTGGGTTATTGTGAGTGTGGTTAGGGTAAATAGACTATGATTGGTTGGAAGCTTTGAGAGGCATTTTTTTTTTGGGTGTGTAACGGTTGATATAATAACAAAAAATCTAACGTTCACTTGACCTAATTTCAGTTAATATACTTTTGTTTAATATAACGATCAGTTGAGATAATGAATTGTTGATATAATTTCATTTTATCTAATTTCTTATGATATAATAAACATTTCCTATAATGCACATTTGACATAATATTCATCTAGTATATTATTCATTTACTATAATATTCATAATCTCTAATAACTTTTAATATAATTTAGGAAATCTGATACGATTTTAAACGCCTGCTAGTATGGTGGTATGGTATGATGTAATATTTATGTGATGCTATGTTATGATTAAAAAAATATTGTACTGTTTTTTTTTTCTTCGCTTTATACCCTATACACCTACCACCCTCAACTATTGTAACCAGTAGAAATTGGATGCAATCTGGACTTTAGGGCACCCCGACTTGGACAGATTAGGTTAGAAGGGGACGTGTGAGCGAGCGAAGCGAGCGAATAGACCCCGCCATCCCCTTCGTGGTTTTTTTTTTATAAACCATCCAGAAGTAGGAGCCCCGCGAAGCGGGGCTCCGTCGACCAAGGCCACCCTCAACCATGCATTGAATATTTTAAGATTTGGTTAGGTGCCATTTGAGTTATGTTAGAACTGTGACCATTAAACATGAAAATTAGGTCAAAAGAACATTAGGTCAAATGAATGTTATATAAAAATAATATTATACATATTGAAAATTATATAAAATGAACGTTATACTAAATGTTTTATATTAAATGAAAATTATATCATATGAAACATTAGGTCATATGAAATTAGGTTATATGATTTTATAGCATATGAAAATTATATTATATGAACGTTATTTCAAGTGAAATTAGAGCATTTGTTATTATATCATACATTACACACCCTTTTTTTTTGTACTGTGTATTTTTGTTGCAGCACGGAGCGATCTTCAGGTTAAGCCGCGCTCGCCAAGGTTCGTGGATGGGTCATTACATACCGAGTATCTTCCGCGTCTTGGAAAGCACGTTAAGTCGTTGGTCCCGACAGTCATTAGTAGATCTTTGTCAGTCGTTACAGGTAGTCAGTGGCTGGAAAGTCTGACAGCCAGTCTTACCAAGGGGTATCGTATTATCTTTCCGAGGCACGGTGGAAACTCGGTACAACGTAAGCAAGTGCAGCTTAACCTTAACAAACCAGTATGATGGATACTGGTTAATGGTCTATCATTGCCCAAAATATATCCACTTCCGGTGTCCAAAAAAAATCTTTAAAAATCCAAAGATCAAAATATGCAGCATCAGTTGCTTTTCTAACCCACAAATCATGCAACACCAACATCACCCAAAACTCATGCAACAGTAATTAAACAACACCCTATAGCGTTAACATGGTGTTCACAAATGGTTGTACTTGGACAAACTTGCAGCAAGTACCCCGTAGGCACAAGGTTAGTGATAAGTGGTGTATAACTTGGCTCTAAGTTGATGCGAAATCGTATGTTGACGTCAACTAATAGCTTTAACTGAGTTAAGTGTTGATTCAATGTCAAGTAATTTAAGTAAGATTGTTAAGTGGTAGATAATGTAAGCGAAGTAACGGCTCATTCACACGAGGAAGATTCGTTTTTTTTGACGGATCGTCTTTCATCACGACCCGTCATTTTTTTGTCGGCGGCAATGCTTTTTACATGCCCATGTTCACCCATCACGAATCTTGAAAAATGTCGGACACGTCTTAAATCCGGATTCCCTGATGCGCTCGCTCCCAAAAAATCACGAAACTAATGTGAACATCAATTCGGATGTTTTGCGGACTCGTGATAAAACACTTCGTATGCAATGTGAACGTCCATCTGAGTAGAATAGAATACAATACTTTATTTGCATAGAATGAATAGAGAGTCCTTGTACATTCTACCTTTAGCCTCATGCAAAATTAATTTGATCATTAAAAACAATAACAAAAAAATCTGTCATGACGTATCGTGTTTTTTGACGAATCGTCGAGTGAATGAGACCTAAGACGTATATGAAGTGAATATACAGTGTGGAATTGGACCCTTCGCCAAACTGTCAACCAAGCATTCTGTATATAAAACTAAAAAAAGAAAGGAAAATTCTTCATTTTTCTCGTACAGGACAAACCAAGTTTGGTTTACCCATCTCTTCCCCTTTGCGTTTATACCTACTAAAGTTTCCCATCTCAACCCCTCCGCCGTAAATCACTCAAAAAGTTTAAGTTTATTTTGTTAAAAGTACAGTCTCATTGATATTTGTTTGAGCCACCTATTTAGAACACTAATTAATTTATATTGTAAAAAATCTAAGATGATTCCTGTGATATGCATATAATATAACCTTGTAGCCAGGATTCTCCTCAGCAACTTGCTATAAAATTAAGCCTTGCGGAATCGGAAGGGCTTTACTATAATAGGTATGTGCCCGACCCAGTTCTAGAAAATGGCAATATCACACTGTACTGGGATCAATCCATCATCACTGACAGGAATATTGTGGCCAACAAGCAGCCTGACATAGTGGTGGTGGATTGATCAGAGCGGCGTTGTTTACATAACGTTCCCGCATGACGACAACCTCGTGAAAGCCGAGAAAGATAAGCAAATCAAGTATTTTGACTAGGATCGCGAGGTTATCGACATGCGGGATGTGAACTCAGCGATCATTGTGCCGATAGTTGTTTCAGCCAATGGCATAATTGCCAAGAGCCTCGACCAATACCTGTAGAAGCTCTCGTTGGGCAGCCGGATCAAGGGCTTGATTCAGAAACCGGTACTCCTGAACACGGCTCGTATTGTTAGGAGGTTCCTCTCTCTGGAGCAATGACCCGGTTCCCTTTGGTGGGCTACTATTTTTTTTTAAGTCGTTTTCCTATATTTTTAAGAAATATTTAAAAATGTAAAATTTAAATGGAATTAAAATAAATAAAGGAATTATTATATCGTATTATAGTAACATTAAAAAAATATTTACCGAGTAAGAACAAAACTAAGACGATTCCTGTGGTATGTTAATTATTGTGAATGCACGCAGATTTTATATATTTTTTAATTCTTGTTGAAACTAAAACTAATAATATTTATTTACAAATTTTTAATACATATTCATTTCACTGCTTCAGTTATTTTTCGTCTGTGACTATACCATTGAGTGATTTATGGCAGGGGGAAATGATGGGATTTTCTTTGTAGATATAATTATAGGGGAATAGATGGGAAGGGAAAGAAATGAGAATAAACCAAAACAAGGTTAATGGTTAGATTAACAATAATACAAAGTTATATTTTGGACACGAGGCCAAAACGCTATATAAAAAAACCGACTTCCAAAAAAAAACACAAAAAAAGTGGAAAATAACTTTACTTTCGGAAGTCGGTAACTATTGTGTGTTTCATTGAGTTTTTTGCCACCGACTTCCGAAAGTAAAGTTATTTTCCACTTTTTTTTTAAGGTTTTTTTTGGAAGTCGGTTTTTTTTGTTTTTACCCTTTTTAGTTATCGCATCACACACAAATCCTTGTCAAGTATCAATTTAGCAATTTCTTTTACTTGGATGACATATTTTTTCAGCTATTTTGATTTCACAACCAAACTGCTGAACCGATTTCGATGAAATTTCTATGGGACCAATCGGGAAGTAGATCCATTCAGATAAAAGGAGAATTTTTCAAATTGGTTCATAAATGACGAAGATATGAGGTAACAAACAAAAAAAAAACATACAACCGAATTGAGAACTTCCTCCTTTTTTTGAAGTCGGTTAAAAAGAAACACACAGACAGAGTACACACAGTATTTCTTGTTTAGTTTTAAGTATTATTTTATATTTGCTTTTTTTAAATATTGTGTGTACTTGTGGCGTATGCTAATAAACGGTTTTCTTTCTTCGTTTTACCCGATTGCGCCAGAAGGAGGGTTATGTTTTTTGAGAGTATGTATGTGTAATTCTTTGGCACGCGCTGCAGCTTGAACGGATCGATAGATTTTAGCATCAAAAGTGTCATTAGATTCGTATTATTTGTGAATGTGACACCGGGTATAAATTTTGAATAAGAACACAACATAAGCTGGGAGTACCTGCACCCAGTGAAGTCTGCGAAAATTTTCACATTTGTAAACTAAAAAGCTGGAAAATATAAAAGTAATTTAAAAAACTAATAAACCCGACTGCGGTAAAAAACTGAAGTAAAAAAAAACACTAAAAAGCTAAGAACAAGCACATTATAAATTTAAAAAAGTTGGAAGCATTTGAGTTTGAAAATATAAAAATGGAATGACTCCCGCCTGGTTCCATCTTTTTTTCCTAGTTAAAAATTTTAGCAATCCTGTTAATTCAGTCCACTAGCTTCTTCGGACGAGCGCAGTAAATAACGGCTAGATGAATGGGTTCGGCGATTGAAACGCAACGGATAACGTTATTTGTAACGTTATCGAAAACGTTTAAGCATTACGTTATATAGCGATTGTTGTTAGGATAATATCCTAAGACTGACTCACATTCATGGTCAACTAGCGGATACCCGGCGTGTGTATACAATCCCTAATGCATTGTTTTAGTGGTCTAAAACCACCTTCGCATTATTGCGTTTTTAATTAAACCGGTTAAATGGTTTCAAAGTCTACAACATGTAACATAATTAACGCACACCTTCTTAAGGGGTCATTGTACTCATTATAACGAACAACTTTTACTATGGGACCAAACCTGAAATCGCGAAAAAAAAATCAGCTGTTCCATACATTTTGACGAATTAAGCGAACATAAATGTAGGGAACAGCTGTTTTTTTTTTCGCGATTTTTGGTTTGGTCCCATAGTAAAAGTTGTTCATAATTATGAGTACAATTACCCCATAAGAGGTTGTGCGTTAATTATGTTACATGTTGTATAAACGGACATAGGTAGAAACAATTTTTTTTATTTATACATATTACGAGTATGTATATAGATTCCAAAAACTTGCGACGCCAAAATTAATGTGTTAATGATTACTATGATTGCAGAATGCAGAGTCAGATTTTTATACAGTCCTCTTAATGCAGGAACGTTTTAGTTCTATTCCAGTGTGGGAAAGAGATGGATAGACATCCTGCATCTTTCTACCTGTCTCTTTCCCACATTGGAATAGAACTAGGCCCACTGTTGTCAAGATAACCCTTTTATCGTAGGTGTCTGCTTAGAACTTAATTTTGTTATGATTTCCGTATCATGCGTAGCTAACCTATAACATGAGATAACTCATTAATATTGTAAACATGATAATATCGAACACACAGCGACACAGAAAGCGAAATTTCCAATATAACGGGGCCTCGCTTTGAATAGATTTCCCGTACAATGAGAGATCCGTAAAAACTGGTTTTGTAAAGCCTGATTGGTCGTCGTGCGTACAGTCCTTTAACAATACTTTTACCTCTGACAGATGCAACCTAACAGCAGCCTTATGCCTACGGGAATAAAGATCGCTGTCATCTTGATAGACTTTTCAGTGGAAGCAACACAACACCAACGTTATAGTGACGAAAATAAAGATCTTTTTGATTTGACAGTGATGGCCGAGTCGGAGGTTAAATGAATGTGAAATGACTGTAGGTTTTTTAATTAGATACAAATAAGGAACATTGTTGCATGGATTTTTTAACGCTCGTTTGTTTGTTTGTTTATTTGAAATAGGGTTGAAAATTGAGAAAAGATACAGAAAAGATATTTCTGTAAATAAAAAAACATAATTAGTTCAAAACATAATTATGTAATGATAATAACTAAAACGGATGTTTATTTCCCAAAGTGGTAATGGTCGTCGATTAGCCCCGGGACAATAAATGAAAAATAAAGTTTTCTAAAGTTATTTCAACCGAAATTAGCCATTTCTTTCCATAAACAAAGATCGCAAATCAACCAATCGCGTATAAGTACGAAAAAAAGCCAACCAATGAGGCATGTTTTAAACATATTCGACGCGAAAGAAACATTCGATAGGCCGTTTAAATTATACTGCATTTTACGAAAAATACAACTGCTTTATAAAAATTAATATATTTTTATAAAGCATATTTTTTGGACGAATTTTTTACACCCCATTATTGTACATATTTTTATTCTTATTTAAGATCTAATATTAGTTTGTAAATAAGGTAAATATTTTGATGGCTTATTAATTAAAACTTCTTAAAGTTGATATTTTTAGGTACCTATTCCTCCATCGAAAAGCCATTTAGAACTTAAATAATAATATTTAATGTATTTTTCGTGCATTCTTTTGTTCGCTAGTTTGAAAACGCCACCAGTAGGATTTCATTTTTTTCTTTTGCACTTGATAGCCTCACCCCTAAGGTAGAAAAGCTTAAAGGCTTTATAGAGAGTGTAAATATACCCTTAACGAAGGCGAAAGACACTTGCTCTCCCCATCATTCACAATTTTTTTTTCTTTACAATGTTGGATACATTGCAAAAAAAACTCAACTGTAAATCAGCACAATATTTTGAGTGCGTAACATTGAGTTGTACCATGAAATGTGATTTTTCACCCCAAAAAAAAGTCGTTTCCCAGCAATACATTTTTGCGTAGGGTTTGTTTGATGTACAGAATGCTTGGTTGACGGCTTCGTGAAGGGTCCGTTCACAACTCGTATGACATCACGCTACGACACTCAGGAGTCGAGCAAAAGGAAAAAGTCATAAATGGCGGATAAAACCGCGGGGCACGGCCAGTTAAGGTATACAATGTTCGGTATATAAGATCTTGCTATCGTCAAGTGGAATTATAACATTACTGCCGTTGTACCTAAAAGACTAAAAATGATAAAAATATTTTTTTGCTTAATCTTTCTGGCTATAAGTGGTAAGTGTTTATTTTATTCTACTCTTTTGTTTTTTTTTAATATTCTAGTAAATTTTCAAGTATTTTTTTGTTTTAAATGTGCATCAAGACCAATTCGGAAATCGCGAAAAATTGCATTTGCTCCATCTATTTATGTTTGCTGTTTTATCTTACTAATACTAGTACAGATCAGTACTAGTTACTTACTACTAATTTTATAATTAATATTATAAGCGCGACAGTCTGTGTGAATGGATGTTTGTTACTCTTTCACGCAGAGACTTCTGAACGGTCTTTCATGAAACTTTACTGTAATACAGCTTATTCATCAGAATAACACATAGGATATAATGTATTAAGTCAAGTGGTCGCAAGCGCAGCTGCTGAGCTTGAGGTCCTGGGTTCAATTCCCGGGTCGGGAAAATTGTTATTCGGTTTCCCACTGGGAATTTCTCAGTAGCAGCCACGGAGTATGGATTTGTGCCCGGTTCGACCCCTATTACATGGGACTGAAGCATAACTGGCGAAATGTGGGTGTACTATTAGGTCCACCTCTGCCTAATCTTTCGGGGATTACAGGCGTGATGTTATGATGATGTTGTGTAATATTGTTATAACATTACAATTGAATGCTCCGGCAAGGGAGCGCTGTTTGCCCAATGACATGTGAGAAGACTATTTATAATAATTGTTTTACTTGTAGATGCTGCGCTAGGGCTTGAACGTTACAAGTTCATTGATTCGTTAAATGGTTGGCTGAAACTGCATGCGGCCCCTGTAACTTGGAAAGATGCCTGGACTAACTGTAACGCAGAAGGTAAGAAACTAGTAGAAAGTCAATATTACAAGATTTTTCGTGTATGCTATACACGTTATGGTAGACCGATAACCCGGTGGAGTTCGAATCCGCTGTATGCAAGAAGGAAAGGGCCGGTCGATATGGCAAGGCTTGCGGGTGAATTATGCTATAGGGGTATGAAGAACAGGGTGTGAAGTTCTTCATCCCCTATAGAAAAGGGAGGATCCTCCGGACCAGACGGTTGTTGTGTCTGGTGGGCTACTGCCCACTGTTGGTAAGGAGAGCATTAGAAATTTAGTTTTGTTTGCATTTAGTAAAAGATTATTGGCTGCGAAGCATTTCAAAAGAACAGTTAGACTTTCGTTGACATACAAGAGATCCGTATCTATTCTATTTTAAAAATTAGCGAAGCGTCATAAGCAAATAAAATTACATCCGATAATTTGGCCATCATATAAAGGAGATCATTCATGTAAACAAGAAATAAGAAAGGGCCGAGAACTGGACCTTGGGGCACGCCCATCTTGATTAGAGACCCCGAGGACGTCACCCCATTCGCATTTACTTTTTGCTGCCTGTTTGATAGATAGGAAAGAATAAGATCAGCAGCTTGTCTACGAATTCCGTAGTGGTGTAATTTACACATTAGTGTGTAGTGGTCGACGCAGTCGAACGCTTTTGAGAGATCACAGAAAATGCCAATGGCATCCTGGGACTTCTCCCAGGATTCCAAAATGTGACTAATGAGTTTTACTCCCGCGTCCGTTGTCGACCTACCCTTCGTGAAACCAAACTGTTGACCGTGCAGTATCCTATTGGGGTTGAAGTGAGACAACATGGTCCAGCATTATTTTTTCATAGATGTTACTCAATGCTGGAAGCACAGGAATAGGTCTATAATTAGAGGTGATCACTCTTACACCCGATTTAAAAATTGGTACTACTTTACTATGTTTCATCAAGTCAGGAAACTTGCCACTGTCCTAAGATTGATTGAATGTGCTTGTTAGACCAAAAGCAATTGAGTCAACAATATCTCCAAGAACCTTGACGGATATCCCCCATAAGTCTTCAGTATTTTTCATGTTGAGATTTTTTAACGTGTTTTTAATTCTAGCAATACATATTGTTTTAAATTTTAAGTTTGGTGTGTCTGTAGTAGAATTTTCCTTAAAAAAATTTCAGCTAATTTAGCTGAAGAGAGATTTCGTAACCTCTAATGGAATGTTGGTAAAGAAGTTTTCTAGTGTCTCAGCGACCTCTAGCTTATCGGAAATGGTTTTATTATTCTATTTTTAAACATAATTTATTTTGATCTCATTGGTGTGTCTTTCCAGTTTCTCTGTTCATTACCTGCCACACTGTTTTTATTTTATTATTAGAAATATTTTATTACTTTTTATTTTAGATTGTGCTTGAGCGCAGACACTTTTGAATAGTTTCTATCTTAAGTGTGAAAGACTTGATGTGAAATCAGAGATTTTTCGTGATATAAATTATATAGAGTATCTCTGCTATTTCTTATTCCCGCAGTGGCCCATTTACTAAATTTAGATTTAAAATTGACTTTAATTTTTTTTTACAGGACACGATTTATAGTATTCTTGGCAAACTGTCGAAAATAATGTGTTGTAGTTAATATTAGGGTCTTTTGAATCAAAACTAGCGTTAGAAAGATTGCTAACAAGATTATTTTTAAAATATTTTAATTTATTTTTAGTAAGAGGTTTTAACTGAATTGTTTTAGCAAAGTGTAACTTTTTGTCTAACTCAAAAAATACAAGTTGACCAGTATGGTCTGATCTAACGCCACTAATTAAGAACGAGTCTTTTAGTTTACAATTAGTAAATATATTATATCTAAGCATGAAGCTGATTTTAAATTAAATGATTTGAACAATGAGATGAGCCTAGCCTAGCCTAAGAGCTATTGTTTTTCGAGAATTGAATTAGAAACGTGACAAAACGTACCTTGCTCTCGTTTCAAAAACAACTTTATGCGGTCGGTTTAAGTTCGAATTTGCAAGCATCAATGAAAAAAAAATGTACGCACCAGTCGCAAAATGTGCATACTTTTTTTTCGGACGTTTTTCAGACGCTGGGTATATTGGTTTTACTTTGTGTAATGTTCAAGGCCAATTTGCATTTAACTAACTATTAAACATTAAACAATACAGGTGCTGCACTGGTCTCTCCGCTAAATGAAAATATAATAGAAAACTTACGTGTGCAAATGCTCTTAAGAAAAGTTGATAGTCCGATCTACTTGGGAGTGAACGCATTGCGGTCCAATGGATATTTCGTCTCGCCTGAAGGTCAGTTTTAAGCAATACGTACTTTTAAGGAACCAATCATTCTCAAGAATCAATAGTGGCGTGAGTCACTCTCCCTCCAGTATATCAACTATCCCTATCTATAGCTGGTCCTGCGTTAGATTCCCAGGTCAGGCAAAAATTGTTGCTGGATTTTCCAATCAGGGAATTTGCAGGAGCAGCCTAGTGGCTGGATCTGTGCTCAGTTGCTGGTAATAGGCTCGCCCCCTATTACATGAGCGTAACTGAAGTTAAATGATTAAGTGAACTTAACAGGCGAAATGTTGGTACCTGCTAAAGGTCCACCTCTGTCTGATCCCTTGGATTTTGTTGCTGTTATGTTAAGTGAATAAAGTATGTTTATAATTTCAGGAGTAAATCTGGACGATATGCCGGTGATTTATGGATCGTACGGTGATGGGAAAGAGACAGGAGATTGCTTAGTTTTTACTTCTGACGGCAAGGTGTCTACCTCGTCATGCTTGGCATATCTTCCCTATTTCTGCTACAAAAAAAAAGTAGACAAAGTTATAAATGAATGTGGAACCTTCGATGACGGTTAGTATTAATAAATCAACGATAAATTGGTAGTTCCCGGAACAAGGAACAGACAGACTTGAGACAGACAGACGAAATGGCTTCTTTTACCATTTGGATACGAAACCAACAAACAATATTGGAAGTATAAATACTCCGTTATTTGTTTCGGGAATACTTTCTTTCGCTTTTTTAGTAGTACATTGCTTCTTTGGCGCATAGCCGACATCTTGTTTTTTTTCAGTACCATATTTTCCACATACATACATTTCACAGACGTTTCACCAATAGCGATCCACAATGCCGTTCAAGCACCATAAGATTCCTACATAACTTTGCCTAAAGTATGTACACCATGCTGAATTAGCCTATAACGATCCGACTGCTGGGACACGGAACTCCCTTGTAAGTGGGTGTGGGATCCACCACACTGGCCTAGTGCGGCTTGGAGGATGTCACATGTGTCTTGGAATTTTTGGTTCCAGGACATGACGATCAACTCAAGAGTTTTCCTTGACCGTTTCAAGAGTGCACCATTAAAAATAATAATTAGGCAAATCAGCTAAAAGTTCCGGTTACTGAAGATAACCGGTATAAAATATCTATAATCTATACTTATATAATATTACTAGCAACCTCATACTTCGTACAGCGCCACCTATTAGGTCCAAAATCCGATCGTATCGTTCAATCGGAAACCATCCCTACACATTCACAAGGTTTCTTTGAATTCCGTTGGGTGGTTAAGGAGATGAGCCTGTACGAACAAAGTCACACATCATTTTGAAGAAGGTAAAAAGATGAGATAAAGAGAGAATGAATTTGTTTGAATGTGGTGGGCTATCTCGGGAACCACGGCAACTTTTTGAAAATTCATTCATCATCTGATAGGTACACATTTTTCGGGATGGACTACATTTTATCCGGGTACCACGCTGGCGCAGCCACGACACGGAAGCTAGTAAATTATGAAAAATAAATGACATTTATTAATTTTTCCAGAATATAAATTAAATGCAGCAACAGGTAGCTGTTACAAGTTACACGAGCAAAAGAAAACATGGAGTGAAGCTCAAAAGATCTGCTTGGCTGAAGCAGGCCACTTAGTGGTCCTAAATAACCGGGAAGAGGCTCTTATCGTCAGGGACTTGATCCCCGGAGGACAACAATCTTATGGTGAACCGTATTCTATAACACCCGTAGGAATATTAAACTTTGCCTTTGTCACCGTTACCGGTACGTATTGTAGACATAATTATTTCGCCCTTATCCCAATTTATTTGCAGCCGCAGCATGTCTTCTTCTAATAGTGATAATTTGAGTAGTCACCTCTTTTTTAACGATATCATATTTTACAAAGTATCCCCTTCTTTAGTCTATCACACGTCTTTCCTCACGAAATATTTCTCATTCTATCGGCTCCCACTGATGAGACATGCGACGACCTCCCTTCCCTCTTTAGCCTATCTATTCTGCCCTCCTCAGCTGCCTAGTCTTTTCCCAGCTTAGTTGAGGTCTACTTCCTGTCTAACCGTATGCAGCTGAATACCAGTATTTAACATGGAGCGACTGCCTATCTGACCTCCACAACCGAGTTGGTAATGTGTAAGACTTGTTGCCAGACTTCTGGGCCTCTGACTTCCTGTAACGACTGTCAAAGATAAACAATGCCGGGACCAACTGCTGCAGTGGAAATTTGGCATGTAATGGGTGGTCACCCATCCACGGACCGACCTGGGCGAGCGTAGCTTAACCTTGAAGATTCTCCTATATTCAGCAGTCACAAAACGATGACGACGAGTTACTTGAGCGGTGGCTTAGTACGCTCGTCTCGTCACTGTTCCTACT
The DNA here is from genome assembly GCA_964057025.1 of Standfussiana lucernea. NCBI lineage: Eukaryota > Metazoa > Arthropoda > Insecta > Lepidoptera > Noctuidae > Standfussiana > Standfussiana lucernea. The sequence continues at coordinate 14,551,854 of OZ059798.1, read as the reverse complement.
CGTCATCGAAAAACAAAAGATTCACAACTGTTTCTATTAATTTTGTCTCGTGGCTAAGAAAAGCTAATTTATCTTTAATTTGTTTCAGGGGAAAGAATAGACGATGTTTACAACCAATGGAAAATGGACACCTTAAACAAAGATGAAAAAATGTGTGTATTTCTCTTAACAGATGCTAATTTGGCCAACTTATGGTGTGACAAAGAGAAGGTCATGTTTGTCTGTGAGAAAAACCCGAACGCAATCCAATTTGAACGAGTTGCTAATTAAGATTCATTTTATTGTGAAAAAGCTGTCTCAATATTATCTAAAATATTACTTTCCTAAAATAAATAAATAAATTATCCATGCAAATAAATACACTTGAAGTGTCGTGTGCGTGTTGTTGTGTGTGTGTTTGTAATTTCAAAATAACAACTTTTTATTGAATGCATATGAAACTATAATACGTGTCTGAAACTCAAACTCAAAGCATTTATTTCAATTAGACCATTACAGTCACTTTTGAATGTCAAAATACAACAAATAAACTAAGCTACAATCCCAGTCACAGGGCATAATAACTTGTGAAAGTACTGTAGTTGCCCATTCGAAAGCCTAGATCCTATGGAGAAGAATGAGCAAGAAACTCCATGGACACTCTTTTAAATCAATGTTTTTACAAAATCTTGGTTACATCATTCATGTCGAGATTATACATACATGTGAGAACGATGTAGAAAGACGTGCGAGTAAGAGCGTCCAGAGTAAAAAGGTAAAATCAGACGTGTACAAGTGGTAACCAGCTTAGCGTCGCTGCACCTTTCACCCTGTATAGTATAGATTAGGATTCCGTGCAAAACAAATTAAAAACCATGAAATTGTTAACAAAACCAGATTCAAATAGGGAAGTAATATTTTTATAATAATTTCACGCAGACGATGGTTGCGCTGATTCCCCCAAACTTACAAATAAACTCGACTAAGCCTCACCGGTTTAGTCGAGTTTATTTAGAGCAGAAAAATAATTACGAACATACGCACACACACCGGAATTTTATATAAAGCGTGTGTCTGAAAGGTGTGGTCATAATAATAGGGTGTTTACTTTCTGTATGGGATCAACATTATCATCGTGAAAAAATATTCAGCTGTCCCATACAAATTGTATAAAGACTGAACTACTTCAGTTCAGTTTTATGGTCTGTACCATGTATATGACGAAACCTTTCTGACACATGCTGTATAAAACATGCCGAAGAAAATAACGTCGCTGGCTGCTAGAACCCGGGCCAGTGGTAACAGCATCCTAAAAACAGTGGCCGAATGTTTTCCGACCAAGTAAAAAACCTGTTCATTTTCTGTGCAAAATGCTTCCCAAACTCATTGTTATTATGTACTTACACTAGGTACAAGGTATGTTACTAACACTATGGATTCATGTTATCCGACTATTGAAAATAAAACAGATCAGAGTCAGAGAATGGCACCGCTTGTTTTTCTAATAACCCTTTCTTGTTTATTTTAAAGTTCTATAGTCTATCTAAGGGCTGTCTTATATACAGGGTATAACAGAATAAACGTAAAACTCCTAGTGTGGTGACTCAGACCATGAAACTGGACCACTTTTGTTCTATGACTTTTGTAGTTCATAACTTTTTATTTAGCTTACCCATACATGTTGATCCGGTGATCGCGTCAATTCCTATATCAAATCAAAACATTTATTTTGCTTGAATATGGGTACACATAAGGATGAAACAAAACAAATTTAGCTCAGGACCATATCCTACCCTAACAAGTGTGCAAATCTGGTCAAAATAAAAATAAATATGGGGAATTGGAATGTCAATAAATTAAAACAAATGACACCTTACATACATTACATTATGACGTCAGAAATTAGTAAAAAGATGCATATTTGATTTAACAAAAACAGCCACCTCGAAAATATGAAGTGATGGGAATGTTAGTAATTTTAGGGACTTAAATACAGGTACGCAGCTATCTGTTACTATTAAATTGCACATAGCCCTTATACAACGTTTATGAGCCTTGAACACCTGTTCCCTCAGACTACAAAATCCCCAAAATATTATGCCGAATCTCAAAATTGAGGCGAATAACCCGTGGTAAGCAATTAACCTTGTGGCCATATTCACTTTTTTAGATAAGTTAAAGAGTACATATGCAGCTGCACTAAGTTTTTTGCATACTTCTTCTGCTTATGGCTTCCAAGTTAATTGGCTATCTATCATAATGCCAAGGAATTTTGCAACTAGTACTTGGTCAACTTTTGGTCCATTATGGTGTAGATATAAGACTTCTGGTTGAATCCGTTGATAACATGCATTTCATTAGTCTTTGGTATGTTACTCATTAAATTATTTTGGTCAAGCCAGCGTATAATGTTTATTAGAGTATCATTTATGTCATGTTCATATGTTTTTTTGTCAATACATTTAATCAAGGCAGTGCTATCGTCAGCGAATAAAACCATAGGATGTTCAATGTGGCGAGGTAAATCATTTATATAGAGCAAAAATAATAAAGGGCCCAGCACACTACCCCGTGGTACACCATACCAAATAATTTTAGCATTAGATAAATATTTTTCTTCGCACTAAGTTTTAAGACATATTCTAGATATTTCTGTGTGCCTACGATTGTTAAGGTATGTACTTTAAGAGATTAAGTACATTTCCTCTGATGCCTATGATGTCTAGCTTTTTTATAAGAATTTTGTGATCAACACAATCAAATGCCCTCGACATGTCCGTAAAAATTGCGCAAACTGGTACTTTTTTATCTACATTTTACAATACGATATTTATCAAATCGTGAACAGCCGTATATAGCTTTATTTTATCTTAAACACATTTTTTCCGCACTTCAAATATTATATTTGGGTAAAAAGTTATTCACCGAGTCATAAATTATTTTGAACCGACTTCAAAAAAAGTAGGAGGTTCTCAATTCGGTTGTATGTTTTTTTTGTGTTTGTTACCTCATAACTTCGGTGGCAAAAAAGTCAAGGAAACAAACAATAGTCACCGACTTCCGAAAGTAAAGTTATTTTCCACTTTTTTTTAGTGTTTTTTTTTTGGAAGTCGGCTTTTTTTTGCAAAAAAGTTTTTTCTATAACCTTGGAAAAAATGGGTATTAAAGCAATTGGTCTATAATTTGCTAGATCTCCTTTATTGTTTTTTTTTTTTAAAGTGGTTTCACTATAACTGTTTTTTAACTATCCGGAAATACTCCAGTACTGATACATAAGTTAAGTATATGACACAAATGCAAGGCGATGTCACCTGATACGAATTTTACAACCTTTGTTGATAGACCATCATATGCATATTAAAAGCGTTTGCAATGTCTGTCGGATGTAAGCGTTTGCAATGTTTGATCGAATGGTAGTAGGTATTTTGAACTTTTATTTGGGAAATAGGCTTAGTGTCGGGTTTTGTAATTCATAACCTACCATGATGCTTTCGATTTATTGCTTGAGGTGTTAATGAAATAATTATTGAATGTTGCGGCATAGAACATACGAGCCAAAGTGTAATTATTATTTGTATTTATAGGCCATCAAAGTTGAATAACTTCAATGTTTTTTTATGAAAAGTTAGAGATTATTTTGAAGAAACTTTGTACCAAATCTGATATGAAAATAATCATGTGTGGGAACTTCAATATAGATACGCTTAAAAGAAATAACTTGACACTAGACTTTGAATACTTTCTTGTGGGCTACAATCTTAAACTAGAACTACGGCAGCCAACAACCAGGCAGGCCAGTAATACTTGTTTGGATAATTTTGCATGCAACACCAAATTAAAATGTAAATCCAAAGTAAATAATAAATAAATAGTTTATTCAGAGAAAGTATACATTTTACAAGGATCAATATGGTTTTGCAGTAAAAAAATGGTAACGACAGAAAAAGAATATAGTTGGTACCTGTACTAATAAAATCATTGTATCACAGGCACCAGCGCCTTCCATAAAAGTTTAGACGGAAAAAACTGTTCCGGAGGACATTCTATAGGTAGATAACTGTTTAAAGAGCTAGGTAAGTATTCTAACAAATTCTAAACAAGACATTAAAATAAAGCTAAGAAATAATTAAGATACAATTAAGTTAGTAATAACAAATTAAGCAATGTTTATGGATATGCAACTTACTTATAAATGTGATATGTGTACATATGTGTGTGCATGTGGTGCGCGGGAGAGTGTATTTGTGAAGTATAGTGACGGGTGTGAGAATGTATGAATGAATGCATAAATGCGTCGTCTGTGATGGACCTCAATTTAACGAGTTGATCTGAGAAGATCTTCAGTCTCCTGGTAACTAAACTTTTGTAATCGCTTCTGTATTTCATTTTTGCATTTGTTTTTGTAAGATTATGTATAATCGTATATATTATGTCATTTTATATAAATATTCGTAAGAAAGCACTTGCACAGACACAACCTTGTAGCCAGGATTATCCTCAGCAACTTGCTCTAAAATACAGTCTTGTGGAATCGGAAGTGCCGTAATAGGTATTAGCCCGACCCAGTTCTCGAAAATGGCAATATCACACTGTACTGGGATCAATCCATCATTACTGACAGGAATATTGTAGCCAACAAGCCAGACATAGTGGTGGTGGATTGATCAGAGCGGCGTTGTTTACATAACGTTCCCGCATGACGACAACCTCGTGAAAGCCGAGAAAGATAAGCAAATCAAGTATTTTGACTAGGGTCGCGAGGTTATCGACATGCGGGATGTGAACTCAGCCATCATTGTGCCTATAGTCGTTTCAGCTAATGGCTTAATTGCCAAGAGCCTCAACTAATACCTGAGGAGACTCTCGCTATCTTCTTCTTTATCGTGTGGTTAGTGCCTAACCTGGTGTCAGAGTTTTTGTGCCGCCCAAGGGCCTCTGACTTGGCTTTTACATGCCGTTGAGAAATGTCTCTCAGGCATGCTGGTTTCCTCACGATGTTTTCCTTCACCGAAGCAAGTGATAATTATAGGTACAATACGCACATAATTCCGAAAAATCAGAGGTGCGTGTCTGGGGTTCGTACTCGAGACCGATGACTTGGCAGTCCAACGGTCACACCACTAGACTATCACTGCACTCTCGCTATGATCAAGGGTTTGATTCAGAAAGCGGTACTCCTGGACACGGCTCGTATTGTTAGGAGGTTCCTCTCTCTGGAGCAATGACCCGGTTCCCGTTACCGGTGGGCTACTATTTTTTTAGTATTTTTCCTATATTTTTAAGAAAAATTTAAAAATGTTAGGTTATATGGAATGAAAATAAATAAAGGAGATAATATTCGTAAATGAAAATTTTACATTTCCTTTTTTAATATTGTGTGCACGTATTTGTGGCGTGTGCCAATAAACGATTTTCTTTCTTTCTTTTTTCGAGGAACTGTTTTGAAAAATACAGGGCGTAAATATAGGGCGTAAAAAAATTCCAATACTGGACTGATTTAAAATCTAATAAATAAATTATAAAAAAAATCTTTATTACCATAAAAACAGGTTACAGAAAATGTGAGACCCTGGCTCCAAAGCTAGGTTAGAATACCCGTATTTCAGGAGCCAAAAAAAAAACGCTTCGTGGCCAATAGTACCGATAACAGTACCATGATGGTTTTTTTTAAATCACTAGTTCCACTTTATTATTTTAGGCACTTGTGAAATTTTTTAAGGGTGTAAAAACATCAGAGGTAAAAACACTTGATTTATTTTTTGCGAATGAAGTACTTTACATTTTTACATGGCGACACTTGATGAGACTAACACTGAAATCTATCGGTCGTTTATTGTAATATCGATTTGATTTTTCCTTATCAGGAGGTAGTTGTTGTGGTATAATAAATACTCTTTCGTATTGTTTATGTTTTGATAGCCATATTACTGTTATCTTTTACATCATTCTCTGTCACAGTTCTGTCATAGTCAAACAAGTTCATTCAGCTCCTCTTAAAAGTACAAAACAATTAGTGCAATTCAAATAATTGGAAGGGGAAAAGTGTTGCTATCATCAGGATGGCGCTATTACAAACATTACTGTGCTGTCTAAAAATGGAACAAACAAAGTTGTCCCCTTTCCTTTCCAATTATTTAGAAATGATTATAGGGCGTCAAAAAATTCCAATACTGGACTGATTTTTAAATCAAATTCTAGAAGGATTATTCAAAAAGTCTATCGTTAAACCAAAGGTGTCTTTAGAATTGCAATACTGTATATCCGTGTATATGTTTATTTACAATTATGTATATTTTTATACATATTATTAATACACATTTTTTTTACATATTATTACTATTTTATATATCCTTATAGTTTATCTTAGTATTAAATTAAAATTATTTTCAGATATACACCTACCACTGTTTGTCTCTGCATCACCCAAAGGTTGACTGGTAAAAAATGCCTATCTACGGCATTAAGTCCGCCTCTGTACTTTGTGCTTGAAGTGTTAAAATAAATCAATACTGCGTCTACAACGACATTTGAATAGTGTTTTCTCTTTTCTTTTTAAAAATCAAATCCATGTGGGATATGTCAACTACTTTTCTCAATGTAAATGAAAATTCATTCGCGAGACTTACGTACTGAAACACATCTAACGATTTAAATCAATGGTTCAGCCAGTTATGTTTGCATATATATATGCAAAGCTTACACAAAGCGTCTGTATTGTGAAAGTGCCAGTGATTTTACCTGTATTTACTCATTAATTCCTTTTGAACTGGCAGGTATCTACACAGCAATGTTTTCGTTGTATGCCCCAGAGCGAGTCTGTTGACAATTTACACAGTCACTTTAATCAGCTATTGTTTCCGAATTCAGCTTGTAACTAGCCTTTGCTCGAGGCTTTGCTCCTGTTATATACGGAAATTAACCCACGGGAACGTAATAAATGTAATCTATGACAATTGGGGATAATGTAGCTTTTGTTAGTGAAATATACAAACTTTTACAAATTTTATTTCTTTATATTATAATTATAGATGTACTCAATGCGAGCGACTCAGCTGTAGATAAAATAAGACTTTGATGATCCCCCTGAACTCCACCGACAGCATGATCGGCCTGGCCGACCAACCGGCCGATTAGTCAGCCTTTTTGCAATCGACTAGTCGGTCAAAATCATAGTTGGCCCATCTCAAATTTTTAGTACTATTAAAAAAAAAAAATCTGTTTGCATATTCACGAACGATAGATATCTTTTGTGCCGAAGAATTCTGCTTACCCCAAAAGAATATACGAGTACTAGTATAATTGTACATACATTAGTAAAAATCTTGAGCTAAGCTCCTTTTCAATGTTTAAGTAATGGCGTAATAAAACAAAAAGGTTTTCTTTTAGGGATCCGTAGTTAGAAGATAAAAACGTCTTGTTAGGACAGCCAAATTATTTATTCATTTAAAGACGGGTTCGTGAGGGATCGGTAGAGAGCGACGAGACTATGGCCAAAGATTCAGTGATACAAAAACATATCATCACGCCTCTAATCACCGAAGGGTTAGGTAGAGGTGTACCTAATAGCCCTATGGTTGTATACAACATTAGTTTTAGTATATGCGAAACCTGAAACATGTGTCTAGTATTTTTATGTAAAGAATCTATGTACAAAATTTCAAAACTGTCTCATGAAAAATTACAAAGTTATAAGCTTCTTATTAACATAACAAGCTTATAAAGTATGTTTTTGTACGGACAACCAGGTAACCCTGGTTGTCCGTACAAAAACATACTCACCACGCGGCGCCTCACTGTGCGCCCGCGACTAATTCTTGTGTTGTGCGCGTAAGATTGCGGATAGGTACTAAGTTTCGCTCGGGGTCCAACTCGTAACCTTTTTTAAATATTTTTGGGACTAAATATAACATGATATAAAAATTATTGGAATCGATTCAGTTACTTATTCTGAACAAACTATATTCTGGTTTCGCATATACTAAAAATACTGTTGTATACAAGGTGTAGTTTTGCATCCTTGTCAAATTCAACGAGGTATATATGTTAATGATTCTCGACCCGAATCAATAATAAAATGGGTAGGTAATTTGTTTTTCTGAATATCGAAATCGGTAAGCGTACACAACCCGTATTAAAACGCGGCCCATCTAATACTAGCGCTATAACCGCTTTCTCACACACAAACAAACGCAGACGTTTATTCGATAAACGAGTGATTCTCCTCTTTTGAGAAGGGCTATATTCTGAAATAGTGTCAAATTAAAACAACAAATAAAAAGCAACGTTTGTTATTATTGACCAGGTACCGTAATTTATATTGATTATTTACGTCTTCTATAACAACCTCCTGAATTTTTACGAGGATGCAAAACTACACCATGTATATTAGGGGGCGAGCCTATTGCGTAATATATTCAGTGTTGTTCGAGAAATACGCTTGGTAGGTATGTTTTTGCCGTTTTTCCTATTTCGGAGAAACAGATAGCATGGCTTCTAATGATAAACTGTTAAGCGGTCAACCTTAGCAATAATTGTAATATCTTAGTTTATTTTAAATGTTATTTTTAAATATTGCTCTGATAACCACATATTTTCAGTATTATTTAATGATAAATTCTATACCTACACCTTCTAAATCACTGGGTTGGTGAGGTCAGACGGACAGTCCCTCTATGTAAACTACTGGCATGTTCGGTATGTCCGATCAGATTGGAAGCCGACCCCAACATGGAGGAAAGGCTTGGCGGATGAACCTGCATGAGGTTCTAGTCTCAGATGACCTTTTGAAGACTTAATCTGCTAAACTTAACTGCCCATACACTTCAGCACAAATTTTGTATTCTACCATAGCTCCGTTACAAAAGCCAGCAAACTGAAACGTTATTTCATTCTGTTTCTAATAAATACACTCGCCCTTTATTTTTAGCAATCCTGTTAATTCAGTCCGCTAGCTTCATCGGACGAGCGCAGTAAATAACCGCTTGACGAATGGGTTCGGCGATTGAAACGCAACGGATAACGTTATTTGTAACGTTATTGAAAACGTATAAGTATTACGTGATTTTTGTTAGGATAATATCCTAAGACTTACTCACATACATGGTCAACTAGCGGATACCCGGCGTGTGCTACTACAATATAGTCCATAATGCATTGTTTTAGTGGTCTAAAACCATCTTCGCTTTATTGCCTTTCTAATGAAACCAGTCGGATGGTTTCAAAGTCTATAAACGGACATAAATAGAAACAATTTTTGTATTTTATTTATACATATTATGTGTGTAGATTCCTAAACCTTGCGCCGCAAAATTGAATGTGTTAGTGATTATTATGATTGCAGAATGCAGAGTCAGATTTTTATACAGTCCTCTTAATGCAGGAACGTTTTAGAGTTCTATTCCAGTGTGAGAAAGAGATGGATAGACATCCTGTATCTTTCTATCTGTCTTTTTCACACACTGGAATAGAACTAGGTCCACTGTTGTCAAGATAACCCTGTTATCGTAGGTGTCTGTTTAGAACAGTATTATTTTGTTATGATTTTCGTGTCATGCGTAGCTAACCTATAACATGAGATAACTGTCATTAATATTGTAAACATGATAATATCGAACACACAGCGACACAGAAAGCTATACATTTCCAGTATAACATGGCCTCGCTTTGAATAGATTTCCCGTACAATGAGAGATCCTTAAAAACTGATTTTGTATAGCTTGATTGGTCGTCGTGCGTAGTCCTTTAACATTACTTTTACCTCTGACCCATGCAACCTAACAGCAGCCTTATGCCTACGGCAATAAGGATTACTGTCATCTTGATAGACTTTTCAGTGGAAGCAACCCAACACCGTTATAGTGACGAAAATAAAGATCTTTTTGATTTGACAGAGGTTAAATGAATGTGAAATGACCGTTGGTATTTTAATTATAGACAAATAAGAAACATTGTTGGGTGGATTTTTTATCGCTCGTTTGTTTGTTTATTTGCAATAGCATTGATAATTAAGAAAAGATACATTACTGTTTCTTTCAAAAATTCAAAAAAATAAACATATGTAAAAAACAAAAATAGGTACTTGTAAAATACTTGTGAAATAAGTTTTATTATTTTTCGTTATTACCGGGTGGTGCCGGGTACTTAGGTCTTACTTATATACTTACTACCAATTTATCAGAATAGTTTATTTCTATAATTCGTTTTTTTTTATTTACATTTTTGTACACAGGGGAACATGTTTCTGTAAAAAGACCATTACTTCAAAGCATAATTATGTAGGGATGATAACTAAAACGGATGTTTATTTCCCAAAGTGGTAATGGTCGTCGAGCAGCCCCCCTACAATTATAAATGAAAAATAAAGATTTCCAATGTTATTTTAACCGAAATTAGCACATCAACCAATCGCGTATAAGTACGAAAAAAAAAGCCAATCAATGAGGCATGTTTTAAACGTAATATCTGACGCGAAAGAAACGTTCGATAGGCCGTTTGAATTATACTGTACTTCACGAAAAATAAAACTGCTTTATAAAAAAAAATGTATCTTTCATACATTTTTTTGTTCGCTAGTTTTAAAGTGCCACCACACCACAGTTGTTTATTATTTTTTTTGTTTCATCATTGTGATCGTTTTTTTTTTGTCCAATATATCCATCAGCACAATGTTTTGAGTTGTACCATGAAATGTGATTTTTCACCCCAAAATAATGTCGTTTCCCAGCAATAATTTTTTGCGTAGGATTACTTAGTTTGATGTACAGAATGCTTAGTTGACGGCTTCGTGAAGGGTCCGTTCACAACTTGTATAACATCACGCTACGACACTCAGGAGCCGAGCAAAAGGCAAAAGTCATAAATGGCTGATAAAACCGCGGGGCACGGCTAGTTAAGGTATACAAAGTTCGGTATATAAGATCTTGCTATCGTCAAGTGGAATTATAACATTAGTGTCGTTGTACCTAAAAGACTTAAAATGATAAAAATATTTTTTTGTTTGATCTTTCTGGCTATAAGTGGTAAGTGTTTATTTTATTCTTTTGTTTTTTTTTTTAAATAATCGACTACATTTTCTAGGGTTAATTTGTTTTAAATGTGACTCAAGACTAATTCGGAAATCGCAAAAAATTGTATTTGCTCCATCCATTTATGTCTGCTGTTTTATCTTACTTCTTACTAATACTAGTACAGACTACTCGTAATTAATATTATAAGCGCGAAAGTTTGTGTGAATGGATGTTTGTTACTTTTTCAAGCAAAAACTTCTGAACGGATTTTCATGAAACTTTACTGTGATACAGCTTATTCATCAGAATAACACATAGGCTATAATTTATTAAGATAATATTGTTACACTGCCTTGTTGGTAAAGTGGTCGCAAGCGTAACTGCTGAACTTGAGGTCCTGGGTTTAATTCCCGGGTCGGGAAAATTGTTATTGGGTTTTCCACTAGGAATTTCTCAGTAGCAGCCACGGAGTCAGGATTTGTGCCCGGTTCGACCCCTACTACATGGGACTGAAGCATAACTGATGAAATGTGGGTGTACTATGAGGTCCACCTCTGCCTAATCCTTCGGGGATTACATGCGTGATGTTATAATGATGTTCTGTAATATTGTTATTGTTTTATTTGCAGATGCTGCGCAAGGGCTCGATCATTACACGTTCAGTGCTTCGGCAAACGGTTGGCTGAAACTGCACGCGGTCCCCGCAAAATGGATAGATGCCGTGACTAACTGTAACGCAGAAGGTAAGGAAATAGTAAAAAGACACTATTACAAGTTTTATAAAGAAAGAAAGAAAGAAAAAACGTTTATTGGCACACGCCACAAGTACACAATACAAAATATAAAAAAGCAAATATAAAATAAAATTTAAAAATAGCCAAGAAATATTGTGTGACTCACGGTTGCGCCAAACGCGTGAGTGCTATACACACGTTATGGTAGATCGATAACCCGGTGGAGTTCGAATCCGCTGGATGCAAGAAGGAAAGGACCGGTCGATATGGCAAGGCTTGCGGAAGAATTATGCTATAGGGGTATGAAGAACAGGGTGTGGAGTTCTTCATCCCCTATAGAAAAGGGAGGATTCTCCGACCAGACGGTTGTTGTGTCTGGTGGGCTACTGCCTGGCAGTTGTGGTCGGGTTTTTCTATATAGTCTTAAGTCGCAGATAACTTTAACTGCGTGATTGAGGATTTTGGTGTTAGTTCTTCATTTGTGGCATAGATGGCGCTGTAATAGTTTTTTCCTATGTTGCTGTAGTACTTAATTACTTTACTTTAGTGCCGCTACAATGCCTAAAGGACTTAGATAACAGACGATGGTTTCCCATCTCTACAACCACGTAAGCCTTATTATATTAAATAGGCTTGCGTTTGGCCGCAACTCGCCTGATGTAAGTGATGACGCGGCCTAGGGTGGAGCACGCGCGCCTAGAAGAAACCGATTCACTCGGACCTTGAATAGATCCAGATTATAATGACCAGGGAACAGAGAAGCTGGCAGTGAATTCCACAGACTGGCGGTTCGCACAATAAAATGTAGAAGCATAGCGCTTTGATCGGGTCCACGGAACTTCAACCATATAACGGTAGCGCTTCGCCAGATCTCTACTCGTCCGATGATAGAATGGGGTGGGGGGATTTGATTGTGTACTTCTAGAGCACACTCCCCGAAATGTAACCGATAAAAACCGATAGGCTGGCAAATTTGCGGCGATGTTCAAGGCTGTGGAGCTTAGCTTTGACAAGGGAGTCGTTGTCAATGAGCCTATTGACTTGAGCTTTACAGTCTTCTTCTTAGAGATACATTTGGCATAGCGGTTGTGGTCACCACGTAGTGACTTTTGTAGGAGCACATGTGATTCGCTTCACGATCGTCCACTACTTCTCCGTGCCGGGCAACATCATGCCTTGGCCCTCAGCAGTGGACATTTCACCAAAACCAATTTTTTTGCCAAATAACAAGATGTCACATTTTAAAAACTTTGTATTCGTCATTGATATATTAAATACAAAAAAAAACTAGATGCACCGTTCCTTGCAAATGTCAGTTCATAAAGTGTCTTAAATAAATCAAACGAATAATTACGACCAACAAATTACAAGTTCTGGTGGTCTACCACGACGTCTTAATGCAGGAATCTTTCAGTTCCATTCCAGTGTGGGAAAGAGATGGCGCGCCATCTTTTGCCGCCTGATTGACTAAACAAGAACGTACATCGCCCATAAAAAGTTGTTTTTTAAACGCGAGCAACACATGTTATACCGGGTCGTGGGGCTTTCGGGACCGGGACTGCGGTCCCGGATTCCACCTGTAGATACGATAATTATTTTTGAGTAGTATTTCGGGACCACAAGAAAAATAAACAAAGTTATGTCTTGGGAAAGTACGATCAACCAAATTTTTTTACAAGTTACACAAATAAAACTATTTTTAGTTTTTAGCAGGCTTATTAGAACCCGTTGACCTTGACAAAGGGGTGTGATTGGTCAAATATCAACCTGAAGACACATAAAGAAGCGACTTCAGAATTTTGATGTGTGGGAGAGAAAGCTCTACGTACGTACACTCTAGTCACCCAAAATGATTAAAAGACATTTCACTTTGAGCTTATGCTACTCTAGTACTTTTAAAGTTACTGCCCAGAACTTGCACAAAACGTGTCGCAACAGAAAACAATCCTAAATGTGACAGCCTAGTACTTCTTTTTTTTCTCATCGCGTTTCAGAGAACTTGGAAAATATAATTATACTTTATTTTGTACCGGTACTGGTAATTCATGCAATTGTTATTGAAATATGACATCAGCTTTTTAGTTAACTGTACTTTAACTTATTGTTTCTTGTAGTCCCGAAATGCCAATTAAAATAATTATTTTATTTATAGTTGGAATTTGAAATCTGGGACCGCAGTCCCGGTCCCGAAAGCCACCCGACCCGTTATACCACAAAAACAACTTTATGCAGTCGGTGTAAGTTCAAATTTGCAAGCATCAATGAAAAGTGCGCACAATTCGAAAATAGTGCATATTTTTTTTCGGACGTTTTTGAGACGCTGAGTGTGTTCTTGGTTTTACTTTGTGTCATGTTCAAGTCCGATTTGCATTTAACTGATTATTCAACCCTACAGGTGCTGTGCTGGCCTCTCCGCTAAATGAAAATATCGTAGAAAACTTACGTTTGCAAATGCTCTTAAGAAAAGTTGATCGTCCGATCCACTTGGGAGTGAACGCATTGCGGTCTAAAGGATATTTCGTCTCCCTTGAAGGTCAGTTTTAAGCAATACGTACTTTTAAGGAACCAATCATTCTCAAGAATCAATAGTAGCGTAAATCTCTCCCTCCAGTATATCAACTATCCCTATCTATAGCTGGTCCTGCGTTAGATTCCCAGGTCAGGCAAAAATTGATGCCGGATTTTTCAATCAGGAAATTTGCAGTAGTAGCCTAGTGGCTGGATCTGTGCTCAGTTGCTATTACATGACCATAACTGAAGTTAAATGATTAAGTGAACTTAACTGGCAAAATGTTGGTGTACCTGCTAAAGGTACACCTCTGTCTGATCCTTTGGATTTTATTGCTGTTATGTTACGTGAATAAAGTATGTTTTTAATTTCAGGAGTGAATCTGGACGACATGCCTGCAATTTGGGGATCGTACGGCGATGGGAAAGACACCGGAGATTGCTTAGCTTTTACTTCTGACGGCAAGGTGTCTACCTCGTCATGCTTGGCATATCTTCCCTATATTTGCTACAAAAAAAAAGAAAAAAACGAGGTTATGAACAAGTGTGGAACCTTCGATGACAGTTAGTATTAATAAATTAACGATAAATTGGTAGTTCCTGGAATAAGATATAAAATATCTATAATCTTTTCTTATATAATATTACTAGCGAACCCCTCCCCCCATACTTCCTACGGCACCACCTCCGGGTTCAAAATCCGATCGTATCGTTCAAGCTGAAACCATCCCAACACATTCACAAGATTTCTTTGAATTCCGTTGGGTGGTTTAGGAAATGAGCCCGTATGAACAAAATGACACGTCATTTTGAAGAAGCTAATAAGGTAGATGAGATAAAGAGAATATGAATTTTATGAATTTGTTTGAATGTGGTGGGATATCTCGGGAATCACGGCACCTTTTTGAAAATTCAGTCATCGATTGATAGACCGTACTGATTTTTCAGGATGGACTCTTTTTGATCCGAGTACCACGCTGGCGCACGACACGGAAGCTAGTAAATTATGAAATAAAAATGATATTTATTAAAAACATTCCAGAATATAAATTGCATGCAGCAACAGGTAGCTGTTACAAATTACACAAGGAAAAGAAAAGATGGAGTGAAGCTCAACAGATCTGCTTGGCTGAAGCAGGCCACTTAGTGGTCCTAAATAACCGAGAAGAGGCTCATTTTATCAGGAACTTGGTCACCGCAAGAAAGGAATCTTATGGTTACTCGTATCCTCTAACACACGTAGGACTCCTATTTTGGGATAACGACTCTGCCTTGGTCACCGTTAACGGTACGTATTGTAGACATCATTATTTCGCCCTTATCCTAGTTTATTTGCAGTCACAGCATGTCTTCTTCTAATAGTCATAATTTGAGTAGTCACCCCTTTTTTAACCATATCGTATTTTACAAAGTATCCCCTTCTTTGGGCTTTCACACTTCTTTCCTCACGAAATATTTCTCATTTTATCGGCTCCAACTGATGAGACAGGCGACGACGTCCCTTCCCTCTTTAGCCTATCTATTCTGCCCTCAACATCTGCCTAGTCTACTTCCTGTCTAACCGGATGCAGCTAAATACCAGTATTTTACATGGAGCGACTGCCTATCTGACCTCCACAACCCAGTTAGTAATGGGTAAGAATTGTTGTCAGACTTTTGGGCCTCTGACTTCCTGTAACGACTGTTAAGATCTACAATGCCGGGACCAACTGTTGCAGTGGAAATTTGGTATATTATATAATGGGTGGTCACCCATCCACGGACCGACCTAGGCGAGCGCAGCTTAATCTTGAAGATTCTCCTATATTCAGCAGTCACAAAACGACGATGAGTTACTTGAGCGGTGGCTGAGTACGCCCGACTCGTCACTGTTCCTACTCGTCATTGAAAAACAAAAGATTCACAACTGTTTCAATTAATTTTGTCTCTTGGCTAAGAAGAAAAGCTAATTAATCTTTATTTTGTTTCAGGAGAGAGAATAGACGATGTCTACAACGAATGGAAACCAACCATAATGGACGAAATTAAACAAAAGTGTGTATGTCTCTCATCAGATGGTGACCTGGACTACTTCTTGTGTGACTATGAGAGTTTAATGTTTGTCTGTGAGAAAAACCCGAACACAATCCAATTTGAACGAGTTGCTAATTAAGATTCATTTTATTGTGAAAAAGCTGTCTCAATATTATCTAAAATATTACATTCCTAAAATAAATAAAATAAATTATCTATGCAATGAATGAATGAATATGAATATGCATATGAAAGTACATATAAGGCGGTACTTTCTACAATTTTTGTCTGTCTGTCTGTTTGTTTGTTTCGTCTAATCTCCGAAATGGCTGAACCGATTTTCACGGGGATTTTAGTAGCAGATAGCTGATATTACAAGGAGTAACCTACGCTACTATCTGACCCGCGCAACTTCGTCTGCGTCACATGAGAGAGAGAGAGGGTTAGGGAGTGCTGTGGGTCGTAAACACCTATGATACAATTCTAAAGGAGCTGATGCGCGCGCGGTACTTGAGCATTATTTTGATGCGGAGTTATTTTAAAATATTCTCTCTCCTATGACAGACATTCAATGAAATCAAATTATGTAAGGGCAATTTTGTTCAAAATGAAATACTTGTGTTGAATAACGGATTTATTTGGATAAGAATAATTAATACCATGTTTATAAAGACACCTTCGCAAATAATGAACATCTATTGAACCATACAAATAAACTCGACCAAGCCTGTGAAACTATTTGGAGGAGAAAAACAATTACGAACACACGCACACATAGCGGAATTTTATATAAAGCGTGTATCTGAAAGGTGTGGTCATAATAAAAGGGTGTGTACTTTCTGTATGGGACCAACATTATCATCAGCAGATGACCAAGTAACAAACATGTTCTTCTTCTGTGCAAAATGCTGCCCAAACTCATTGTTATTATGTACTAACACTAGGTATAATAAGGTATGTTAGCAACACTATGGATTCATGTTATCCGACTATTGAAAATAAATAAATAAAACAGATCAGACTCAGATAATGGCACCGCTTGTTTTTCTAATAAACCCTTTCTTGTTTATTTTAAAGTTCTATAGTCTATCTAAGGGCTGTCTTATATACAGGGTATAACAGAATAAACGTAAAACTCCTAGTGTGGTGACTCAGACCATGAAACTGGACCACTTTTGTTCTATGACTTTTGTAGTTCATAACTTTTTATTTAGCTTACCCATACATGTTGATCCGGTGATCGCGTCAATTCCTATATCAAATCAAAACATTTATTTTGCTTGAATATGGGTACACATAAGGATGAAACAAAACAAATTTAGCTCAGGACCATACCTACCCTAACAAGTGTGCAAATCTGGTAAATATTAAAATTAAAATTAAAAATATAAAATATATATGGGGAATTGGAATGTCAATCAATTAAAACAAATTACACCTTACATACATTACATTATGACGTCGGAAATTAAATTAATTACATTTATCATTTAAGACAGGAATAGAGAGATGTCATATCATCAACTTAAATTCTTATCGTCAAAATTTAGTAATAACATTTATTAAACTTAAACTCAAAGCATTTATTTCAATTAAACTCAAACTCAAAGCATTTATTTCAATTAACCATTACAGGCACTTTTGAATGTGAAAGCACAAAAAAAAACTAAGCTACAGTCCCTGTCACAGGGCATAGTAACTTGTGAAAGTACTGTAGTTGCTCATTCGAAAGCGTAGATCCTATGGAGAAGAATGGGCAAGAAACTCCATGGACACTCTTTTAAATCAAAATGTTGTTACAGAGTCTTGGTTACAACATTCATGTCGAGATTATACATTATGTGTGAGAACGATGTAGAAAGACGTGCGAGTAAGAGCGTTCAGAGTAATAAGATAAAATTAACAATTCAATACTCAAATAAAACAATCCATGGCAGCTGCGAGATGACCAGTCCCTACTGACAGCGCCCGTTCACGAACATGACGCATGGATCAGCCATCATTCATCTCAACCATTTTGAAGGGGACTAAACGACCCGACACACGCGCCACCATCAGCGAGACATTGAGCATGTGAGTGAGCATGACATTCTCTCAACCGCCAATGCAAACTCGAGTCAGTAAAATATGTAAATGGTAGCTTTATCGAACATAGAACTCACACATGTGTTATGCAATTATATAACGCTTTCTTTCTTTATCGTGTGGTTAATGCCTAACCTGGTGTCAGAGTTTTTATGCCGCCCATGGGCCTCTGACTTGGCTTTACATACCGTCGAGAAATATCTCTCAGGTATGCTGGTTTCCTCACGATGTTTTCCTTCACCGAAGCAAGTGATAATTATTCAATACGCACATGATTCCGAAAAACCAGAGGTGCGTGTCCTGGGTTCGAACTCGAGACCTATGACTTGGCAGTCCAACGGTCACACTACTAGGCTATCACTGCTTATATAACGCTAAGAGATTGAATCTATACAATGCAAAGATATGTGTTTACAATCTTCTGCAGCTTCCACAATAACTTCACATTGTAGTCAATTAGTTTGCTCCTATGGTTGTGGAGCAGGACCAGCATTGAGCCAAGCATTTTTATCATCAATGTAATCCCCCAACTTATAGTATTCTTGCCTACATAGTGTGTGTTTTATACAAGATTTAAACTTCGTCTCATTCAGTTGTAGAATGTGGGGAGGTATTTTATTGTAGCATTTTAAACAGTACCCCATGAAAGATGAGTCTACTTTAGCTAGCCTGAAACCTGGCTGAACTAGTTGGTCCCTGGTTCTAGTATTATATATAATATAATAGTTGTGGTGTCTGTCGCCTCTTTTACTAAATAAATGCAGATTTTTTCTAACGTACGTGATGTTTTCATAGATGTATTGGCAAGGTACTGTCATTATGTTAATTTCCTTAAACAGTTCTCTTAGAGAATCGCGCCTACGTAGATTATATATGACTCTGATAGCTCTTTTCTGCAGAATAAATATAGACTCGATGTCTGCAGCCTGTCCCCATAGTTAAATACCGTATGGCATAATACTATGAAAATAACTAAAATAGACTAGCATATGCTGCTGAACTCAGCCGTTCTGCAAGAGATGTTAAATGAGGATCCCATTGTAGCCATAAGTCGAGCGTGATCCCTAAGACAACAATTTCATCGACGAATCGTTCTAGTTTCTCACACACACTACACACACACACTACTTTTCACATTTGCACTTTACACTACTTTTACACTACTTTTGACATTTGGTAGAGTAAATCTTATGCAATTAGTTTTTTTCCCAATTTAATACAAAATTATTAGCGGTAAACCAACTGTGGACTTACAGTTTGGCGCTATTTACGTCGACAAGAATTGACGAACCACGTTCTTAAATATTAAAGAAGTTTCGTCAGCAAACAACACCATTTGTGGTTGGTTTTTAAATACATGGGGTAGATCATAAATCTAGACTAAAAAGAGGAAAGGACCTAATATCGAGCCTTGTGGTACACCCATCCTTACTTTTAAAACCATTGAATTGACACCATTTATTTGCACTTGCTTATGTCTATCGTTTAAATATGATTTCACTAAACTAAACGCAAGTTTCCCTAAACCGTAATGCTGAAGTTTAAGGAGTAGGGTTTCGTGGCTCACGCAATCCAATGCTTTCGAGAGATCACAGAAGATTCCTATGTAATTAAAATCAGTCCAGTATTGGAATATTTGTCGCCCTATATTTACGCCCTGTATTTTTCAAAACACTTCCTCAAAAAAAGAAAGAAAGAAAATCGTTTATTGG
Organism: Standfussiana lucernea; assembly: GCA_964057025.1. Taxonomy (NCBI): domain Eukaryota; kingdom Metazoa; phylum Arthropoda; class Insecta; order Lepidoptera; family Noctuidae; genus Standfussiana; species Standfussiana lucernea. The sequence goes on along the minus strand of OZ059798.1, from coordinate 14,531,817 downwards.
CACACGCCACAAGTGCACACAATATAACAAGAAATACTGTGTTTACTGTGTGTGTGTGTGTTCTGTGTGTTTCTTTTTTTTCTTTAGATAGTATTTTGGCCTCGTTTAGTTTGTCTTATTTTTTTCATGTTTACTTTGTTTAAATTTATCTTTGTATTATTGTAAATCTAACCATTAACTTTGTTTTGGTTTATTCCCATTTCTTCCCCTTCCCATCTTTTCCTCATGCCATAAATAGCAGAAGAAGCTATGCAGAATAGGCTAGTCGTCTTTCTTTGCCATTGTTTGTCCCTGCTCCCGATGTATTTTCAAAACTCATGAATCCGAAAATAACAGGGCGTAGGGTTCATTTGGAAGTTTCGACCTACTTTCTTACGGGCGCGTATCATCTTTGATGGACTTAGAGAGTAGACCCCCAGATCACTATCTAGATTCCGTATGTTAAACGTATGTTCCGTGTGTTTTGTTTGTATTCGAGTGACATCATCTGCCGTAGTGATGAGACAATGAAACGTAGATTCTGCCGTCGATTATATTTTTTTATAACTCGAGGTTCTGGATATTTTTTCCTATTTTTAACAGCATTATAGGTAGTCGTATTTTTTAAGTAAATCGAGATAAAAGATAGGTAATGATCGGAGGCAGTAAATAACGCCTTGACGATTGAAACGCAACGGATAACGTTATTTATAACGTTATTGAAATTTTTTAAGTAAGTATTACGTTATGTCAGTCTCAGGATAATGTCGTGTTTTGATAATGACTCACATATATCGTCAACGAGCGGATATCCGGCGTGTGCTACTACACTATAGTCCATAATGCATTGTTTTAGTGGTCTAAAACCATCATTGCATTATTGCCTTTCTAATAAAACGGTTTAGAGCACATCGGTTGTATGGTTTCAAAGTCTATAAACGGACTCTAAACAATTTTTGTGTTCTATTTATATACGTACATAATATTATGTATATAGATTCCACAAATGCTTGCGACCCCAAAATGAATGTGTTAATAATTATTATGATGTCAGTGTCGGATTTTTATACACTCGTTTTAGTTTTAGCCTTAGACCTTATGCACTAGGCACTAGGAAGACAATTTGTCCACGATAGCGGCCGGTCATGCGACGAGTCGTCCCTTACCCGACCTGAAAATCATACGCTCAGAATTTGCGCTTACTACCACGTGACAACCGGGTCATTGGCCCTACCATGACGTCTCAATGCAAGAACGTTTTAGTTCTATTCCAGTGTGAGAAAGAGATGGATAGACATCCTGTATCTTTCTATCTGTAACTTTCACACACTGAAATAGAACTAGGCCCACTGTTGTCAAGATAACCCTGATATCGCAGGTGTTTGTTTAAAACAGTATTATTTTGTTATGATTTCCGTATCATGCGTAGCTAACCTATAACATGAGATAACTCATTAATATTGTAAACATGATAATGTCGAACACACAGCGACATAGCAAGCATTACCTACATTATATATACATTTGCAGTATAACATGGCCTCGCTTTGAATAGATTTCCCGTACCATGAGAGATCCGTAAAAGCTGGTTTTGAATAGCTTGATTGGTCGTCGTGCGTACAGTCCTTTAACAATACTTTTACCTCTGACAGATGCAACCTAATAGCTGCTTTAAGCCTACGGGAATAAAGATCACTGTCATCTTGATAGACTCAGTGGAAGCAACACAACACCAACGTTATAGTGATGACGATGAAGATCTTTTTGATTTGACAGTGATGGCCGAGTCGGAGGTTAAATGAATGTGAAATGATTGTAGGCATTTTAATTAGAAACAAATAAGGAACATTGTTGCGTGGATCTTTTAACGCTCGTTTGTTTGTTTGTTTATTTGAAATAGCGTTGAAAATTGAGAAAAGATACAGTATTGTTTTTTTTTTGTTTCATTATTATTATTTATTTTGGAAATTATAAGTAAAATTTAAAAAAAAAAAACATTAAAAAAACAAAAATAGATACTTTTAAAATACTTGTGTAATAAGTTTTTTTTTTTTTTTCGTTATTACCGGGTGGTGCCGGGTACTTAGGTGTTACTTAAATACTTTACTACCAATTTATCAGAATAGTTAACTTCTAAAATTCGTTTTCTTTTTAAGTTTACATTTTTGTAAGCAGGGAACACATGATAAGTTTCTGTAAAAAGACATAATTTCTTCAAAACATAATTTTGTAAGGATGATAACTAAAAAGGGTGTTTATTTCCCAAAGTGGTAATAAATTAAAAAGAAAGTTTTCCAAAATTATATAAACCGAAATTAGTCATTTCTTTCCATAAACAAAGATCGCAAATCAACCAATCGCGTATAAAGTACGAAAAAAAAGCCAACCAATGAGGCATGTTTTAAACATATTCGACGCGAAAGAAACGTTCGATAGGCCGTTTGAATTATACTGTATTTTACGAAAAATACAACTGCTTTATTAAACATAAATGTATCTTTCGTGCATTTTTTGTTCGTTAGTTTGAAAGCGCCACCAGTAGGATTTCATTTTTGTCTTTTGCATCATGAAGGCTTTGGCGGCTGATACTTCCTCCACCATAATAAGGCGATTTGTGAGAAGACTTATACCCTAGTATTCCGTTGTCCTGGTTATAAGGACTATGGGTGGTCCTCTCATAAACTCGTCTTTAGTTAATTTACTAACAATAGTGTTTAAGTGCAAAACTGTTACTAACAATTTATGGATCTTTTAGTTGTTCGAAATAAAATGATTATTTATTTATTTTGCACTTGATGGCCTCACCCTTAAGGTGGAAAAGCTTGAAGGCTTTAATTTATAAAGAGTGTAAATATTCTCTTAGCGAAGCTGAAAGACACTTGTTCACCTCATTATTCATCATTTTTTTTCTTTCCAATGTATCCATCAGCACAATGTTTTGAGTGCGTAACATTGAGTTGTACCATGAAACGTGATTTTTACCCCAAAAAAAAATAAAAACGTTTTTGCAAAAAAATAACTGACTTCCAAAAAAAAAAACAATTAAAAAAAGTGGAAAATAACATTACTTTCGGAAGTCGGTGACTATGGTTTGTTTCATTGACTTTTTTGGCACCGACTTCCGAAAGTAATGTTATTTTCCAATTTTTTTTTTGAAAGTCGGTTATTTTTTTTTGCAAAAACGTTTTTATTTTACACTTTTTAGCTATCGCATCACACACAAATCCTTGTCATGTATCAATTTCGCAATTTCTTTTACTTGGATGACACATTTTTTCCAGCTATTTTGATTTAAAAACCAAACTACAGAACCGATTTTGATGAAATTTCTATGGGACCAATCGGGAAGCAAATCCATTCATATAAAAGAAGAATTATTCAAATCGGTTTATAAATGACGAAGGTATGAGGTAACAAAAACAAAAAAAATACAACCGAATTGAGAACCTCCTCCTTTTTTTGAAGTCGGTTAAAAAAGTAGTTTCCCAGCAATAATTTTTTGCGTAGGGTTACTTGGTTTGATGTTTGATGTACAGAATGCTTGGATGTGGGCTTCGTGAAGGGTCCGTTCACAACTTGTATAATATCACGCTACGACACTCAGGAGTCGAGCAAAAGGCAAAAGTCATAAATGGCTGATAAAACCGCGGGGCACGGCTAGTTAAGGTATACAAAGTTCGGTATATAAGATCTTGCTATCGGAAAGTGGAATTATAACATTAATGTCGTTGTACCTAAAAGACTTAAAATGATAAAAATATTTTATTGTTTAATCTTTCTGGCTATAAGTGGTAAGTGTTTATTTTATTCTTTTGTTTTTTTTTTATATTCTAGTAAATTTTCAAGTTTTTTTTTGTTTTAAATGACCAATTCGGAAATCGCGAAAAATTGTAATTGCTCCATCCATTTATATTTGCTGTTTTATCTTACTAATACTAGGGTACAGACTAGTACTAGTTACTTACTACTAATTATATAATCACTACATAGTATAAAACAAAGTCGCTTCTGTCTTCGTTGATTTTGATGCGGTTTTTTTTAAATAGATAGTGATTCAAGAGGATGGTTTATATTATGTATAATACATGCATATTATAGTACAGAAAACATTAGCATCTACATTGAACCCGTGCGAAGCCAGGGCGAGTCGCTAGTTAATATTATAAGCGCGTAAGTTTGTGTGAATGGATGTTTGTTACTTTTTCACGCAAAAACTTCTGAACGGGTTTTTATGAAACTTTAATACAAGGTGTAGTTTTGCAATCTCGTCAAAATTCAGGAGGTTTTTATAGAAGACATAAATAATCAATATAAATTACGGTACCTGGTCAATAATAATAAACGCTGCTTTTTTAGATGTTTTAAATTGACACTATTTCAGAATGAAGCCCTTCTCAAAAGAGGAGAATCACCCGTTTATCGAATAAAAGTCTGCGTTTGTTTGTGTGTGTGAAAGCGCGGTTATAGGGCTAGTATTAGACGGGCCGCGTTTTAATACGGGTGATGTACACTTATCGATTTCCGATATTAAGAAAAAAATATAAATATTACCTACCCATTTTATTATTGATTAGGATCGAGAATCATTAGCATACCTCCTTGAATTTGACGAGGATGCAGAGCAACACCTTGTATAATACTGTAACAATACAATAACCCGTAGGCTATAAATTACTACGATAATATTGTTAAATTGCCTCGTTGGTTAAGGGGTCGTGAGGTCCTGGATTCGATTCCCGGGTCGGGAAAATTGTTATTGGGTTTTCCAATAGGAATTTCTCAGTAGCAGCCACGGAGTCAGTATTTGTGCCCGGTTCGACCCCTATTACATGGGACTGAAGCATAACTGGTGAAATGTGGGTGTACTATTAGGTCCACCTCTGCCTAATCCTTCGGGGATTACAGGCGTGATGTTATGATGATGTTCTGTAATATTGTTATTGTTTTATTTGCAGATGCCGCGCAAGGGCTAGAACATTACACGTTCAGTGCTTCGGCAAACGGTTGGCTGAAACTGCACGCGGTCCCCGCAAAATGGATAGACGCCGTGACTACCTGTAACGCAGAAGGTAAGAAACTAGTAGAAAGACAATATTACAAGTTTTATCGTCAGTGCTGTACACTTTATGGTAGACCAGTAACCAGGTAGAGGAAAGGACCGGATAGGGTGGTAAATTTGAGGCGATGTTCAAGGCTGTGGAGCTTAGCTTTGACAAGGGAGTCGTTGTCAATGAGCCTATTGACTTGAGCTTTACAGTCTTCTTCTTAGAGATTCATTTGGCATAGCGGTTGTAGTCATCACGTAGTGACTTTTGTAGGAGCACATGTGATTCGCTTCACGATCGTCCGCCACTTCTCCGTGCCGGGCAACATCATGCCTTGGCCCTCAGCAGTGGACATTTCACCAAAACCATTTTTTTTGCCAAATAACAAGATGTCACATTTTAAAAACTTTGTATTAGTCATTGGTATATTAAATACAAAAAAAAAAACTAGATGCACCGTTCCTTGCAAATGTCAGTTCGTAAAGTTTCTTCAATAAATCAAACGAATAATTACGACCAACAAATTACAAGTTCTGGTGGTCTACCACGACGTCTTAATGCAGGAATCTTTTAGTTCCATTCCATGGTGGGAAAGAGATGGCGCGCATCTTTTGCCGCCTGATTGACTAAACAAAAACGTACATCGCCATAAAAAGTTGTTTTTTAAACGCAAGCAACACACGTTATACCGGGTCGTGGGGCTTTCGGGACCGGGACTGCGGTCCCGGATAGTAGAATTGAAATACGAGTAGAAACGTGACTTATCGTACGTTGCTCTCGTTTCAAAAACAAGTTATGCGGTCGGTGTAAGTTCGATTTTTTTTTTGAGACGCTGATTGTGTATCTTGGTTTTACTTTGTGTCATGTTCAAGGCCGATTTGCATTTAACTGATTATTCAACCCTACAGGTGCTGTGCTGGCCTCTCCGCTAAATGAAAATATCGTAGAAAACTTACGTTTGCAAATGCTCTTAAGAAAAGTTGATCGTCCGATCCACTTGGGAGTGAACGCATTGCGGTCTAAAGGATATTTCGTCTCCCTTGAAGGTCAGTTTTAAGCAATACGTACTTTTAAGGAACCAATCATTCTCAAGAATCAATAGTAGCGTAAATCTCTCCCTCCAGTATATCAACTATCCCTATCTATAGCTGGTCCTGCGTTAGATTCCCAGGTCAGGCAAAAATTGATGCCGGATTTTTCAATCAGGAAATTTGCAGTAGTAGCCTAGTGGCTGGATCTGTGCTCAGTTGCTATTACATGACCATAACTGAAGTTAAATGATTAAGTGAACTTAACTGGCAAAATGTTGGTGTACCTGCTAAAGGTACACCTCTGTCTGATCCCTTGGATTTTATTGCTGTTATGTTACGTGAATAAAGTATGTTTTTAATTTCAGGAGTGAATCTGGACGACATGCCTGCAATTTGGGGATCGTACGGCGATGGGAAAGACACCGGAGATTGCTTAGCTTTTACTTCTGACGGCACGGTGTCTACCTCGTCATGCTTGGCATATCTTCCCTACATTTGCTACAAAAAAAAAGAAAAAAACGAGGTTATGAACGAGTGTGGAACCTTTGATGACCGTTAGTATTAATAAATCAACGATCAATTGGTAGTTCCTGGAATAAGGAACAGACAGACTTGGGACAGAGAGATGAAATGGTTTCTTTTACCATTTGGATACGAAAGCAACAAACTATATTGGAAGTAAAAATACTCCGTTATTTGTTTTGGGAATACTTTCTTTCGCTTTTTTAGTAGTACATTGCTCTCTTGGCGCATAGCCGACATCTTGTTTTTTTCAATACCATATTTTCCATATACATATATTTCACAGACGTTTCACCAACAGTGCTCCACAATGCCGTTCAAGTACCATAAGATTCCTACATAACTTTGCCTAAATTATGTACACCATGCTGAATCAGCCTAACGATCCGACTGCTGGGACACGGAACTCCCTTGTAAATGGGAGTGGGATCCACCACACTGGCCTAGTGCGGCTTGGTGGATGTCACATGTGTCTTGGAATTTTTGGTTCCAGCACATGACGGTCAACTCACGAGTTTTCCTTGACCGTTTCAAGAGTGCACCATTTAAAATAATAATTAAGCAAATCAGCTAAAAGTTCCGGTTACTGAAGATAACTGGTATAAAATATCTATAATCTATACTTATATAATATTACTAGCGAACCCCCCCCCCCATACTTCGTACGGCACCACCTCCGGGTTCCGGCTCCGGATCCTATCGTTCAAGCTGAAACCATCCCTACACATTCACAAGATTTCTTTGAATTCCGTTGGGTGGTTTAGGAGATGAGCCAAAATGTGACATTTATTAATTTTTTTCCAGAGTACAAATTAAATGCAACAACAGGTAGCTGTTACAAGTTACACAAGGAAGAGAAAAAATGGAGTGAAGCTCAACAGATCTGCTTGGCTGAAGCAGGTCACTTAGTGGTCCTAAAAAACCGGGATGAGGCTCATTTCATCTTGGACTTGGTCGCCGCAGCACAAGTATATTATAGTGCCTCGTCTCGGCTTCCTCTAGCACACGTAGGACTCCTATATTGGGATAACGACAATACCTTGGTCACCGTTACCGGTACGTATTGTAGACATCATCATTTTGACGACCCGAATGGCGCAGCGGTAGTGAGGCTGCCTTACGTTCATAGGGTTCCGGGTTCGAATCCCGGTAGGAGCAAGTGTTTGTGTGATAAGCATAGACATTTGTTACCGAGTCATGGATGTTTATATGTATAATAAGTATGTATTTACAAACAAAAAAAAAAGTATCTATGTAGTATATCAACTATCTAGTGTCCACGACACAAGCCTCGTTGCTTAGTGTGGCACTAGATGGCGCTGTGTGTAATGTCCAGCGATATATATATATATTATATTATTATCATAATTTCGCCCTTATTCCAATTTATTTGCAGTCGCAGCATGTCTTCTTCAAATAGTGATAATTTGAGTAGTCACCCCTTTTTAACCATACCAAAGTATCCCCGTCTTTGGGCTTTTACACGTCTTTCCTCACGAAATATTTCTCATTCAATCGGCTCCACCTGATGAGACATGCGACGACCTCCCTTCCCTCTTTAGCCTATCTATTCTGCCCTCATCAGCTGCCTAGTCTTTTCCCAACTTAATTGAGGTCTACTTCCTGTCTAACCGGATGCAGCTGAATACCAGTATTTTACATGGAGCGACTGCCTATCTGACCTCCACAACCCAGTTGGTAATGGGTAAGACTTGTTGTCAGACTTTTGGGCCTTTGACTTCCTATAACGACTGTCAAAGATCTGCAATGCCGGGACCAACTGCTGCAGTGGAAATTTGGTATGTAATGAGTGGTCTCCCATCCACGGACCGACCTGGGCGAGCGCAGCTTAATCTTGAAGATTCTCCTATATTCAGCAGTCACAAAACGACGATGAGTTACTTGAGCGGTGGCTGAGTACGCCCGACTCGTCACTGTTCCTACTCGTCATCGAAAAACAAAAGATTCACAACTGTTTCAATTAATATTGTCTCGTGGCTAAGAAGAAAAGCTAATTAATCTTTAATTTGTTTCAGGGGAAAGAATAGACGGTGTCTACAACGAATTTGAGCTAGCACTATGGGAAAGCCCAATGTATAAAAAAGGACAACTGTGTGTATGTCTCTCATCATATGGTTCTTTGGACTACACCTTCTGTGATTATGGGCGTTTAATGTTTGTCTGTGAGAAAAACCCGAACACAATCCAATTTGAACGAGTTGCTAGTTAAGATTCATTTTATTGTGAAAAAGCTGTCTCAATATTATCTAAAATATTACATTCCTAAAATAAATAAATTCACGCAGACCCTCTGGTCTGCGTGAAATTCCCCCAAACTTACAAATAAACTCGGCCAAGCCGGTGAAACTATTTAGAGGAGAAAAATAATTACGAACATACGCACACACACCGCAACTTTATATAAAGCGTGTGTCTGAAAGGTGTGGTCATAATAATAGGGTGTTTACTTTCTGTATGGGACCAACATTATCATCGTGAAAAAATATTCAGCTATCCCATACAAATTGTATAAAGACTGAACTACTTCAGTTCAGTTTTATGGTCTGTACCATGTATATGACGAAACTTTTCTGACACATGCTGTATAAAACATGCCGAAGAAAATAGTGTCGCTGGCTGCTAGAACCCGGGCCAGTGGTAACAGCATCCTAAAAACAGTGGCCGAATATGTTTTCCGACCAAGTAAAAAACCTGTTCATTTTCTGTGCAAAATGCTTCCCAAACTCAATGTTATTATGTAATAACACTAGGTACAAGGTATGTTACTAACACTATGGATTCATGTTATCCGACTATTGAAAATAAATAAATAAAACAGATCAGAGTCAGAGAATGGCACCGCTTGTTTTTCTAATAAACCCTTCCTTGTTTATTTTAAAGTTCGTACAGTATAACTAAGGGCTGTCTTATATACTGGGTATAACAGAATAAACGTAAAACTCCTACTTTTGTAGTTCACAACTTTTTTTTTTGCGAATTTCAATTACTCGTAGAACAATAGTTGTTCAGTTACAAGGTCCGAGGCGCCGCGCGAGAGGTCTCGCGATTATTGTATTACACCTCGTATATCATTATCAGCGAAAAGACCGCCATTGTACACACAGATTTAGCAATAGAGTAAAATACCCGTGTAATAATTTTGGCGTACCAATAAAGTATATCTAAAAGTAGTTTGAGCTCTTTCTTTTTTTCTCTTAGGAATGCTGCTCAGAACCTGGGTTGTGGAGGTGTGATAGGCAGTCATCATCATTCACCAACATTCTCCTGCCCCCAAGTTATTTAGGGTCGGCGCATCATGTCTTCTTCTTCCATACTTCTTTATTACTCGTCATATCAGCAGAGAAGTATGGAAGAAGAAAACATGCTGCATGCATCGCAGTCGCTCCATGTAAAATACTGGTATTCAGCTAGACTGGAAGCCGACCCCAACATAGTTAATTCAAATGTGCAGGTCATCACATTCCACTCGACAGTATTATTTCGATAACAAAGCCAACCGAAGTAATTATTACAATTATTCGGTTCGTGCCGACCGGCGAACTTCGGTCGGCTTTTTTTTGTTTGTTTTTTGGCCTGTACTGTCCCACTGCTGGGCAAAGGCCTCCCCCAATTCCTGGCATGTGCTCATTTCCCATGCCTCCTCGATCTGGCTTGAATCCTCGTGTAATCGTGTTCATCTTTCGTTTTTGCCATCCGACTACGCCGATTCTGATAAAGTTTTCTCTAGAGCACCTAATAAAACCCAACCGATTTTTAATTTGGCAAAATTATCACAGGTTACTCCTTGGTAAGACTGGTTGTCAGGTTTTCGGAGTTCCGATTACCCGAAATGACTGTCAAAGATCTTTAAACAGCAGCCATTATTTACTGCATAAGTAGTTTTCTGAGGCTTGGAGGAGTCTCAGAAAGTAACGAATGGTCACCAGTCTACGGACCAACCTCAGCAACCGTTGCTTAACCTATAAAATCGACCCGTGCGGCTGCTATTACATTTTTTTCCCCCAAGAGCCCTTAGCCCAAGGAAATTGCAAACACGAAAGAAAATTCGAATTTACCTGTTTTTTTTTATCTCGAATACCGTAGAGACATGCAAAGTAAGTTAATTTTACGCTTCCAAGTCCTCAATGAGAGTCGAAGAGATAAATCTTGCTGAGCATTGATTAATGTCTGTATCATCATGGCTTTAACTCTCGGGGGTAAGCAGTTAAGCGTGTGTCAATCATGAAGAGGTGATGAGACTTTGATAAATGTGTTTGTATGTGGAGTGGTATTTAGATTTCCGCTTTTATAGGGACTAGCTTGAGCTTGCGACTTCGCCCGCGTGGAGGCCAAAAACGGGACAGCTTTCCTGGGATTAGAAGTATCCTATGTCCTAACCTGTCCTAACCTACCTCGCTGGTCTAGTTGTCGCAAGCGCGACTGCTGAGCATAAGGCCTGGGTTCTATTCCCAGATCGGGAAAAGTGTCATTGGGTTTTTCCATCAGAAATTTCTCAGTAGCAGCCACGGGGTCTGGATTTGTGCCCGGATGATGGCAATAGGCTCGCCCCCTATTACATGGGGCATAAACATTACAGACGAAATGTGGGTTTACCTACTGTTAGGTATACCCCTGCCTTACCCTGGATTACAAGCTTAATGTTATGTATGATAACTCTAGTGTGCCTGTGAGACGAATTTCATCCATTTAGCGGTAAAAGTCTGAAGAGGTAACAGAAACATCAGACAGACAGGCAGACTGACTAGACAGATGAGTTAACTTCTCTTTTATAATTAACTACTTAACTTACTTCCTGCCACTTCACCTGCGTGAAAAGTATACCTACAAACAACAATAAAAACAAAATAATTGACTAAATAGGGAGACTATAGTTTACATTGCAGTTTTTTTATACTACATACCGCAGCTCGCCTGATGTGAAGAGATGATGCGGCCTAGGGTGGAGCACGCTTGCCTAGAAGAAACCGATTCACTCGAACTTTGAATAGATCCAAATTATAATGATCAGGGAACAGAGAAGCAGTGAATTCCACAGACTGGCGGTTCACTCAATAAATGAGGAAGCATAGGACTTTGTTCGGGTCCGCGGAACTCAACCATATATCGGTTGAGTTCTTCGCCGTAAATCTATATACCTTCAGCAATAACTTCAACGTTTATATTATGAAAGTCACTTAAAACTATGTCAGTTGATTTCCAATTCACTTCTAAGATTTAATACGAGAAATGCCGGAGTAACCGCAAAAAGTTTGGCTTACATTGCGCAATGCATATCAGTGCCAAACTGGTGGAAAACTTTGTATGCCTCACGGATGTTCCATAGTGATGGGACCTGTGCGGATATTCGGATATGTAGGTATACGGCGGATACGGAGTTAGAAAAACTTTATTAATGTATCGAGAGAGAATATATGTATATAATTCCAGCAGATACTTGATATCGTGTCCTGCCTGTCCTATTGTTCGCACATCATAGGAGCTGATGGACGCTACTGAAACTGAGAAAATCGTCTCCAAATGCGCTGACTCAATTTGTATTGTCATCGACACGCTTAAAAAAATAGATACTGTAGGGGTTTAGCGTGGAGCGGACCTGCACAAACGATTGATAAATACGTTGAAGGCATAAAATGCGACAATCACTATAAAAGAAAATATAGTATGACCACTTTAAGTGTGCGGTTCAAGGTGGCGTTGCTTGTCAAGAAAATATGCATCGATATGTCAAACTCGGTACATTTTATTTTAGTTCTTTGTTTTCCCGACTGAACAGATACGTTGGTTGAAGTGCAGAAATTCAAGCCCTGACGGCTGATATCTCCAAACAGAATGTTTAAGTACTTCTAAACTCGATAATTATTTAATTTGCAAGTATACGCGAGTTTATTTTTGTGTACTTAGACATCTTACACGGGTGTCTATTTCTGTGTGAATGTTTTTTTTTTTTAATTTATTAAGGTAAGCCTGTGTTGTCCCACTGCAGGTCAAAGGCCTTCCTTCCCTCCTTCCACTTTTCGCGATCTAGTGCGATTGTAGGTCAATCCTTTGAAAAAGAGTCCAACTCATCGCGCCATCTCTTTCTGGGCCTGCCGCGTTGTCGTTTCTTGCTGTTTGGTGTCCATTGAGTTTAAGTATTTTTATATTTTTTTTTGTTTAGTACATTGTCCTTTCTTTACGGACTAAGCTAATATCTAAAAACCTTGCATAAAATCTTAAAATTTATTAACCAATCATTTGTCTTACAAAATCGAAACATTACGCACTACGCGTCTATGCCAACTGTTTTGTAGACTAAACAAATCTAGTAACAAGTACTCTTTAGTTTGATTGACAACGAACAACCCAGACCAAAGCTATTAGTAAGAAAATGTTTCTTGATAAAATATTGCTCATCCATCTTCTCAAGAATAGCCAAAAAATTCAGGCAATTACTAGTCGTTTTCAATGATTTCTTTGCTCTAAAACCATCATATTTTGTCCTGTTTTATTTCTACCCAGCTAATGGCATTAAGTTCACCCCTTATAACACGGGTCTTAAACAATACTGACGAAATCTGCCTAGACTTTTCCCAACTATGTTGGGGTCGGCTTCCAGTCTAACCGAATGCAGCTGAATACCAGTATTTTACATGGAGCGACTGCCTATCTGAACTCCATAGTACAGTTAGAACTGGGTAATACGATACCCCTTGGTAAGACTGGTTGTCAGACTTTAGGGCCACTGACTACCTGTAACGACTGTCAAAGATCTACAAATGACAGCCGAGGCCCACGGTTTAACTTGCTTTCCGAGGCACGGAGGAAACTCAATATGTTATGGGTGGTCACCCATCCACAGACCAACCTAGGCAAGCGCGGCTTAACCTGAAGTTTGATCCGAGTGACAGTTATTATGTAGCCCCGAGCTCTTCGGCCTTCAGTCAAGCATGCCAGAATTATAGATGCGACGGTTTAAAGCATTTCATGCAACAACAGTTTTATAACGTTATTTAAATTCGTAACGTTTTTTGAGCAATTTGTACGAATGCGAAGGTTTTAAATGTTTTTATTGCGTCATGCTTTTAAAAGTGCACATATTTTACTGAAATGTTCACGAATGGATTGGTAACTGAAATTGCGTATAAAATTAATATTTTTTAACGTAAGTGTGTTTTTATTTTGAATAACAAAATACATGAAAAATAATCGACATTCAATCAGTTAACCTGTTTGTAATTTCAAAATAACAGCTTTTTACTGAATGCATATGAAAGTATATACATACGGTACTGAAACAAAAAAACTTTTATTTTTGACTGTCTGTTTGTTCCGGCTGATCTCCGAAACGGCTGGTCCGATTTTGACGGAACTGTTATAGGCAGAAAGCTGATGTTATAAGGAGAAACTAAGGTTGTTTTATTTTAGAATCGCAAAAATTAAAACCCTTAAAAATTAACAATTAACCCGTTAACAAAATCCGACTAAAATGGGGAAGTAATATTTTTATAATAAATTCACGCGAATGGAGGTCGCGGGCAATAGTTAGTATATAAATAAAACAAAACAAACAGAAAAGATGATTAAATTGTTCAAGATAGATAGTTGTTATCTGCATAATATTTAATCTCGTAAATATCCGAATTCTTACTTTTAAACTACAAAGAACATCCCTATTCGGTAGTCACCATTGAAAGAATACTTCTTAGTGTTACTAAGAACGAACGTTTTCAAAGAATTCCTACAATTCCGGAAAGTTTTATTCGTGAGTCGACGGGGGTCAAGGAACTTAGCAAACTAACTTAGAGACTAGTGCTTTCAGTAACTGTGGGGCCAATTTGAGTGCCCTCTCTCACTTTCGTAACATCTTTTGAAACGAAATTTTATTTTTATTTATTGTACTTTTTTTCAAATAGTCCTTTTTTTAACCGACTTCAAAAAAAGGAGAAGGTTCTCAATTCGGCTGTATGTTTTTTTTTTTTGAGTTTGTTACCTCATATCTCCGTCATTTATGAACCGATTTGAAAAATTATTCTTTTATCTGAATGGATTTACTTCCCGATTGGTCCCATAGAAATTTCAACAAAATCGGTTCAGCAGTTTGGTTTTGAAATCAAAATAACTGGAAAAAATGTCATCCAAGTAAAAGAAATTGCGAAATTGATACTTGACAAGAATTTGTGTGTGATACGATAACTAAAAAAAGGGTAAAATAAAAACTGAAGTTTTTGTACTTTATCACTCAACAAAAGCCTAAAGCTACGAACGCACTGACAGGTTTGCTTAGTGCCTAGAGCCAAGCGAGTAGCAAAGTGAAACTGGCGTTCTAAAATTATCGGCGGCCGGTTGCGGCTTGCGGCGTGTTGGGAGGTAGGCGCTAAGCAAGCCATCTGTCAATGAGATGCGATGCCAACATAGGACTTCACCTTACGTACCCGCTACACTCTGGCAACCGGGTAAAAATGCAAAACACACATACACATACATTTACACACACACACACACATACATACACATACATTTACATACACTGTATACATTTGAATTGTGTCGTTTCGCTCTCTCACATTGGAAGTCATATTTCTCGTTTCATGCGGGATGTGTTAACCAATTAAGCACTATGAGGGCACAATAAATATTTATTTGGTAACGAATCACACGACTCAAAAACATCATAGTTCATACAGGGTGTACAGGAACCCTTCAGGAGGCCGTCAACCAAGCATTCTGTACTGAGTAACACTGCGCAGAAATTATTGCTGGGAAACGACTTTTCTTTTTGTGTGAGAAAAATCACGTTTTACTGTAAGTCTCAATATCAGCAAATCACTAAAAACATTGTACTAATGGATGCATATAGTACAAGAGCCATGACATTTAAAAAAAAGTGTGAAATAGTTGGAAATTTGACTTTCAATATCTCCGCAATTAAAAGGTTCCCAAGTATGGTCCAGAATCGCCGTGTCCTCGTGCAGGCGATCGGCGGTGGCGATCTCTCGCGTCCGGCCCTGGTCCAGGCCATGGTACGGAGCGAGAGGGCATAGGAAGCTGTCACCTCCTTCTGAAAGAGTAATGCTCGCAAAGGAGGAGGCGGAACGTGTGAGGGAGAGGCAATCTCTGCGCCTTCACGCCCCTAGCCGCCGCAGGAGACGCCCCGGGCGTCGGGAATCACAAGCAGATTCCTGGCCACCGTAGGCGCGAGCTTGCGGACGGCGAGCATTGGGTAGCTCGCCATCCGGTAAGGACCAGGCCCGGGTCGATGGCGCGTTGTGTTCCACGCGCGCCTCAAAGAGATGTCAGCACAAACTGACGGGGTCCATTAGGACCGATGCCTGCCTGAAAGTATGGTCCAGAACAAAGAAAATATCACAAGGTTACGAGAACATGTGCCTGTCAGCTTCGTCGAGGATCTTTTTACACCCTGTATAACTCATCATAATAATTATTTATCGACCAATACCTGAGGAAGCTCTCATTAGGCAGCTGGATCAAGGGCTTGATTCAGAAAGCGGTACTCCTGGACACGGCTCGAACTGTCAGGAGGTTCCAGATTCCGGTGGGTTACTATTTTATTTTTAATTGTGTTTTTTTTATATTTATTTTATACAGGAATATTCAAAACTATAAGAGGCAGACTAAAGAAACGATGGATGGACTGTGTGGAGGGTGATATGGCAAGAAAGGAGGTGTCTGATGTGATGACAAGTAATAAAGAAGTATGGAAGAAGAATACATATAATATATACATGCTTAAATATTTCAGTATTAGGATGTCAAATTTAAATACGGTACTCGCATATCCAGTGCCCAGTTGAAATCATACTAGAGTTAGTCAATATTATTTCAAAATGTTTGTTATTGTTTGCGTGCAATGTTGGTAAAGCCCCAAATGGCACTTTGTTTGTTTGGCTGGTTTTTGTGTGGGACATTATTTTGATCTAAAATGGTGGAACGCGTTTTAGTGTTGAAACATTTGGTATGGTATTTTGTGTGTTATAGAATAATAGAATTATCTTTACTTATTCAAGTTTCATGACTCAAAAAATATCAGTAAGACTTACAACTATATTAGGAAGAACCAAAGACATTCAAATATTTACTAGCGATAGACGGGACAAGACGAAAAAAATCGTAATCCAAATCTTGTTACAACTTGGTAACAAGTCATTCTGTCTAGTGGCACATGCCCGCTTGACAGGTAGCATTCGTGTGTCAAAATCGAAAATGTTGGGGATCAAAATTTTTGTATGAAAATTTTCCCAATGTCCGCTCTATAAGTCTTTTTAATCTGTTTGGTAAGAACTGACACTTCTCAAAAAAACAAAAACAAACAAATAGTAGTGGATCACCGTTGTGGCAACCCATGTGAAATGGCGCAACAGCGACCCACGAAAACACAGTTTAGGCGACTTGAAATCATGCTTTTTGTTGTTCTGTGTGTTATAATTCTTATAATTTCGTTATTTACTTTTATGTCAAAGAAGTGTATGAATAATTGGTTATTAGAGATTTCCAATTCCCAATGGAAGTGCTACTGTACCCCTTGGAGTTTTAAAGTTAAACTACGGAACCAAACATAAATAAAATATAAAATACATCTTACCTGAACAATAGCTATTTTTCTCGTAAACACTCCATCCAATCCGTAAGTTAGTAGTGAGGGATTACACTAAGCAAATACCTGTGAACAAGAAAAGAATGTGTTCAGAAATATAAACAGAACATCAATTTTTGATTAATTCTTTTTAAAGGTCTGAAACGTAATTGCTGAGCATGAGACCCTGGGTTCAATTACCAGGTCGCGCAAAGTATTATTTTATTGAGTTTTCCCATCAGGAATTTCTCAGTAGATGCCACGGTGTCTGCATTTGTGCCCGATTGTTGGCAATAGGCTCGCCCTTCCTCTCGCTGCTCGCACTTAAACGAAAGCTCATGGACATGTGCATTCTCCCCACCCTCACCTATGGAGCGAAAACATGGTCGCTTACAAAGCGTCAGAAGTCCGCACTTGGAGTCTGCCAACGAGCTATGGAGCGAAGTAAACTGGTGTTAATCTTACAGACCGCATCCGAAACTCCATACTTCACTCCAAAACAAAATAGCTGATGCTGGCCTTACAGCTGCTAAGTTGAAATGGAACTGGGCTGGTCACATCTGCCGCATGTCGGAGGAGCAATGGGCAAAACTAACCGCTCAATGGACTCCAAACAGCAGGAAACGACAGCGACAGCGCAACAGACCCAGAAGGAGATGGCGGGATGAGTTGGACTCTTTCTCAAAGGATTGGCATACAGCCGCACTAGATCGCGAAAATTGGAAGGAGGGAAAGGAGGCCTTTGACCTGCAGTGGGACAACACAGACGTATAATATAAAAGATATAAAAAAATCACCTGTATAATTTACAAAAATATATTAACACCAAATGAAGACTACTACCAGAGGGCCTAATCAAAATTATATTCTATCAGCGATCATAATCTGCCTAGCATTTTCTCAGCTTTATTGAAGTCGGCTTCCAGTCTAACTGGATATAGCTGAATACCAGCATTTTACATGGAGCAACTGCATATTTGGGTTCAACAACCCAGTCAGTACCGGGTAAAGTGTACTTCACCAACCTCGAGGTCAAGCGTAAACTTTTTAAAACAGATGTCATTTGTTTCACGAATTGACGTAGCGGGAATCGACATAGCGATATTTTCTATGATTTATAAAATGGCCGTCAGTCAAGCATATCATCATCTGTCTAGGCTTTTCCCAACTATGTTGGGGTCGGCTTCCAGTCTAACCGAATGCAGCTGAATACCAATATTTTACATGGAGCAACTACCTATCTGACCTCCACAACCCAGTTAGTACTGGGTAATAAGAAGAAACTTGGAATGCAATGAGTGGTCACCCATCCACGGACCAACCTAGGCAAGGGCTTACCAGAAGATCAACCCAAGTGGCTGTTATTATTGAGCCACAAGTTCTTCATTTTTTTCAAAGAAAAATAAAAAAAGCCCCATTTGTCACTAACAGCGGCCCCCTGTCCGCGTCATTCGATTGCTAAATACTTTTCTATCACTGTAAAACACATTTTAGTTCAACTTAACTCATAAACTATGGATGGATGGATGGATGGATGACTGGGCACGTAACTCGGTAGTATCTAAACATCAAACAGAAGAATATAACATTATTTCCTTCGGTAATTCGATAAAGTGTCGGCTTCAAGATTGAATTATTGGTTCTCTGATAAGGCGTAAATGTACGTGACAAAATGGTGGACAAAGATAGTTCACCGTCATCGTTAATTTCACTCTATTTGGAGAGGTTTATACAGCGTGTATCAAAAAGTGTGGTCATATTATGAGTGTGGTCCACACCATCAAACTGAACCAGTTTCTCCGTGGAAACATCATCGCAATCGTGAAAAAATATTCTGCTGCCAAATACAAAGTGGTTGGAAGATTTTTATATGTAGGGTGGCCTGCCTAACTTGCGCCGTTTTATTAAATTTTCACAGCGTTGATACCCTGAAAATCAATAGCTGGTATCAGCACAATCAAGTATTGTATGAGACAAAATCTTCTAAAGTGTCACGAGATATAAGCTATCAAAGTTAGAATCTATTCACTAATCATTCAAATTTATGGCCGAAACCACATCCTTGAATATAACCACAACCTTCTTGATACATGATGTATGTAAACGAGTTGAGGAAAACATATTTTTTGTTTTATCATGATAGGTTATTGATACCTGTCACGTCTGCGGAGTTCTACTAGCTGATTTATTTGACCTTGTTAAGAAAAGTGCAGAAGCAGTAGTCACTTTTCACCACCATCTTGAATCTAAGGGCTGCAAAAACTTTCATTTTTTGAATTCTACGCAACGAATGATACGTTTTTAACGTTCTCCTTAACAAAATGAAACGATTTTTTAACATCGCCACTTTAAAAGCTACAATTTTTCATGCTTTTCACCAAACGAGACCCCAAAAATCGTACCTCAAACCTGTATATTTCAAACCCACCAATACCATTACCTAAGGTGTTGTATTTCAAATATTTGTCCTCGTTTCAAAAAGGTTGACAAGTGTACCACGCCCAAATTCACTTTCTATGTAACTGAAAACGCCTTTCAGGGGTTACGGAACCCCGATTTATAAAGGCTGATTTTATTATTACCCGGCGATGGCTTAAAAAGGATCTAGGGTGACGAATTTTATCCATTTCTTCGGTCCGCGAATGTTAAGTGCAAAATGGATTTTTCTTCATATATTTTCGGGTAGGGTATGTCATGTTGAATAGGGATAGTTCTTTGTGTTTCTTTGGGTTCAGAGAGAGGAGATTTTGTTATATTATCTCGTAAGTTTGGGCCTTTAGATCTTTTGAGTTAGATGCAGCCTTTGATGTGAGGTCCTTTAAGAGCTTTCTTTCTATATCGAGTTACTTTCGAGGATGAATGAAATATATCTATGAATGAAACATCTTAGATGGAGCGGCTGCCTATCTGACCTCCACAAGCCAGTTAGTACTGGGTAAAACGTATACTGTGCTTTCCGAGGCACGGAGGAAACTCGGTATGTAATGGGAAGAAACTCGGTATGTAATGGGAGGAAACTCGGTATGTAATGGGAGGAAACTCGGTATGTAATGGGAGGAAACTCGGTATGTAATGGGAGGAAACTCGGTATGTAATGGGAGGTCACCCATCCACGGACCAACCCAAGCAAGCGCGGCTTAACCGGACGATCGACCCGAGCAGCTGTTATTATGTTAGCCACGAGCTCCTAATTCGTTCACTGTCAGACAACGCATATCCTAAATCGCGGGGGGGTTGGTAGTCAAATCGCGTTAAAAATATTTTATCGCGCTTATCATATTGCAGGACCTGTATGTTATGATTACGATATTTTGTAACATAGAGTTTCTTGCCCATTCTTCGCCATAAAGATCTACGCTTTGGGACGGGCAACTGCAGTACATTCACAAGTTATTATGCCCTGTGACTGGGACTGTAGCTTAGCTTTTTTGTGTTTTGACATTGAAAATTGCCTCTACTGGTCTAATTGAAGCAAATGATTTGTGTTTGAGTTTGATACGCGTGCGATATGTTATTTTAGCAACAGTTAGTATGCATAACGATAGTATCGTTTACAATTGCGAGTTTTTGTTACGAGTTGAGATTCATTTGTTTTCCCAGCTTAAGACGATTTTACTATAAAGGGAAGGTATTCTTTACGAAAGCTTCACATGTAACGATACTGCTTAATTACTTTTATAGATCTCGGCCTCTTTATAAATGTGTTTTGACCAGCATGTGCATCAGGGGAAAAAATACTATTTCTAAAAAGAATAATACCATTATAGCTGACCAAGCTTTGACCCCCATCTTCGTTTCAACCCCTTTACCAATAAAAATAACAATTCCAAACCTTCAAATCGTGGTCTTGGTAGTCGGCAATAAAACCGGCTCGAAAGCGGAAGCCATCGGCGCGGGGACCGGCAGTGACGTCATAAATAAGGGAGGCATTCAGGCTGTTGTTGGTTACATTATGTTGCCAGTTGTTGTTGTCGTTGTTAGTGCAACACAACGTGTACTCAGTACATCATTCTGAACTCCTCCAGGGAGAAATTTTTCGTCGGTTATTAAAAAAGCTGTTCCATACGTTTTGACCGTGTAGATATTGCACTTTTTGTAGGAAACGGCAGATTTTTTTTTTAATAACCGACTAAAACAAATGATGGCCTGAGTATGTGGTTTCCGTTTTCGCGTCGGCGTCCCTTCCACCCCGTATTTACGATTACATGATCATCTATACAAATAAATTTGTATAAGCTACTTTTATTTTAGAAAAATAATTAGGATTCCGTGCAAGAACACTACAAAACCCTTGAAATTGGTAACAAGATCCGATTAAAAAGGGGAAGTCATATTTTTTATAATAATTACACGCGAAAGAAGGTCGCGGGAAACAGCTACACTCAAATATTACGAGGAGGTAAAGTTTGTAAGTTTTCATGTAGGGGATAATCATCGGAACTGCTGAACCGATTTTGAAAATTCTTTCACTAATGGGAACCTACACTCTTTCCGAGTTTCATAGGCTATATATAAAACGTTGCCACTAACCCGTAGCCCTCAAACTGGAACATTGTTTGAAGGACACTATCACCCACGGAAATACCTTACGCGATTTTTAATTATTGTGATCTCCCGATATCTTGACGCCGTTACAAGCGTGATATCATTGGCGCGATATCACGCAAGATATCCCGTATCATCATCTGCCTCGCCTTTTCCCAACTACTTTGGGGTCGGCTTCCAGTCCAACCGGATTCACCTGAATACCAGTATTTTACTTGCAGCTACTGAAGGCTATCAAACCTCCACAATCCAGTTAGTACTGGGTACGATACCCCTTGGCAAGATTGGAAGATATCCCGAATGTGACAGTGTAAGTATAAACTGTGAAAACAGTGTTTGATATCTTGTAGCTTCCAAAACTGTATAAAACAAATAATTTTAACTACGAACAAGACAATCTCTGGGCAAAAACTAAGAAACGAACTCTAGGGATTCCAGTTATCTAACTGTAGTCAAAAAAACCTTACGAACAAAAGGCTTTCTCGCTGCTAATAATAAAAATATTCTTCGATTCACCTAATCTCGCTTCAAAACGCAGTCATTAGTACTTCGCCAAACTGTAAGTGTTTACAATCATCTTAATCACAACTCTTTCAACGAGTGTCCGTTAAGATTAAGCCTAAAATTGTAATTTTAGACAGTTTTCCTTCGAGCTTTTTCCTTGGTTTCTATTTACATAATATCGTGTCTGCAATCCCCAAAGGGTAAGATGGAGGTTTATACAACATTATTTTTAGTATATGCGAAACCAGAATATAGTTTGTTCAGAATAAGTAACTGAATCGATTCCAATAATTTTTATATCATGTTATATTTTGTCCCAAAAATATTTAAAAAAGGTTACGAGTTGGACACCGAGCGACACTTAGTACCTATCCGCAATCATACGCGCACAACACAAGCATTAGGCGCGGGCGCACACCGGGGCGCCGCGTGGTGAGTATGTTTTTGTACGGACAACCAGGTAACATAACAAGCTTATAACTTTGTGATTTTTCATGATACAGTTTTAAAATTTTGTACATAGATGCTTTACATAAAAATACGCATATACTAAAACTAATGTTGTATAAGGAACACTCACATTTCACCATTTTCATGCTTTTTGCTATCAATCGGGCGTAAATCCAGAATCTAGGTTGCTACTGAGGAATTCCTAGTGAAAAACCTAATAACACTTAACCTATCAAGGAACCGAACGAAAGAATTCAAGCTCAGCTACGACACTTGCGATCCTAGTGATCGCCACCAACATGACATAACACCAGAGGTGTACCTAATAGTACACACACATTTCGCTAGTTATGTTGTAAGTCCCATGTAATAGGGGGCGAGCCTATTGCCAACAACCGGGTACACACCCAGACTCCGTGGCTGCTACTAAGACATTTCTGATGGAAAAACCCAATAACACTTTGCCCGACCCGAGCATCGAACCCAGGACCACGTGCCCAGCAGCCGCACTTGCTATCACTAGACCAACATGACATAACATCAGAGGTGTAATAGTACACCCACATTTCGCTAGTTATGTTTTAAGTCCCATGTAATAGGGGGCGAGCCTATTGCCAACAACCGGGTACAAACCCAGAATCCGTGGCTGCTACTAAGAAATTTCTGATGGAAAAACCCAATAACACTTTGCCCGACCCCAGAATCGAACCCAGGAATTCATGCTCAGCAGTCGCACTTGCGACCACTAGAGCAACTGAGCAGGTAATTTATTACAATACCCATATTCAGCAGGTTTGCCATGACACATGAATATTGTATGAACTAAAGGGTTTACGATAAACTTGAGGTGTCAAACTGTCAATACACCTTCAGTTAAACAGATTAGTGCCCCTTCGGCTCTTGTTAGTGAAGGTAGGGTTAGCTTTCGGTTTAGTGTCGAGTTGTTGACAAATCGCTCGTTTGCGACAAGAGTGACGTAACTCAAAAATTTTGATTTTTCGATGTTGTAAAAATTTACGAAAGTAAGTATTAAATCGCGTAAAAAATAAAGGGTTCTACGCAAAAAAAAATGCCAATATATTGGAAATATTTTTAGTCTAACTTAAAAAATGCCATGTTCACTTAAATCTACTTTTTTGTGCAAAATTGCTTACAGTGCTGCACGGATCTTTTGTAATATTAACAAGGGGGCATTGGACTTTTTTTTTAAATTGTCCGTGAAAAACAAGATGGTGACGTTCCCTCGTTTTTTTTTAACGATGCCTTACTCTAGATATTTCTTCTGTATCACGGGTGCATTTACAAACATTTAAACTCACATACATAAACAGCCAGACTCGGAACAGCTACCACTTGGGAAGGCAAAGTGCGAAAAAAAAACAAATTAATCATATTTAGAAAAAGGAGAAGATAGTTTCTTAATAATAATTAATGGAAAAAATACTTTTCGTTCTATTATTTTATTTCTTCATAAGTGTATTGAAAACTATCGTTTGATACACGTGGGCTTTTCTCACTGCAGTACTAGGCTCCCTAACACCCTCGCCTTCGGCTTGGGTATGCATTCTGCCTCGGCTGCAATTATAAAGTTTGCCCACTTGTATAAAATTGTACTGTTGTTTTTGAGTTGATTAATAAATCACTCAGTGCCTATTATTTACACCCAACTTGAATCAATGTCGTTCAGCTGGATGGGCCTCTAACAAGCCTCGCCACAGCTCAAAGAGAGAAATCAAGATTTTTAATGAGCCTCACCGCTTTTGAGGTTGTCTTACTGCCACCTAAACTTATCCTACACAATCTCTATCCAATATCTTTCTTGAATAGACGTCTTATCGAACGTCGACCTTTAAAGCTTGATCCCCTCAGGCGTCCAATGACAACAGTAACATTTGCCCAAAAAAAAAAACCATCCGATTTGATCGGTCAATCCCTTAAGATACGGACTCGTACTCATGTTTTCATGCAAATCATGGTACAAAAAGAAAAAGGGAAAGTTTATGTCGGAAACAGAGACATTTCTTACGCGAAAATGTCGTTGTTATATGCTCAATGTCAACAGAAGGTCACAGGAATATAAATCATGTTGAACCGTGGTTTTTTTTGTGGAAATTAAGTGATGTTCATACACTTTGTATGAACATCACTTAATTCTGATGGAATGTATTTTTATGACAGACTGTCTCGTATAGGACCGTCATTTGCCTAGCCTTTTACCAACTATTTTGAGGTCGGCTTCCAGAAATTTGACAGTCGTTACAGGTAGTCAGTGGCCCGAAAGCCCAACAACCAGTCTTATCAAAGGGTATCGTATTACCCAGTACTAACAGGGTTGTGGAGGTCAGATAGGCAGTCGCTCCATGTAAAATACTGGTATTCAGCTGTATCCGGTTAGACTGGAAGCCGATGAAAAGGCTAGTCACTTGATGATGTCTACTATCCAAGCCGAAAGCATCATCAACTATTTTCATTTAAATCTTAAATCTTCCTATTTTAATGTTGTTTTACCAACATTTTATTTTCTCAACTCTCCCAAGATACAAAATATCCAAATCCTAAGCCTTGAAAGTAGATATCAAATATAATTATATTTACGATCAAATTAACCGCTATCTGGCTCAACAAGGGGCCATTATACGAAGCAACCGGTTAATGTGGCCAGGTGGGGTGATGTGGTCATTGACTACCTACCTCAGGATTATCTTGGCTCAGCTAACGTTTGGAAGGATTTCACTGTTTTAAGATGAAATTTCCCGTAGTGTGATATAAAAAAAGAGTTTTTAGACTGTGTTTTTTGAGAAATTTTAATTGAATAAATTCTTTTACTGGCTTTTGGATAATAATGGCTTCGCCTGCAACAATTTCCGACGGGAAGGTACTACTAGATAAACAATATTCATATCCAGACCTAAGTCATGGTCTATCCGTGTGCCAAAAATCAGAATCCATTCAGCCGTTTAACTGTGAACAGGTTACAGTCAGACCGGCTGTCACACAGAGTTGATTTCACAATTATGTAACATCGAAGAGTTGAGCAGAGGAGTACCAGACACAAATCCAGACTCCGTGGCTGCTACTGAGAAATTCCTACTGGAAAAACCCAATAACACTTTGTACGACCCGGGAATCGAACCCAGGACTTCATGCGCAGCAGTCGCTAGACCGACGAGGCAGTTTGGCTAGTTCTCTTATCAATTTCTAAAATCAGAAACTGGATGGTAGAATAAAGTAACACTAATAATTCAATACCTACCCCACCCCCACCGCTCCCACCTACCTACCCCGCCCCACTGCCTACTGTTCTGACATAAATTAGGTCTTTTCCCAAACATATTTCCGATAAAATAAAATAATACACTGAAAGGCAGACCAGGGCAAAACAAGGAATTGAGACCCATTATTTTAATTTACTTGAAAACCCCTAAAACCGGTTTTATGAAAGCCGAAAATACGAATGGGTTTACATTCCCGATTTTCCGAATTTGCAACGAAAGATGTAGGTAAGTACAGTCGTGAGAGAAAGAAAGAAAAAAAAATTATTTATTAGTCTCGCGCTGGACAAAACAAAGTGGTAACTTGACAATAAAACAAGATTTAAAAAAAGTAAACTTAAGAACAAATAATCATCATGAGCGTTAATACGTTACACTTACGCAATATTCTTTGGCGATTTAAAAAAAAACATAATATCTGTCATATTTATGGATTCCGCATCACTACATAGTATAAAACAAAGTCGCTTCCCGCTATCTGTATGTCTGTCCCTGTGTATGCTTAGATCTTTGAAACTACGCAACGTATTTTGATGCGGTTTTTTTGTGAGTGATTCAAGAGAAAGGTTTAGGTATGCAATTTGTCAAGGTTTTGTGTAAATTTGTTGAAATATGACGATAATTGTTGGAACCTAGGACCTATCATAGGTGTTTAGGTATTTTCATTCTTTCCGCTACTTATGCGCGCGACTGTACCGACACAAATAATTATATTTTCTGAGAAAAGTTCAATTAAAATGCAAAAAGGGTTTCACCGCGGAGGTTTCAATTTGCGCTTCATTCGGGTCTGATCTAAAAATATAATTTAATTATTTTATCTTTTGATTCCTACTTGACATGAGTTGCTTGATGATTTGGAGTTTATTCAATGTTGCATGGTTCTAAAGGAATTGATGGAAGATTTTAAAGAAATTTATTTATTTATTTATTACATTTGGGAAAACAAACAGTATATTAAGCATAAACAATTCTGCCTTAAAATAAAACTTAACGAATATACTACCCACAACATTTTCCACAGATTACTATATTATATAATAAAAACAAGCTGTTAGCAAACGTTAACTGTAACTGTATCTGTATCAGGGCAAACTTAATGAAAAAGAAGTTAAAAGAAAATAAAAAGGTAAATAATATTCTATAAAAGATGTACAAAAAGAACAAATAATAATAATAATTCATGCGTGATATATCATACAGGTCCCTATCCTATAAATAACTATCCCTACACTTTGTAGAAATTGGGTATCTTGTACCGGTAATTGGGTTGTGGAGTTCAGATAGGCAGTCGCTCTATGTAAAATACTGGTAGGTATTCAGCTGCATCCAGTAAGACTGGAAGCCGACCATAGTTATGCAAATGCATATAAAAAAAAATGAATAAAAAAGACATAACATCACGCCTGTTATCCCCGGAAGGATAGGCAGAGGTGTACCTAATAGTACACCCACAAAAATAAAGAGTTTCTGCAAAAAAAAAATGTTTGTAGGTAAGGACTGTTTCTTTATTCGATAGATTAGGACGGATAGGGCTCGTTGGTCTAGTAGCCGCCAGCGCGACTGCTGAACGAGGTCCTGGGTTCGATTGCCGGGTCGGTCAAAGTGTTGTTGGGTTTTTCAATCAGGAATTTCTGGCTGCAGACTGGTTGTCAGACTTTCGGGTTTCTAACAACCCGTAACGACTTTCAGAGATCTACAAATGAAAGCCGGGTTTTTTAATTAAGTGCCATTTTAAGTGCTCTCCGAGACACGGCGGGTTATCGATATGGACTGGTCGGATACCCATCCACGGTTTGTAGCTTAACCATCGATTGACACGTGGTTTTATTTGGCAAGGAATCACAACCATACAGCCAGCAACTTTATTTACACCGAAAATCCCAGAAAACTTCACCGCATTTACATAAGCTCAGCCATAAATGTTTACCGCACAATAAAAACGGTTTCAATACGAAATGTTTTTCTTATTACAATATTACACGAGGTATTTTGCGCAGTATTTGTATCAAGTATGTAGTTTCGACATAAAAACATCGATCCCTATTCTGTAAACCACGGTTTTTTATACGTAACACTATAGTTACTTGTTTTTCGATAGCTATTAATTTGTTAGGACCACAAACAATCGTTGAATATAAAACTTTTTGCAAAAAAAATCCACTTCTGTGTGCTTTTATTTTTGGATGCCAGTTATTTTTTTGCATATAAAAATAATAATAATACCGCCGGTAGCTTGGACCTTATTCCCGATATTGGTGGGCTACTATTTTTTTATATATTTTTAAATGTTTTTTTTTGTATTTTTTATTAAGAAATATTTAAAAATGTAAGCAATTTGTAAAGGAAATAAATAAAGGAAATAATAATAATACCAGCCTGTAACTGTCCCACTGCTGGGCAAAGGCCTCTTCCCATACAGAGAAGGCACGAGCATTGATCACCACTTTTTGCGTATAAGTTTTTTATTTCAGCCATTTTAGTTGTGATATGGCGCACAAAGTCTGAATTCGTGTGAGTATTCATTTTCCTGTTACTAATACATATTAGCAGATCATCCACATAGACACATAAGAAAAAATATGTTTTATAGAAGATTACTCTCATACCACTATGGCAACACCGTGCGAGCTTCCTTTAGCAAATGAAAAATCAAAAAAAAAAAAAAGAAAAATCATGAAAATCGTACCAGTAATATCGCAGAGTTATGAGGTAAAAAACATTAAAAAAAACAGGCGAATTGAGAACCTCCTCGTTTTTAGAAGTCGTTTACAAAGTTTGACACATCAGATTTAAATTGCACCGTGTCTTTTATTTATTGAGTAGTTGAGACGTATGGAAGAAAAAGTCATACTGCACCAACCCCGAAGTTAATTTCCATAAGGGTGAGGGTGATTATCGTCACCATCATCAATCTCCAGCCCTTATCCCATTTTATTTGGGGTCGGCGCAGCATGTCTTCTTCTTCCATACTTCTCTATTACTCGTCATCTCAGCAGCGACTTCCTTTCTGGCCATATCATCCTTCACACAGTCCATACATCGTTTCTTTGGTCTTCCTCGACTCCTATAGCCATCTTCATTCCTACTTAACATTTCTCTCACTACATTTTCCTCATTCCTTCGCATCACATGTACGTACCACGATAACCGATTACCACACAACTTTTCAGTCACCGGCGCTACTTTCTGACTTCCTCTTATGTACTAATAATTCCTTATTTAATCCATTCGCGTTACACCACACATCCCCTTAAAATTTCGTTTTGCTAGAGTACGAGTTTGTACCACAATTTTTATACGTAGGCGATTGATTGTGACAAGATAACATTGACTATTCCAGTTCTCCTGAGAATTTCGTCCCAGACAAAAATTTTTCTTACTATTACTTACAAGATAAGCGAAACCTCAGTCATGTTTAGGCCTAACATAGCTCAAAGCTGGTCTTAAAATAGGTTGGGATGGCATGATATATTTCCTCAGTCATTTCATTAGAAAATAGCCTAAAGCTGGTCTTAAAATAGGTTGGGATGGCATGATATATTTCCTCAGTCATTTCATTAGAAAATAGCCTAAAGCTGGTCTTAAAATAGGTTGGGATGGCATGATATATTTCCTCAGTCATTCCATTAGAATGGTATCCAATTTCATATCTTATCTGTAAGACCGATCTTGCTGGTAATTGTGTCGTGTTTAGGATTGAACGGAAAATTCATTAGAGCGACGTGTTTCTAGAGTTAAGTCAGTTGGCTGAATAATAATAGTGTCTATTATTGTTATAAACTAACAGATTTTGATGAGCTACATAACATCGTCTATAATCACCGAAGGGTTACGCAGAGGGGCACCTAATAGTTCACCCACATTTCGCCAGTTATGTTTTAAGTCCCACGTAATAGGGGTGAGCCAAATGCACATTTTTATCTTGAATAAAAATTGGAAGCATGCGGGACCCACTAATTTTTTTATTTAGGGGACCTAATTCCAACATTTTTTCTTTATTATTCTCTTTTTATTTAACCATTGATACTCGCGCCACCAAGTCAAATCTAACGACGTATAATTTTTCCAAATCAGTCTATCCGCTTAGGAGTTACAAGGGAAAAAATAAAATGACATGACACACATACATGCGTAATAGGTCAAACAAGTAACCCTCCTTTTGGGCCTCGCCGCAGTCAGGTAAAAACAAACCGACCACCAAACATCACAAATCAGAAAAAAAAACCACCTATTTAATATTTATTTATACCGATTCGAAGACGAAAATCATTCTTCTTACCTCGATCATCTCTTGAAAGTCAGATCAAATCATGATTGGCTACAAATGTTTGCCATCATCCCTTTGAACCAATGACAAGGGTCTGACAATTTCCCTTCTCATTTCAAATCATTGGGTATTCGATCCCATGTCCTACTCGATTTGGTTTTTCAAGGAATCTTAGTATTTTTTCGATCGTGTTTTGTTCTGAAGATTTGTTTAGCCAACCGTGAGATAGGTTTAAAGTTTTGTAGAATGGAAAGTTTTTTGACTTTTTCGTTGTAAGTAATATTTTTAGCAGTTAATAAACATAACATCAAGCATCACGTATGTGAACCCCGAAGGGTTAGGCAGATGTGTAGCTATTAGTACCCACATTTCGCCAGTTATGTTTAAGTCCCACTTAATAGGGGGCGAGCCTACTGCCATCAACAGGGCATAAATACAGGCTTCGTGGCTACTATTGAGAAATTCCCGATGGAAAAACCCAATAACACTTTGCCCGACCTGGGAAGCAGTTGATTTTGCTTGGAAATTGTGGTTACCCGACTAGAAAACTTAGCTCAATAACAAATTCAATTCAAATACTATTTAAAAAGATTACATCTATACTAATATAATATAGAACTAAAGTTTGCATGTTTGGGTGTAGGTACCCCTCACCCATCTTCGGAACTTAGGAGATCCAATTCAGGAAATTCTTTCTCTAATGGGAAACTACATTAATCCCGAGTTCCATAAGTTTAAAAAGTTCCCATGGGATAATTTCCGACCATAACGCTATCAAAGCTGCGGGCAAAAGTAAAAGGTTAATTAATTAATGCTTCGAAATCGGTAAAATGGAACTTGACATAATTTTGACACAAGGTGGCTTACCATGACGTCTTAAAGCAGGAATGTTATGTCATTCCAGAGTGGGAAAGAGACAGAGCTATACAGGATGTCTAGCGCCATCTCTTTCCCCACTAGAATAATACTAAAACCTTACTAAAACATTCCTGCTAAAGACGTTATGGTAGGCCCCATGGCCCGATTATCACTACATAGTACATATAAAACACAGTCGCTTCCCGCAATCTGTCTGTCTCTATGTATGCTTAGATCTTTAAAACTCCGCAACGGATTTTGATGCGGTTTTTAATAGATAGAGTGATTCAAGAGGAGGGTTTATATGTATGATACATGCATATTATAGTAGAGAAAACATTAGTATCTACATTGCACCCGTGCGAAGCCGGCGCGGGTCGCTAGTTTAACAATAAATATTTACGTCTGCACACTGAGGTTAAAAAGAAAACTCGCTATTGCTTCGGCAAAAGAAATCCTATTTTAGCTCTCAAAAAATACCTACTAATTTCTTCACACACTTTCCAAATCAAAAGTTTTCCTATCCACATCGAACGCGGCACGTTTTTTTTTTACCAAGTAAAATATCAACATAAACTTATCTCACTTTTTCATAATTTAAGTTTTCCTAAAAGTCTGCCTATGATATCAAGATCAATTTCCGTTCCGGAATATTTGTTCGTCAAGAATCAGTTTGGGGAGCTAATGAAAATTTAAAAACTTTCAACGTCTTCCTACCAAGTACTTAAATTATTTTTACTGAAAGAACAAACTTGACCTCATTAAAAGATGTTTTCGTTAAATAAATATTATTTTAAGATATAAATTTTAATGAAAGTCCAAAATGAAAGTCAGATGATGTTGTGATTGGTTGTTTTAAACCTGTGATAACCAATAAAAAATTGACATGTGATTTTATTAAAAAAACAAATTGGATAAGCTTTCATTGTGTGAGGGAGACAGAAGTTTTATATCATTATGTGCTTTTAAAAAGGTATAGTTGTAAATGAAGAGTTCTTTACTGTGCTTAACCTTTTAATTCTTTGACTGTACATCGCCATGTGTCTAAATTATGCTATTTATGCTTCGCACGGCGCCACCTATCGGGTCCAAAACTATGCTATCTTTCAAGCTGGAACCAACGATACACATTCACAAAATTTTATTGAAATCGGTTGGGTGATTTCGGAGATTATTTTTGTATATCCGTAATATGTTTATTTACATTAATAGGTATATAATTATTTTCATATATATTTATAATGTTTTACACATATTGTCGTGATGGCCCAGAGGTTAAGACCTCGCCTCTCATACATGAGGTTCTGAGTTCAAATCCGGGCAAGTACCAAAGTGACTTTTTAAATTCATATGTACTTTTCTAACTTTATCTTGGACATCACAGACATTGGTGAAGGAAAACATCGTGAGGAAACCTGGACTTATAATTAATATCAGTCGTAATATGAAATCGCCAACCCGTCTTGAGCAAGCGTGGTGATTAATGCTCTTGCCTTCTCTGTATGAGAAGAGGCCTTTGCCCAGCAGTGGGACAGTTACAGGCTGATATTATTATTATATTATATATGTTACAGTCAAAACTCATAACCGGTCAAAACCACCTTTGACTGCAAAAACCAGTCAAAAGTGGTTTTGCCTGATTTAAAATTTAGTTATATAACATTCTGCCAAATAGGTAATGAAACGATTTAAGCAATACATATGATTTTTTATTAAAAATTCCCAGCCAAAGCAGTTTTGACTAACATTCTTAGTCAGAACCACTTTTAACCGATATTTTGCAGTTAAAAGTAGTTTTGACCAACGCCCTTAGTTAAAACCACTTTCGACTGCGAAAATCAGTCAATATTGTTTTTAACTAAGGTCATCGGTCAAAACTACTTTTGCCTGATTTTTGCAGTCAAAATTGGTTTTGACCGGTTATGAGTTTTGACTGTAACATATACACATATATATCCCTGTTGTTTTACCTACCACCGCTTGTCTTTGCATCACCCAAAGGTTGACTGGTAGAAAATGCCTATGGCATTAAATCTGCCTTTGTTCTTTGTGCTTGAAGTGTTAAATAAATAAATAAAAACATAATGACACGTGTATTTTTTTGTATAAATATAGATAATAGCCAATCACGGCTCCCAAGGACAGTGTCGTAACCCGCAAACTCCGTAAACCGCTAGTATCGAGCTACTGATGGAATACCGCCGCATTATGTGGGTCAGGTATTTTTGTAGCGCGGTACAGCGGGCGACGCGTAATCGTGTCATTGACAACTATTAGGAATACGACTACTAAATAGGTTGGTGTTTATAGGATTATTTTATGGAGATAGTTTTTGAAGTGGAGACATGTGGGTATTTAATAACGTTTTAAATTGTCGAAATTTAGGTGCATTAAACTGCCCTACAAAGCGTTAAGGCGGGATTTTGATGGATTTCATCGGATGTCGTAAATAAATATGCATCTAATGAACTAAGCTAAATAGCACTATCTATTTTAAAACATAAAAGAAATCCTAATAAGCAAAAAACGAAGAGTAACACGCAAAAATCAAACTACATATATTTACAAAGCTTAAATTTTCTCGAAACTGGCTTTCTCTGCGATACCACTTTTGCGTTTAGCACGGCAGTATATAAGTACACCGCTATCTGGACACATGCCGCTCAATAAATTTGGATTTTTAATGAAAAAAATTGATTCACCTAATTGTGAGGTGTGTGGCACACCGGAAGATATTATGCATTTATTGACGGAGTGTTGAATCTGCAAGAAAGGATCTTCTTAGAGAGCTCAAAATAAATATGTACGATGTTTGTATGTTCCATCATATTTTGTCGACACCTAGCTCCGTAGCTGCATATAGTTTAATTAAGTTTGTATTACTACGTTTTACGTTATAAGGTCCGATGGGACTGTCATATACATTTGTATAAAAGTCCCTTATAATAAATAAAGAGAGAAAAAAAAAGTACACCGCTGCAGTAACGAATGTTACGGCTGTTATGTAACTTCGTTGTAAGTAGATTGGCAATGATATGAATGGAGTGCCTAAGAGTGAAGCTCCTTGTGAAGGCATTTCAGTCACTAAGGAGTACCTATTGCTGAGCTCCGTACATAGTATGATTTTCAATTTTATATGTAAGAGATGTGTATTATCAGATTCGTCTTATGGTAAATGCAGACTTTGTCTTGACTGCGATAATTAACTGTAAAGGACATGGTAAGAATAATAACGAACATAAATACTCTAATCCCTCGACTCCCTTGTAATAACTGCCTCGTTCGTCTAGTGGTTCTGTGTTCGATTCGGGCAAATTGTTATTGGGTTTTCCATCATTAATTTCTCGAATTTGGTTGTTTACATTACCCACTGGCAACACTGTTCATTCATAGACTATCTGTCATTTCGTTCAGTTGTCAAATACACGCATTTTTAGGTGCCAGTTTCCTATGGGTTTATGTATACTAATCTTTGGGAGCCGGTCAATGCAAATATTGTATTGTGTTTTCACAGTAATTAACTTACAAATAAGTGGGAAAAATACTATTTAACAACTCGGTTTTCATTTGTGAGTATAAGAAACACGCGTTCTAGCAAAATATACATCAGATTTATAGCTAGATTTTGGCTCACAGTCTATAATCTTGTTAGCTCAGCCCCAGCGTGAAGCGACGACTTATTTTAAAGGCAAATGGGGTCAAATTTGATGTTCTAGGCCACTCTGCCGAGACGGTTAAATGTCCTCGTTTAGATAATTCTATCATCGATTCTTGGATGCAAAAGGCGACGACAAGCTTATATTCAATATTGACTTGAAACGCAGTTAATTTTCTTTACTTTGAAAAGTCCGGGAACTAGGTTGATGAAGCTATCACGTGACTGTCCCTAAATTAACCTATGCTGATAAAATTTTCGATCTTTCTAAATTATGTTATTATGAAGATCGGTTTCCCCCGAATAGATGATTATAGCAAAAGCTTTTGAATTACAACTTAAATGGTCTGTTAATTCATGCTGAAAAGCTGGGCTGTGAAGGTAATGGGAAAAAAATCCCACGTAGGTGAGATGAGAATGTCGAGGTGGAAGTGTGGTGTGACAAGAATGGATAAAGTAAAGAAGAAGCCAGTTACAGAAAAGTTGAAAAGGAATCGACTGTCGTGGTATGGGCATGTGGTGAAGAAGGCCGAATCGCATGTGGCTAAAAGAGTGATAAAGAAAAATTGATGGATGGTGAGGGAGAGGAAGACCAAGGAAACTATGGATGGATTGTGTGAGGAATGATAGTTATGAAAGAAAAAGAAGTAAATGATAGCGTGACGGTTGATAGTGGAGAATGGAAGAAAATAACGTGTTGCGCCGACCCCAAGTAACATGGGACAAGCGCAGGAAGATCATGATGAATTCAAATCATAACGTGTCATTCTTTGTTAGTCTTTTGAGGTGACTTTAACATGGCTTGACATAGTGTACGTATTAATCAACCTAAACGCCATTAGCACATCTAAACAACGATCAAAAGCTGACAATAATTTCTATGGAATATTGACACTTGTCAGCGCAAACTAAATTAAACTGCGTTTAAGAGCTATGTTTCGTTGAGCTCCTTGAGTTATGAGTCGAGCTACACGATAACTGACAAATGCTTGCACTGGCTGGACAGGTCCACTCAAATCTGTGTGGTTCTTTCTTCTAAAGACCATCTCAGACACTTATCTGCATAGTCCTCATGTGAGTTTATCAAGATTATGTCTGGACCTTAAAAGAGACTATGACCTCTGAGTTTGTTTCGGCTGTTTCTTCTCAGAGTAGTCAGGTACGAAACACCGGCCTCATCTAGTTTTAAAAAAGAAGACGTGTAAAAGTGTTTGTAAAAACCTATTTGCAAAATAAATATCATTTATGTGCTGAAGGCTCTAAGTCTGTGAATATGAAATTCTTTACTAATTAAGCTTAGAAATAGCACCATGGCTAATCAACATTTTGGTTCAAAATGTTTAGCATTATGTTCCGGCAATTAGTAATATTTGTGAACGCTCGCTCGACCGTGGAGTTATTTGGCAAATGTTTACTAACTACTCGCTTTGTCGATATTAATGTGTTTTGATTTATTTATGGGTAAGCTGAATGGGGCTCGAAAGCGTAGCAGGAAACTCTGTGCTGTGTGGCTCTTTTTTTTTTCTGTCATGCACCCGTGCGAAGAGTAGGCCATGGGTTGTTGTGGAGAGATATCGACGATATTCTCTCTCAAGAAACGTATATAAAAAATTGCAGGTATCATGAACTTACATAAACATCACGCCTAAAATCCCCGAAGGGCTAGGCAATGGTGTACTTAATAGTACACCCACATTTCGCCAAATATGTTTAAGTTCCATGTAATAGGGGGCGAGCCTATTACCATCAACCGGGCACAAATCTAGACTCCGTGGCTGCTATTGAGAAATTCCTAATGGGAAAACCTAATAAGACTTTGCCCGACCTGGGAGTCGAACCCAGGCCCTCATGCTCAGCAGACGCACGATTGTATGTACCGTGTAAGTAAAAAAGATACATATATTAATAGTTGATCGCTGACTGTTCACACAGTCACAGTTTATAGTTGTTCTATTCGCTAATCGCTAACGGTGGGACGCCTTCCTTATAGCCTAACCAAAATTGTTGAAGCGAAACTAATGTTCTGAGAACTAAACTATTTGTTTATTTATTTTAATTAGCTATGTGTCCAGCTTGTTTCAAAACTGTCTTCTCCACAAAGATAGTGAAATTAGTAACGTTTTCACTTAGTTTTTTTTTTAATTTGTTTTTATCAAACGCTTTTCTTTGAGAATTTTTCTTTACAAGTTTTCTGTTAGCGAGAATTTTTCTTTGCAAGTTTCAGCGTTTTAAATTATAGAAATATACTGCATGGGAATAAACGTTTTATTTATGGAACTATATGAATTAGTGTTGCGTGTATGAAATGATGATGTTAGATGTATGAGCGTCGACAAATCCAAATTCATCATTAAGAATGTAGTTTCTGCCTACGCTAATGCTACATCAAACATCAAATGAAAAAATTCCAAAAAAATTGACTTGTCAAGTGCCTTTACCAAAGAAAAACATTAATTAAATATTGTACAGCCAGAAATATCCATTTCAAACGTTCTCAAACAAATAAGTGTAACTTTTTTTATAAACTACCTTTTATTATAATTAAAAGATGAAAATTTGGTTTACGAGTATCTATCAACATTGAACACGTATAAAAAGTTTCGTGTCCGCGCTATTAACCGTTGAGGAGTTTTCCTAGCTGCCGGATCAAGTCATGTCTGTGATAAAATTGTGTTGTCGTCATTGCAAAATTTCAGCTCCATCGGAAACAAATTATTTACAAATTTTGAAGCGGATAACTCACATACCATACATAAGAACAGTAAGTACAAGTTAGATATAATAAATCTAAGCTTGTAAATGTGACAAAAACATGCATATTAATTTTTTTTTTTCAAAACCGCCCTCATTTATTAACGCCACTCTGCACAAGCTCTTCTGCAGAGTGGCTTATGGGCATATCTCAAGACCATAACAGTCTCGCTGTTGATTCATAGACCACTTTAGCACAGTCTCTTTTGGAACGCAGATAGACCATACCGTAGGACATAGGATACTTTTTTTTTCCGGTAAAATCCCTGTGGAATAATTTCCGGCCCCAACAAGGATGAATCCGCGGGCAAAAGCTAGTACATAAATAAATACAAACAACCTTTGTTCATAGGTTGAGCGCTAGTTTCAATTTATGCCATGCAGGTACATACATTATGCATGCAGTATTGCTGCATTTTCGTTAGCCATAGTTAAGCCAGGCTTATATTGTACTTACGTAGGTAATTTCCTACTAACTGTGCTTATAGTCCTTATAATAGTTTGGGACTATTTTCAAAACCGTTCAAAGAATATTCAATGTGACATTATATAGGACTGGAAGGGACAGCGACAAAAAATAAAAATAAAATCAGCTGTTTCCTACAAAACTGCAATACCGACACGTCAAAATGTACTGAAGAGCTGATTTTTTAATAACCGACAAAAACTATGTAAGTGGGGGGGTGGTTCACAATGATGTACTGTACACGTAGTAACCGGCTCAGCGTCGCTGTACCACCTTCCACCGAGTCCGCGTAACACTGGTCACTTTCCCTCACTCGTCACTTCAGTTAATTCGACAGTATCGTTGATTCGTCACTTTCGCTGATCGGACACTTGCGTGAATTCGACAGTTGCTTCGACTCGACACGTTCCTAATTCGCCACTTTCGCCGATTCGACACTTTTCTTCAATTCGTCCCTCGAAGTACAGTTGGTAGAAAATTAATATACGAACAATATGTATACGAAGGCAATAGAAAAAAAAAAACTCATAAACAAACGAATCAACGAACGATGAACGAATCAAAAACATTGGCTTATTAACAATAATAGAAAGATGATAAAAAGAGTGAACTAAATTAAAACTCATCCATCATTCATCATAATTTTCAGTGTTACACGGACTCGTTATTTTTATTAGTGATAGAGAAGCATGAATGAGGAAGACATACTGCGCCGACATCAAATAAATGAGGATAGGGCAGGAGAATGTTCGGAAAAAATAATATAAAAAAAATTAAGAGGAAAAGCAGTTTAAAACGGTGGAGGAAACTGCTATGTCCTAGAACCAAAATTCGAAGATACGTAACATCTCTCAACCAGTACTGGGTTGGCGTGGTTGATTACGGCTCACTACATATTTTTTTCAGGGTGGCTTACTTGCACCACCACCACCACACCGCACCACTTGGTGCTCTTAACCTTGTTCTCAACTGATAGATAGCTAGATAGATTTTGACTTTTTAATAGATACGAGTGTTAGCACTCGATCTATTATATAAAAAAGTCAAAATGTTTACTTGAGTAAATTAGTATTTTTATAAGATACGATTTTTAAAATGTAGGTTATTAGTAATTGCTTGAAGTTAGAGCTGTAAAAAGTTATAATTCTTAGCTTTGCTTTGTTTGACGGTTTTTACTTCGTTTA
The DNA here is from genome assembly GCA_964057025.1 of Standfussiana lucernea. Classification (NCBI taxonomy): domain Eukaryota; kingdom Metazoa; phylum Arthropoda; class Insecta; order Lepidoptera; family Noctuidae; genus Standfussiana; species Standfussiana lucernea. The sequence continues at coordinate 14,492,697 of OZ059798.1, read as the reverse complement.
AATTCTTTTCTATTGCATAAAAATATAGCACGAGTACAACTTACTTACTTTTAAATCGCACAAATAATTACGAAGCTCAAGTAATTACTTTAACTTGACTATAGATACGGGTGTATGACACTAAACCAAATCACATTTTACCCTTCTCAGTCAGAATCACCTTTGACTACAGTAGACACTACCAAGAGTGCCTTGTTCCCGAACGGAAGCCGGAATCGGCTTCTTATGTGCCTTCCGGCCTGCCACCTACACATTCCAGGTGGCCTTCGATGACCGTCTTCTTTATTCAGGAATATTTTGATTCTATTCCAGTGTGGGAAAGAGACAGAGCTATTCAGGATGTCTAGCGCCATCTCTTTCCCAAACGGGAATATAACAAAACATTTCTGCATGAAGACTTACATTTTTATTCGTTAAATCATTAATTAAATCACAATTAAATATGAACAATTTGATCGAGGCGAACGACACAGCTATCCCACTACCAACTTACTAGTTGGAAAAAAAAAATTAAGTCAATCGACACGAACGCACTAATAGCTTAGTGGTGTGCCTGTTGGACTGCCAAGTCATAAGCCTCGAGTTCGAACCCGAGACACGCAATTCAGATTTTTCAGAACAATGACGTATTTATTGTAGGTATAATAAATTGTCACTTGCTTCGGTGAAACAAAACATATCGTGAGGAAACCAGCATGCCTGAGAGATATTTCTCGACGGCATGTAAAGCCAAGTCAGAGGCCCGTGGGCGGCATGAAAACTCACCACACGATAAAGAAGAAGAATACCTCGCTCAAGAATCGAAGCTGCTCTTAAAGCAACTATAACAATAACCCAGCATGAATACTTTAAAACTTAATTAACACTTGTAGTCGAGTGGGTCACAAACTGATACTTTGGTCCCAGCGGCCATGTTGCCTTTTATTACAAGTTTAACTAAACAGAAATGGCTGAACGTTTCGTGGCAGTCACCTTTACTGTTGCCAACTGAGGAAGTTTTAGTTTTAGGGGTACAAGGAAGTCCCTAGTTGGGAACTTGAAATCTGTTAACTGACTTTTTCGATGGCTTTAATACGTAATTTAAACCATGAGGAAATAATAAACAAATTTTGTAAAAAAAAATATACGGTTTAAAAGTTAGCTCAGGTTTTCTTACATCTATGTTAAATTCACACGTGTTTTTGTGCCTGAATTTGGTACCCTGCGGTTCAGGTAATCGGAGGTAAATAGTTATTCATCAAATAACCACAGTATATATTTAACTCAAAGATGATATTCATGTTATTGGTGAACCAAGGTGTGAAATTAAATAGGCAGAAACGAAGGTAGTAATTCGCTCTACGTCAGAATATTACTGGAAAAAATCTAGACCAGAATAGAGGGTCTAGAATTCTAGATTAAGTGAAATTGTATCAGCGAAAACAATGGTAGAAAAAACTAAAACGTATTTGATTGACATGATATAACATCACGCATGTAATCCTCGTCAGGTAAGGCAGAGGTGTACCTATAATACACACAAATGCCAGTTGTGTTAAATACTTAAGTCCCATATAATAGGTGACGAGCTATTGGCAACATCAGACCCAACCACATTGATTTCAGTTTGACTCTACCTACCATTAACAATACAAAAACATCGTCCAGTTAACGTTAAAGGTTAATTAAAACTACGGTTACGACTATCCGTTACGAGGTGTACCTCGTTTATTGCGGGATTGTTGGACAAACTGCGTTAGAGGCTCTTCTAATTATTTTAAGTGCTTATACTGAAGGACGTGTTTAACAGTTACGAGAACAAGTTAAGGTAGTGTTAGACGTGCTCCTTCTGTGAAACCGTAATTTCACAGAAGGAGGCTGCGGAAAGGTTGAGGGAGGTCGAGACCACTCTCCCGACACGCAGCAGACGCACGGGCATGGGCGGAGGGCGGACAACGTCCTCTTCCAGCCCCCCTAAACGGGTCCAGAGGGACGGCGGACTTGGGGACGTCCCCCCCCCCATATAACTGGACCCGAGGCGGTGGCACATAGTGTTCCGCGCGCGCCCTTATTAGACTTCGCGGGGGGAGTGCTACACCTCTCTCCCCCCGTTCGCGGACCGGCACTAGCCGGGGATTGTGGAAGGCGCACTAGTTCCCATGATCCCCGGTGCAAGTGAGGAAGGGGAACACCGGGGTGGTTTTTAGTTAGTTCGAGTCTGACAGACCCCTCCGCCCACCCCAGGGCGGAGGACATTAACTCAAACTGACGGGGTCCATTAGGACCGATGCCTGCCAGGGTTGCGGATTTGTTCGAAAGAGTTACCGTGACCCTTGGCACCTTGGCACAGGCAAGTGAAGGAACATGGGTGGGTTTTAGTCAGTAAGAGTCTGACACGCTCTCCCGCACCACCCAGAGCGGGAGAGGTCATTTGATGATTTCCCACCCAAAAAAAAAGGGCGGAGGACATCCGTGGGGATTTTACACCCCGGAACAAAAAAAAAAGTATTGGACGTGCTACACGTGTATTCGATCTGGCAACAAGTACCGCTAAACTGAATGTGCCAACTCTTACAAGTATTTTTTTTTTATACTAAATAGGCTCGCGTTTCGCCGCAACTCGCCTGATGTGAAGCGATGACGCGGCCGAGGGTGGAGCACGCGCGCCTAGAAGAAACCGATTCACTCGAACCTTGAATAGTTCCAGATTATAATGATCAGGGAACAGAAGCCAACAGTGAATTCCACAGACTGGTGGTTCGCAAATGTGGGAGCATAGCGCTTTGTTCGGGTCCGCGGAACTTCAATCATATAACGGTGAGTGTATGGCATGCCTTAGGAACATTTCGTAGACAATCAACGTATTGCTTATGTATGATCCACAAAAGAAATTTTGTAAAGCTAGTGCCAGTGTGATTTAAAGTTTTGAGTACAAGGAACTGTTGTTTGAGTCGTAAAAAAATGAGCCCACTTTATAGATTGAAAAATTAAAAATAACAAAATGCAGAGAGTGACCACATTAATCAATGGTAAATATTACCCAGTGGTCATTCCATCTCAATATAAAAGAATCTAATAACATTTATAACATCACGCTTGTAATTCCCAAAGGGCAGAGGTGTACCTTATAGTAGTACACCCACTATGTTTAAGTCCCATGTAATAGTGGGCGAGCCTGTTGCCACCAACCGTGCACGAATCCATACTCCGTGGCTGCTACTGAGAAATTCTTGATGGAAAACCCAATAACACTTTGCCCCACCCCGGAATCGAACCCAGGGCCTCATGGTCAGCAGTTGCGCTTGCGACTCCAACGACTCTCTACTCCAACACCAACGAGGCAGTCATAAAACAATCCCCTGCCAAAACTACAAGCTAAACATTGATTCCAGAAGTGTACACAAACTTTAATAGACGATTAGAATCAAATTCACCAACTTTCCACGCCTATTGGGGACGAACATATAAACAATCTAAATTTTGTAAGTTGCATGTGTTTCAATCGATAATAAAGTTGTCTGTAAGTAATAAAATGCTCCCTCGAGGTGAGAGAAACTTCAGAAGAATGAAAACTTTTTGGAAAAAATACTTTTTGGAAGAGTATAAAACCGCCTTGTGAAATGCTCGATCTGTCTTTTTCTTTTATTTGAATCAGTTTTGCGGATGATTAGATTGACAAAACGGGTTAGTCCCTGAGTACCCCGATCCCTGAGGCACCCGTAACGGAGGACCCCGAATTTGATTAATATCATTACATTTCTTTCTTTTGTGAGAAAACATAGCCAAAAAACAATACATAAACAATCAGGAAATTTGGGATATGGAAGAAAGTTTATATAAGTGTAATTTGAGCTTGATCACTCAAATAATTTTTAGATAAATATATAAAACACAAAAATTGTTTCTACCTATGTCCGTTATAGATTTTGAAGTCATCCAACCGATGTGCCCAAAACCGTTTCATTAGAAAGGCAATAATGCGAAGATAGTTTAGACCAACAAAACAATGTATTAGGCACTATAGCGTAATAGCACACGCCGGGTATCCGCTAGTTTTTAGATAAAATCTTATCTTCTATTTTTTTATTGTTTTTTTTATTTGTGGGACGAATCGCATGTGACTAAAAGAGTGATGAATATAAATGTTGATGGATGGAGAGGGAGAGGAAGACCAAGGAAACGATGGATGGATTGTGTGAGGAATGATATGAAAGAGAAAGGAGTAAATGATTGAGTGACGGTTGACAGAGGAGAATGGAAGAAGAAAACGTGTTGCGCCAACCCCGTGTAACATGGGACAAGAATACAGTTTTTGCAAATTGTTATTAGGTTTTTCCTTCAAGCATTTCTCAGTAGCAGACACGAAGTCTGGATTTGTGCCCAGTTGATGGCAATAGGCTTGCCCCCTATTACATGTTTTGGTTGTCTAGATTTGTGCCCAGTTGTTGGCAATAGGCTCGCCCCCTATTACATGTTTTGGTGGAAATTGCTTTACGTTTCTTGGTATGCATTCTTTAAGGACTTCGGGTCTTTTTCTAGGTGTTGCTATTACGAAGAGCTTTGTTGGTATTCCACGAAAGGGTAAATGATGTAGATATAGGCATACGAGTGCAAATATTGAAGCCATCACCATTATTTTTAAGGATTCCGTAACCAGATGACAAATTTTGAAACCTTTTAACGGAAATTAATTATGCACGAGTAAATATTCATTCCGTCTACGGAACCCTTCACTCTGCGTGCTCCAATACGGACTTGGCTAGTCCCTTCCAGTCAGAATTCGGATAAACATCTAGTTTCATAAGCATAGAGCCCTCATACCTCACCTTATCTTTTGTAAATCTTGAAATCCGAGTGTAAATTACAATTCAGATTCTAGCCTAATAAAGTCATTCCGTAGAGACCTATGCAGAATTTATGAAAACCACATACATTAATATTATACCTCAGTCGCAGCTCTTACTAAGTATTTATGCCAGGTTGATGGCAATCCAATGTAATACTGGGCTAGCTTACTGCCATACACCGTATCTATAAACAAGTCAAAGTGTTTACTTGAGTAAATGTATTTTTTTAAGATACGATTTTTACTATGTAGTTTAGTAATTGGTTGAAGTTAGAACTGTAAAAAGTTAGAATTCTTAGCTTTGCTTTCTTAGACGGTTCTTACTTCTTTTAAATTCTTGTCTATTGCACAAAAAATTATGCACGAGTACTTACTTAAGCTAAAGTAATTACTTTAACTTGACTATAGGTAAGGGTGTCAGAGTCCGTGGCTGCTACTGAGAAATACCTGTTGATAGAACCCCATACTTAACACTGTCCGACCCGGAAATCGTACCCAGGACTTCTTGCATAGCAGTCGTGTTTACGACCATTAGACCACCAAAGCTATTAAAATTACATGGGGCTTAAACATAACTAAATATTGGTGTTCTAATAGGTGCACCTAAAGTATGTAGGTGTACCTTTTGGAAACACATAGGCATTAACTTAGGTATACTTTAGTGTTCGTGAAAACGGCCTTATCCTACAGAAATCTTAGCCAAATCCAAGAGAAAATTACATTCCAAATACTGACCAAAAAAATCAGTTCCTTGGAGATCTAACCAGAATTTACGATACCCACAAGTATGGATTGAATCTTAATTTTTTCCCAAAAATATATATTACGTAGGTACCTATTGGGAACATTTCAGCCGGTGAAGTTAAATTGGCAAAGTTTTTGTATTCGAGTGAAAATGGCTATATTCGCACTGAAAATTGGTCGTGGCTGTATCAGAATTCAGAGGTTGATTTTTATATGTGTCTGTGTTATTGATGTAGCTTAATTATAAAGCGTGTGGTAATTTTAAGATTAACATCACATAATATCACACCTAGGTTCGGCAGAGGGGTACATGATAGTACACCCACATTTCGTCAGTTTGTTTAACACGCTCAGCGCCATGTGTATCATTTTAGATACACGCTGTCTTAACACTTGTGTATCTTTTTCGAAACACGACCACCATTCCAGTATAAACGCGGTGTATTGCTAACGCGCACACTTTCCGTCCAAATTTGATGTGGTCGTGGGTCGTGTATCGAAAAAGATACATAAGTAAGTGTTAAGACAGTGTGTATCGCAAACGATACACATGGCGCTGAGCGTGTTAAGTCTCATGTAATAAGGGGCGTGCCTATTGCCAACAACCGGGCACGAATCCAAACTCCGTGGCTGTTACTGAGGAATTCCTGATAGAAAAACCCATTAATAATTTGCCCGAGCTGGGAATCAAACCCAGGACCTCGTGTTCACTAGTCGCACTTGCGACCACACAAGACCAATTAGAAAGCCATTAAAAGATAAGGTAATTTTGAGGTAATTGTTGGTTTTGGGGTAATTTTAAGATACAATATAAAATTATGTCAAAGAGAATGTGTGGTTGATTCCAGCTTCAAGGATATTATGATAGTTTTGGAACCGATAGGTGGCATCGAGCAAATCAGGCGCGTATCACTAGTTAAACCATAAAATTTCACAAACGTTTAACGTTTCAACATAAGACAAACTCCCCTAAATACGTCAGTGCGGGCCAATCATTACCCTGCCTTATGTCCAGTGGTTAATTATGACCCCTCATTGGTCCTTATTCTGGGAAAACAATGGGGCTTTGACCCAAAATAAAATGTCCACTCAGAGGTACCTTTGAGGTAAGGCGACTGTGATTTATTTTAGTTTGGGGCGCTTTTCTTTTGTTTTTGGGAGAAAACGTGTTCATATTCCCTCCTATGGACGCGTGACGTGAATTCGTAGGATTTTTTAAATATAAATACAACTATTCTATCGCAATATACCTAAGTTTTTAAGCTGATGTGGTCACCAACACTACCATTAATACTGAAATCTGTCATTGTTTATCCATGATCATGGTGCGTGCCACAGCGCCGAAATATCGAGAACTCTAAAACAAATCGTAAACATGGTAAATATCCCGTTTTAAGTGTTAACGATAGTATTCTATAGCATTTTGGTTTAGATTTTTGCAACAAGCAAAATTATTTATGGCTAATTATTCTCCAGGAGACTTACAACTTAACACGTTCACTGACCAATGACTCCAAAGGAGTCACATTTGTACCAAACTCATATGTCCATGTCTAATTGGAGTCATAACTCAAGAGTAAATTTGATGTTTTTTATTTGACTGGACGTATGAATAAGAAGAAAAAACTTTTTTGCAAAAAAAAACCGACTTCTTTGGCACCGACTTCCGAAAAAGTAATGTTATTTTCCACTTTTTTTTTGTGTTTTTATGGAAGTCGGTTTTTTTTTGCAAAAAAGTTTTTATTTTACCCTTTTTAGTTATAGTATCACACACAAATCCTTGTCAAGTATCAATTTCGCAATTTCTTTTACTTGGCTGAACCGATTTTGATGAAATTTCTATGGGACCAATCGGGAAGTAGATCCATTTAGATAAAAGAAGAATTTTTCAAATCGGTTCATAAATGACGGAGATATGAGGTAACAAACACAAAAAAAAAACATACAACCGAATTGAGAACCTCCTCCTTTTTTCGAAGTCGGTTAAAAAGACTTTCATGGACGTATGGTTAAATAACAAGGCTACCGAAAAGGCCGTATTAGTATATATGTAATACCTTAGAATGATTATTGTCAAGTTAGGGCGTGATTGTAGGTACGAATACATTTTATAACTTTGTACTGGGACAGGGAACGTGTTAAGGGCGACTAACTATTTGCTACAAAAAAAATAGCTTGGCATAATTTGGAGTTGCATCAATATTCTTGCTTAGCCAAGCAGCAGAACATAAAGCACAAGGAGCTTAGGGCACCCCGACACGGATAGGTTAGGTTCGAATGATATGAAGATGGGAGCTAGAGTGAGCGAGCGAAACGAGCGAACTTAGCTCCCGTCATGCGTCAAAAATATAACAATTAGTTGCAGTTGAAATAGGTTAGCTCTACTACCAACCAGCTACAATTACCAAACCAGAGAGAGTCCCGTGTAATAGAAGCGATCCTATTAGCATCAACCCAGACTCTACTAAACAAAAAACCCACTTTTTCCAAGCTAAGAATCGAACCCAACACGTCATGCTCAACAGTCGCGCCTGTGGCTACAGCCACAAGACAAACGAGGTAGTCATTTAATAAAAAATGTCGTCGATTTACTTACACGAACACACAAAAGCCAATACTCACCTCATAATATATTGTGGGCATATGTTTAGTTAAGAAATGAGAATAGTAATATCCGCCGCAGCTGTGCGGATCAATAAATATACGCTTTACACAAAGCACCGCGTTTTATGTTTGGTATTCAGCCGCATGTGTTTAGACTCGGAGTTCACACTCGACGCGACATTCTATAAATAGGAGGCTTAACATCTCGCCTGTAATCCCTGAAGGGTTAGGCAGAGGTTTACCTGATAGTACACCCACATTTCGTTGGGTTATGTTTAAGTTCCATGTAATAGGAAGCGATGCTATTGCCATCAACGGGACACAAATCTAGAATCCGTGGCTGCTACTGAGAAATGTCTCATGGAAAAACCCAATAACAATTTGCCCGACACGGCAGTCGAACCCAGGGCCTCATGCTCAGCAGTCGAGCTTGCAACCACTAGAGAAACAAAGTACTACGCACGCGTCGCGTCTCGTGAAAGTGAGAGGAGGCATAATACTTACTTTATTAGTTTACGTACACCCGTACTTATAAATAAGTCAGAGTGATTAGGTACTTGAGTGAAATTAGTTATTTAAGATACGATTTTTTTTTTATGTAGTTAAGTAATTGCTTGCAGTTAGAACTGTCACAAGTTAGAATTCTTGGCTTTGTAGTCTGTGGCCCGAAAGTCTGACCACCAGCCAGTTACCAAGAGTTATCGTATTACCCGGTACGAACTGGGTTGTGGAGGTCAAATAGGCAGTCGCTCCATGTAAAATACTGGTATTAGCCTGGAAGCCGACCCCAACATCCACCGTTCCTTTCCGAAGAACCCCACCAATAAGGTCAGTGTATGTCCTCCAAGGGCGTGGCGTTGCCACTCACATCTGCCTTGTAGGTATATACTTTATGATAGTCGCCTTTCACTCATCCTCTCCACATGACCAACACTCTAAGCACACACTTTTCAATTTTTAATTGAATCTTCTATCTCCTTCTATACTATAAAGCTGAGGAGTTTGTTTGTTTGGTTGAACTCGCAAATCTCAGAAACTACTGATTCGAATCGAAAAAATATTTTAGTATTGGATAGCCCATTTATCGAGGAAGGTAGTAGGCTATATAACATCACGCTGCGACCAATAGGAGCGGAGCATCAATCAAAAATGTTACGCAAGCGAAGTTGCGCGGTTCAGCTAGTTAAAAATACAACGGTACGAATAACACACATTATATTGAAAATGACATTGACATTTATTTGTTTGTGAGAAAGTTGATATTGCGACGTGTTTTTAGGACCAAATTGCTTCTGAACTTTCAATCGTGTTTGTCATGTAACAATACGATTGCTACCGATGTTTGCCGATACGCAATGTTTACTATCCCGCATTGTTAGTTCAGTCTTTTTATCGAGTGAGTTAGTCAAAGTTTATATACCGCCCAAACATAGCTGGGAAAGGCTCGGCAGATGACGAAAGCGTAGTTTCAGAGATTACTTCCCACATGCCAACATTAAACAAATAAAATAAAAAGGTTTATAGCAGATACTTGTACAATTTTTACAGTAAATCTTACATAGGGACCGCTTTTTAAGTAAAAGATATACCTGTGCTAGGAATATATATACCGGCGCTCTTCAATCGCAAAATATAAAATGGTAAAAATGGTGTACAAAAATAAACACAAGTAAGTGATAAGTGGTGTTGTGTGATAAACACAAGTAAGTGATAAGCAATGGAGCGCAGTATCCTAGGCGTCAAACTTACCGACCATGTACGCAACACCTCACTGCGCTCCAAAACACAAATTACTGACGCTCAAAAAGCCGCTAAGCTGAAGTGGGACTGGGCTGGCCATGTTTGCCGTATGCCCGACTAGCTGTGGGCCAAAATAACCACGATGTGGAGCCCTGACACAGCCAGAAGGCGACGCGGTAGACCTCGCAGGAGATGGCGGGACGAGCTGGACAGAACCAACGATCAGTGGTCCACCTTAGCCCTGGATCGAAGAATTTGGAAGTCATGGGGAGAGGCCTTTGCCCAGCAGTGGGATGATACAGGCTAACAGTAACAGTAAGTGATAAGTGGTGTACTTAAACAAAAAAAAATAGGAGTAAAAAAAAATGATATGTGCAATCTAAAATTAAACAGGATAAGATTTGAACTGTGACAAACAAAACAAAATAAAAGAAAACTTTATGTCTTTATAATAATATCAGTATAGATTTTTACCAAACTTTGGCAGTCTAAAGTATCTAAGATATCGCACTAAAAGAGTCCCAAATATTCTGCTCTTAGTAATCAAAGTATGTCAACGTTTTATACTAAACTAATAACCATCTCTACATAGAGTCATTATGTAAAGTGTCGCTATGTAAATGAAGAGCACTTATATTGAACGCAACAGCTGACGCCTGGTCTCTTACGCTTGCGTATTATCACGCTAGTTTTAATCTAGTGGTTAGGCACAGTTGTTATTATTGTATTGTCTAATGGAAAATGATGCAATAAATACATTTTGAAATACGAAAGTAATTTTCTTTAAAAAAATATCGATCGAATGGTACTAAGTTCTAATGGTACTGATATCCATACTAAATAGTATAAAACAAAGTCGCTTCCCGCTGTCTGTCTCTCTGTCCCTATGTATGCTTAGATCTTTAAAACTACGCAACGGATTTTGATGCGGTTTGTTTTTAATAGATAGGGTGATTCAAGAGGAAGGTTTACATGGATAATACATGCATATTACGAGTATATTAGAGAAAACATTAGTATCTACATTGCACCCGTGCTAAGCCGGGGCGGTTCGCTAGTATTATATATGCAAAAGTAACTCTGTTTTTATGACTAGTACCTTGTTATATTTTATTACTGCAAGGTTTTCGGGTACAAAGGTAACCCAGGATCATCGTTTATCTGGTCGTTTCCCAATTATGTTGGGATCGGCTTCCAGTCTAACCGGATACAGCTGAATACTTAATTACTACTTACTACTACTTATTACTTACTTAATTTTATTTATTTTTTTTTTTTTTTTTGTTAGCCAGTCATGTGTCCCACTGCTGGGCAAAGGCCTCCCCTTTCTCCTTCCAAACCTCTCGGTCTTGTGCGATATCTGGCCATGTTCGCCCCGCAAACAAGATCAGATCGTCACACCACCTTCGCCGCGGTCTACCTCGACGGCGATTTCCTCCGTCAGGCGTCCAGTGAGTGACGATCTTCGCCCACCTCTCCGGGTGCATTCGCGCTACGTGGCCAGCCCACTCCCACTTTAGCTTGGCTGTTTTTTCTCCGACATCCACAACCTGAGTTATGGAACGCAGAGTCGTGTTTCTAACGCGATCTGTACGCTTCACACCTATTATGCTGCGCTCCATTGCCCGCTGGCAAATCTTGAGTTTGGACTTCTGTTGTTCAGTGAGTGACCAGCTTTGCGCACGGGCAGGATGCACATGTCGATGAGTTTTCTTTTTAGTGTCATTGGGAGACTTCCCTTCAAATGTTCTTTTAGGGCCCAGAAGGTCTTCCAAGCATTTTGGACTCTTCTTTCAACTTCCTTGTCTTGTCTATGTTTAAAAGACACTATCTGGCCCAAGTATGTATACTCATCGACATATTGCAGCACATGCCCGTCTACCTCGATCCTACTTTTCGTGCTATTGGTCATGACCTGAGTTTTGGATCTGTTCATTGAAAGTCCAACCTCAAGACTTGCTGTGCTCAGATCTTGGAGCATTTCTTCAAGTTCTGAAGCAGATGTGGAGAACAACACAATGTCGTCAGCAAAGCGGAGGTTTGTAAGCTGATGGCCGCTAACATTTACGCCTCTTGACTGCCATGAAGCGGGCAGCTTGTTAAAAACCTCCTGCAGTGCGCTTGTGAACAGTTTAGGTGAGAGTGGGTCGCCTTGTTTGACACCCTTTTCGATGTTGAAATTAGGACCAGAAATATGTAGCTTGATGTTCGCGGAGCTACTTCGATAGATGGTGTCGATGAGGTCAATGTAGGTGTGCATGATATTTTGGGACTCTAGGGCATTAATAACTGACTGATGTTTTATACTGTCGAATGCCTTGGCATAGTCTACAAAGGCCAGGTAAAGCGGTTTATTAAATTCACAATATTTTTCGATGACTTGGTTAGTGGTATGGAGATGATCAGTTGTAGAGAAGTGGGGCCGAAATCCAGCTTGTTCGGGAGGTTGGTGAAGGTCAAGGGTCGGAGCGATTCGGTTCTCTATGATTTTAATAAATAGTTTATATAAATGTGAAATTAGGCTAATGGGGCGATAGTTTGAAATGTCAGCTTTGTCTCCTTTTTTATGGAGCAAAATTATGTTGGAGTGGCACATTTCAGAGGGAATCTGACCTGAATATAAGATGGTGTTGAAAAAAGATATGATGTGGGGTATAAGAACGTTTCGTCCTAGCTTTAAAACTTCTGTTGTTATGCCGTCCGCCCCCGGGCTTTTATTGTATTTCATCTCGCGAAGAGCTCGTTGAACCTCATAGGGACTGATAGGATGAACGGAGTCAGGGCAATAGTAAGCGAAGTGTCTAGACTGTTTTTGCTGATCCTGGTACAGATTTTTATAGAATTTGGTGGCTATTTCGATTATTTTGCTTGAACTACTTTGTTTTATCCCGCTTTCATCGTTTAGGTTAGAAATCAAGGTTTTTCCCTTGGTGATACCCTGTTTGGCATTTCTTAAAGTGGCATTACTTAATAAAGCTGACTTTATCATGTTGGTATTACTATCCCTAATGTCTTTTCTAATGCTTCGTTTAACCAATCTATCTATTTTATTGTATTCTACTTGATTATTCTTTGAAATTTCTCTCTCCTCTAATAATGAAATGGTTTGACTGCTTAGTTTGTTATTGTTTCTTCTTCGACATTTGATTTTCTTGGCTGCTGTTGAAATATTTTCTATGATTCTATTGTATTGGCTCTGAGAGCTTTGGTATGTATCAATCGGCAGTAAATCAAATGAATTTGTTAACTCTAAATTAAACTTCTCCATGTTAGTTATTAGAACATCTTTGTTAAGCTTTTTGATCCGGTTTTTAAATAGTGCTTTACGTTTTAATTTTACATTCAGGACAATCTTTGCACGTACTGGTCTATGATCTGAACTAAATTTTAATTTATTTATAATGCTAACATCTTTTACAATATTATTGTGACTGGAGGAGAGCACAAAGTCGATTTCGTTTTTTGTCCTCCCATCTGGCGAGACCCATGTCCATCGACGCTGTGGCTTTTTAGGGAAAAAACTGTTCATTATTCTGAACCCTTGTCCAAAAGCAAACTGGATGAGAGCTTTTCCTCGATCATTTCTGGTTCCTATGCCATGTGGACCGAGAATTTCTGGGTTATCTAGGTCTTGTCTAACCCCGATCTTAGCATTGAAGTCACCAGTAATGACATTCCATGTACTACGGTTTTCATCACACGCTTTGTTAAGGACATCATAGAAGTCTTCTAGTTCTTCATCGCTGTGTGACGATGTAGGTGCGTAAGCTTGGACAATGGTCAAACTATGTTGGTCTGTGATGCTTAGTTTCAGAACCGCTACCCTCTCTGAGTATCCGAGAAATTCTATGATGTTGTTCTTCCACTTTTTAGTCACCAAGAAACCAACTCCATAAAGTCCTCTGGTGGCTCCAAAGTGATAGAATATAGAGTTTTCTCTTTCCTCTGTTTCCTCTCCCATTCTTCTCACTTCTGACAAGCCTATTACATCCCATTTTATATCTTTCAAAGCATTTTCTAATTCAAGTAATCGCTCATCTTGCATTAATGTGCGTATATTATAAGTCAAGATGTTTAGGTTAGTATCGGAGTCCATTTTCGTAGCTGCTTGGTTTTGTTGACGGTAAATTGATCTCACCCGGGGATTCTTAGCACCCCGTGCTCTGGGAACCCGTTGACTACCGTCATTGTCGCGAGGTTCTTCAGAGCTGCCGGGCACTTGGGGCCTGAGGTCATGTTGTTCTGTCATGGTTTGAAAGTTTTGTAAAGGGGGATTTGGACTTTAGTCCACCACGCTAGTCCATTGCGGGTTGGTAGACTTTGCGCCAGGGCCTCGTTCGTTGGACAGCAGGGTGCACCGCGGGCAGGTGAGGTTGGCTTGGGTCTTGTCTAAGATGGTAATAGGACCCCTTACACCCTTAATTTTATAAAACAAAATATTTATTTAATTTATATTTTTTTAAATATATATTTGTATTTATATGCATTGTATTTATATTACATGATAAGTAGTGAATAACTTGTATTTTTTTAAATTTTGTATATTAATTGCAGTACACCACTGACTACCCCCCCTTTTTCTATTTCATGTTCGTATAGTCCATCCAAAGGTTGTCTGGAAGAGATCGCTATCAGCGATAAGACCGCCATTGTAACCATAAAATTAACTATTTTTGTAAAACCGTTCTGTATCAATTTTGGTGTACAATAAAGTATATTCTATTCTACTTTTTATTTCGGTCAAGGCCGTCCGACGTCAATATGGATGATGTCTAGTTTTCAATAATATCTTATCTATAAAAAAAAAACAATGAAAATTCTAAAATCAAGAACCATAACACCTTTACCCAGAGAGTTACCCATTTTGGTTACTACAAAATAAGTAACTAGCAAGTTTGACAAAAAACACTCAATTTAAACTTTTGACCGCCACTGACGCCTATGGACGTCAAATCAAAAAGTGCTCACGACGCCACGGACGGCATAACACATCTTGTGGCTTGGCGTGGAGGGCACGCGCGTTTGTTTATGCTCTGGCATTCAAAAGGTTAAGATGAAATAATTTTTCACTTTTATAATTCCAAATGCCAGTTATGATATAAAACCCATAAAACTAAATCTAAGTATTTTGAGATATCGTGAAGCGGTTGGTCGACTCTTCACGTGACCAAAGTGCTGGCCTTTTTTTGGCCAAAGAATCAGTATTGCCATATAACGTGGGAACGCTGCCAGCCTTCTGGGCACTTTTCCTATTGACAACGATGTGGACGAATTTTTAGACGCCCTGTTATTCTGTTTTTATTTTAGATACTTGTCCATATTTCATATGTAAATAATAAATGATGTTTATTTTGCAAATAGGTTTTTACAAACACTTTTACATGTCTTCTTTTTTAAAACTAGATGAGGCCGGTGTTTCGTATCTGACTACTCTGAGAAGAAAAAGCCGAAACAAATTCAGAGGTCATAGTCTCTTTTAAGTTCCACACATAATCTTGATAAACTCACATGAGGACTATGCAGATGAGTGTCTGAGATGGTCTTTTGATGAAAGAACCACAAAGATTTGAGTGGACCTGTCCAGCCAGTGCAAGCATTTGTCAGTTATCGTGTAGCTCGACACATTGAACATCTAACATTGAGTTCAAATAACCAATCCGATTCAGTAAAAGTTCCGACATAAGCCACCACCTCAATCACGATGTTACGGGTCAACGGATATGGACGGAATTTGGTACATGGTGGAACGTATCCCGGATTAGCATATAAAGAGATGTTTTCATCCCAGAAAATCACTATCCTCACGCCGGTAGAGGGTATGAGGTAAATTGGAAAATGTTTTCTAATTTCAGGTGTTTAAACTTAACTTGTTGCTTTATAAGACGACCTTTTAAAAATATCATCATCTGCCTAGCCTTTTCCCAACTATGTTGGGGTCGGCTTCCAGTCTAACCGAATGCAGCTGAATACCAGTATTTTACAAGGAGCGACTGCCTATCTGCCACCTCCACAACCCAGTTAGTACTGTGAAATACGATACCCCTTGGTAAGACTGGTTGTCAGACTTTCGGGTCACTGACTACCTGTAACGACTGTCAAAGATCTACAAATGACAGCCGGGACCAGCGGCTTTACGTGCTTTCCGAGGCACGGAGGAAACTCGGTATGTATGGGTGGCCACCCATCCACGGAACCAACCCAGGCAAGCGCGGCTTAACCTGACGATCGACCCGAGCGGCTGTTATTATTTAGCCACGAGCTCCTCCTTTTAAAATTACCATTATTCTGATAAACTAAACAGATGGGGTTGCGACAGCTACCACTTCTACATGTACCTTATGTAAACACTAACTATAGGCGTAATGCATACTTACCGAGAGCCAGTCGCAGTTTAAATGAAATTTCTTGTGAACCCGACATTGACCTATTCTGCACCAATCCAAGCACAGTAAGGAAACTCTTAGCTAAGCCATTTTTTGTACAAGGTGCACCTCTCCGCACTTGAACCGTTTATTTTCCAGGATAGCTTCTTTGAGGAAGTAACTTATGTTATAACGAAGTAATAATTTTGTATTTATCTGTGGAGGCTTGTAATTAACAATTCAGCTATACCGGGTGGCGCCGACAATACGACAATAAATTAAACTGTGTATACCTCATGACTTTCCCAGTCTCCGTACAAAAATTCATTTGAATGTATCCAGCAGTTTAGTCACAGGACATTATTTTTCATATTCTGAATTTTCTACATGATGTAGATTAATAGGCTAGCACTGACAGGTTAACGAACCCCGCATCGGTATAAAAACTAAATACATGTTGCCAACTCGCTATATTTCAAAAACTTTTGCCTAATTCGTTCCTTAAATGTTATTTCCAGACGCGAATTAGTGAACTAATATTTATAAATGGAATATAAATAAATAAATAATTAATAAATAATATATATTATATTAATATATAATAAATAATTAATATTTATGAATGGTGTATTTCATTAACAGTTTTATGCTATTTAGTTTGTTTGTTTTTTTTTTATTTCGGTGCTAGGATTTTTTTGATAGTTTAAAAATATTCCTATGAACTAGAATTACCAGTGTTTTCATTTATTGTCGTAGTGTCGGCGTATATTATTGTTATTATAATGTTATTAGTCTGTAAGCTTTCCTAATGTAATAAATAAAAGTTTTTCTAGGAATAATTATTATTTCAAAACGCTATTTTTCGATCCCTTATAGTACAATATAATAAACAATATAATAAACTCCGG